>OY757918.1:79767274-79819774 GCA_963585895.1 Sepioteuthis lessoniana
GGGCACTTTTATTGACAGTACACACATGAAACTCTAGTCCCCTTCGAAGTAATCTCCTCCGGCTCCAATACACTTGTTGTACCGTCCCAACAACTTCTGGAAAGCCCCATGGAAGTCCTCTTATGTGAGCGTGTCAATGACCTTCGTCACAGCCTCTTTCATCTCCATAATTGTCTCATAACGACAGCCTGTGAGCTTAGGGCATAAGCAAAAGTCACAGGGAGCAAGGTCTGGACTAATGGGAGGGTGAGGAACTGTCTTGATGTACTATTTTCCTTCAAAATATTTCTTATTATTTCCTAGCCGTGTTATCATTTGAACCTCCCCTTGATCATAACAATCTTGCAGTGACACAGTTACCAATTGAATCTTGCTAATTGTTAGAAACTGTGAGTCTTGCTTTTATTTATTTATGTTAAAATCTTTCTCTGGTCTCATACAAAGTTTAGGAGCTTTACATCAAACTATTTAGTAGTTTATAGATAAAAGAAACTCTTTTGAATCATAAATATGAATAAAAGCTTCATTTTACATTTAGGCACACACATGTGACTCTTTAGGAGTCAGGCAAGTCTTGCTTATTTAAAAAACCAGAATGTGCATTTCATTATATAAGGAGTTACAGGAAGTGATGAAATAATATTTTTTAAGGTCTTTATAGTGAAAATGTAATGTAAAAACCGATATTATTTTGATTCTTTTTTCTTTTTATCCCTTCCATCTTTCTGATAAAGAAAAACCCTTCTACTTTTATTTCATAAGTCTTGGTTAGTATCCTACATATTTTCCTTTAGCTTTTTTCCCATCTATTCATACATCTTAATTGGGCACCTCATGTGGTGTAATAGTTAACAAGCTAGATTAGGAGACCATTGAAAGTGAGTTTGATTCTCACTGAGTGCTCCATATTTCTAGTCTTGTGCCACAACTAAGCTAGGCATAGTAAATAAACATTTGTCTTTGTTAAAGATCCCAATATATATTGCAATGTCCTAATTCAGTACAATATGATCATGAAAACACATTGAATCAAAAGACAAAAAAGGCATTCAATATTGATTATTGGAAAACCTTTTTCTGTCCTTTAGTGACAGTTGAATGGTTTGATATAGGTACTTACCCATCCCCTCTACCATGGACAGGATGCAACACTGGATCAATTTCTAAGATGAGTAAAGGTGGCTTGAATTTAAGTTTCCTTCTCCAAACACATCACTCAATAAGTCTCGGGCCTAACTAATAAAACAACAACTTTGAGGCAAAATTCGACTATTCCTCAACAGTCTTCTTCTTGGGTAATACGCTGATTCCAATGCTTCTCTAACAATTTGATGCCTTTTTTGTTGAACAATTTGTCATTGACCTTAAAATATGCCTCAGTTTCTGATATCACTTCTTCAATGGAGCAAATTCTCTTTCCCTGGAGCATTCTTTTAAGTTCTGCAAACAGCCAGTACTTGCTGGGGATCAGATCTGGAGAATAGGGTGGGTGCAGAAATAATTCAAAGTGCAATTCATGTAGTTTTGCCATTGTTGCAATCGACTTGTGACATAGTGGATTGTCTTGGTGAAAGAGCACTTTTTTCTTCTTCATTTGTGGCTGTTTTTCCTTTAAACACACCATTAATGCTATATAATATTCGCTATTGATAGTTCTTCCTTTCTCAAGGTAATCAATGAACAAAATACCTTGTGCATCCCAAAATACTGAGGCCAAAACCTTGCCTGCTGATGTTTGCATCTTTGGTCACTTTGAATGGCTTTCATCTGCTTCTGTTTCTCCAGCTGACTGCCAATTTGACTCTGGAGTGAAGTGATGGATCCATGTTTCATCCATTGTCTCATATTTATGCAAAAACCCTTTTTGTTGCATTGAAACTGTTGCAAACAATGCTCTGAATTGTCAACGCATTGTAGTTTTTGATTGACTGTGACCAAATGCAGCACCAATTTGAACACAGCTTTTCATTGACAAATGTTCATGCAAAATGGTGAATATTCTACCTTCTGATATCTTCAATTCCTCTACTATCTCACGCAACTTCAATTTATAATCGGCCAAAATGAGTTTGTGGAGTTTTTGGTGTTTTCCAGAACAACCTCTGAATTAGGGTAACCTGAGTGTTCAGCATCATTTGTGTCAGTTTCCAAGAGAGCAGAGTCCAAATAACACTTATCAAGCTATTGTTTTGCTTGAACAGTATTTCTTTTTATCAGAAAGTAATGCTTTACCAACACATGAAATTCAGATTTTTCCATTGTTTTGAAAATTTTCAACAATAGCTTCACTTAACTGTAATTTGTAAACTAATTGTCCGATTGGGCCCAAGTTTTGACATGTGCCATTTGAAGGTTAGTACTTAATAAAAACCATATGGATTTTTTATTAATGGTGCTATCTATATGTCAGGCTTTGGAATTATTGAGGGATGTGTTAAACTGGTTGTCAAACTGAAGATAAAGAATTCTGTCTGTGCACCTATTTAATTGTAGCTGGGACACAGTAGATGGATTCATGCCTTTCTGAAGGGTATACAGCATATGCAAACAGCCTCATTCAGGTTTTGAAATTGGGTCACAGATTCATTTCTTATGATAACCATTACACTAAGGACACCTCCTATGTTCTGCATATTTGCTTATATAGAATAACAACAATAGCTCTTACCTGCTGGGGTTCCAACTAGCGTCCAGCTAGCAGACAAAAAAAAGGCTGTAACTCAATACAGAACTTGTGCCACTACTGAACTGAAGCTTGTATTTATATACTAACATGTCCACTCATAGACAACAATCCAGGGAATGGACTTGCCCATGTGGGCACAATGAAACAGTCTAATGTGCCACAAATAACTCTCCTTCAGAGTTCTGGCAGAAGTTTATTCAACTAGATACAAGATACTTCCCTGGCCTTAGCTGGGCCATTTGGCATTCATCCCGGATGGGGTACCAAAATCAATGGAAGATTTGAGGCCAAAAGGCCCCTGGCTTCGGCTTGGCCACCTTCGGGTGGACGAGCTGCAGCATTGACACCTTTGTTCCCCTTGTATAGCATTGGACCTTGCTGTCCAGTTTAAGCTATAAGCAGGCATATGTGCCTGGACTCAGATTTAGGTCCAAGACCAGCTAGGCTCATCAGGCCCACATTGTAGTGAGTGGGTCGATGACCAGCATAAGACCAGCAGGGTTCAAGCCTCAGCTCGTGCCTGACCTTCCCCTCCCCTAAATCCCCACTATAATTGGCCTTCGGGTCATTGACCTTGTGTCAAGTCCTGTCTGGTGGGAGGCAGTGACAAATATCTTACTCAACTAGCAACACAAATGAGTGTTGATTCTGACAACTGACCAAACTGAATAGCTTACTGTTGTCTTTATCTAAATGGTTTGATGTTGATCAACAAAATATCGTATGTATACTAATTGGACCGATCTACTACTACTACTACTACTACTCCTACTACTACTCCTACTACTACTACCAGCTGTCTATTGTATACGATGATTACATCCTGTTGATTTTTTAAAAAGATTTTGGACAAATATCGCCAATGGTCAGAAAGGGATGTTTATGACCCCCTCCCCAAGGTTTCTTTTCATGATGTCCTCATGCCTGAGTTTTGGTCTACCTGTTTTACATGACCCTTCTCTAAGTTGAGAGTGCAGGATCTGTTTTAACAGTCTGCTGTTCTCTAGTCTGCTTAAGTGACCAGCCCATTTTAGGTTGTGTTTGGCAATTATATCGTACATGCCAGGAAGTTCAGATTTCTCTTGGATGAATTTATATGGGATATGCTGCTGCCACCTGATATAATGTGATGTATCATATAGATATGAAATCTTTAGTCGTCCATTTCTTATACCATCCAAGTTTCTGTGTCATAGTGGAGGATTGAGAAAACTATGGCACAGCACACTGTGCATTAGTTTTTAAGAAAAGGTCTTTGTTGAGCCAGACTTGCTTCCTTAGAATGCCAAAGGCCTTGAAAGTATTTGTCATTTATGTATCTAGTTCTGAATCTCATCTGAAGGTATTGGTTACCGTGGAGTCTAGATATTTGAATTTGTTTACTTGGGTTAGTACCTGGCCCTTTATTTGTATGTCTTGGTCAATGTCATGAGATAATAGTGGAGGATGGTACATAACTGTAGTTCACTTGAGATTAATTTTTAGCCCAAATGCCAATGCAGATTTCAAGAAATAAGTGAGTATTTCCTGTGCACTTTGGTAGTTGTGTGCCACAAAGGCAGTGTTGCCAGCAAATATGATGGCACTGTCTTTATGCCCACAACCAAGATTTTCCTGAAGATTTTCATGTAAAAAATGATTATTTTTCATGTGGAAATAAGGGCTCTTATCAAGAGGATGTCCCTCTCAGTAATCAATAATCAGAGGAAAACAATACTGCTGCAAGTCATGACTATTCAAACTTTAAAAAAATTCTCTTACTAAAATAGTTATTCACATCTAATTAAAATTTACAAATTAGTTTTATAGGTAATATTTCAAGGTGGAGATGTAAAATAATTACATGATGTTAACCGGCTCATTGGCCTTGTGGGTAGAGTGTTTGTCAAAGGTCCAGGAGACCTGAGTTCAATTCCAAGTCGCGTCATACCAAAGACTTTAAAAATGGTACTTGATACCTCCTTGCTTAACCCTCAGCAATATAAGGTGTGTATCAAGGGTAAGTGGAGCAATCCAGGAAAAGGAGTACTGCCCTCCCCTACACCACGGTGTAGTAGCTATTGAAAAGGGAGCCTTCTTGTCGCCCTTAACTAAGGTTGCCAACTTTACTTTATTGCTTAGTCAAGACTAACAACCTTTCGTAAAACAAAAAACAGTAAATCTCATCATTTTGCATGTTAAAAATAAAATCAAATATTTCAAATTTTGAAAAAGTTAATATTAATCTCAAAAACATTAAATTATCATTATCTACATTAATTATTAAAGAGTGTTTATTTGTGTTATATACAAGTATGTGGTTGCAAGAAAAATAAGACTCTTGTCAGTCTTATTATTTTTCTTGCAACCACATACTTAGATTTAGTTTATTTTGTTTATTGAATAAATGAAATAAACAAGTGGATGAAATATCTGGCCGGCTGACGGGGTGAGGAGTATCTATTCAGTAACAAGCAGTTGCTTTGATCTGGTTGGAAGGTGTTGTTGGTGAAGCTCTTAGCAGGGGGAGGGATTCAACTGCCTGTGTGACCTCTGCTTGGCCTATTTCTATGTTCCTGACTTCAAACACTGGCTCTAGAAAATACTACTCATGGAAAAAAATAATTGGTTGAAAAATAGACCTTTTTTTTTATAACTGAGAATTTCCCGGGGATTTTGGATAGACTATGCATGGAACCTATGCGCAGAAGCCAGGATTTTCTCAGTTTGTCACTGGCCATTGTTGGGTCAACATCCGGTAGCTGTTATTTTCTTCTGCAGTGTCAATATCTGTGGGTCTGTGTTTTGTGTGTTTTAGTAGTTAGGTGTGTGAAGAGTTAAGTTGGTGAATCAGAAGAGATTTGATGTATTTTACGATAACATTTGTTAGTCATCTATATATTACCGAGAGGTTTGATGTACAGCTACCAAACTAATTAGGTGTACTTACTGAACCTTGGTTTGAAAGTAAACATTTCTGTTTCCCATAGAAAAAGAGGGATTTGCCAGTCCTTTAAAATGCTATGCCTATTGACCCTCTATATCTTTCTCCTAAAATCAGCAGAGGCAGCAGCAGCTGAATGCTCGCCATATTTATTTACTGTTGTTTTTACGAAAATTTACTTTATATTTTGTCCAGAAGTGTCATGTTTTATTGTAAAAAGAAATCTAGGCTAATTGAATTTTGCCTGCTTTTGTGATGTTCATTACAATATTTGGAAATTCATCAAGTCTCCCAAAATTGTTATATGTATTTACCCAACCCATCTACCATGAGCAGGATGTGACACAAAGTTGATTTTCAAGTGGAGTAATGCTGGTTTGAATTCTGAGTTTTTCTACATCTAGACTGGTTACCTAACCAAGACTAAAGAACCCAGTCTGCCCCACTATTTACCCAATCCATCTATCATGAGCAAGATGTGACACAAAGTTAATTTACAAGTGGAGTAATGCTGGTTTGAACTCAGAGTTTTTCTACTTCCAAGACTAAAGAAATCAGTCTGCCCTACTATTTACTCATAAGTATGGTGGTGGAGAAGAACATACGGATTTCTGCCTTTTTCAAAGGAATTCAAACAAAGTAAAATGCCTTGTTCAGGATTTAAATTTGGGTCTCCAAATTCATTTCTTATGATAAGATTAGTTAAACTAAGTGCAGCTCTATAAAGTGTTTCGCAATAAAATTAAAATAAATATGTTAAACTTAATAAATGAAGATATTTTAAATTCTATGCCAAAAAGTTTTTATAGAATAAGTAATGTGTACCTTGCTTCTTAGGAATACTTGCCACTGATTTGATCACAAATTTAATGTTAGACTAATTGCTTAAAATTTATAGTACAACTCATAGAAAAAGAGATATATGTAGGTGTTTAATGTAGGTGTGGAAGAAAATGCAAGAGATATTGGTCTGAGAGCAAAGGGTAGGTGGCACTCTTTAAAAAAAATCACTCTTGTAGAGCTAAACTGGTTTGGTTAGGTTTTATGGCATATCAACTATTATAGGTTATTTAATGCCAAATCCTCTTTATATATATATATATATATATATATATATTAGATATATATGATTTGGTTTGGTTGGTTTTTATAAAATATCAAACATTGTAAGTTGATTAATGCCAAATCCTCTTTATGAAAAAAGTAAGTAAAGTTGGCGACTTTAGTCAAGGGTGACCTGAAGTCTCCCTTTTCAATAGCTACTACACCAAGGTATAGGGGATGGCACTACTCCATTCCCAGGATTGCTCCACTTTACCCTTGATCCTCACCTTATAATACTTAGTGCTAAGCAAGGCGGCATCAAGTACCTTTTTTTTCGTCTTTGGTATGACTCGACTTGGGATTGAAACCCAGTCTCCCAGACCATTGGTAAACACTCAGTAAATCCTCTTTATACATAATATATTAAATATATAAGATTTGGTCTGGTTTAGTTTGGTTTTATTGCATATCAACCATTGTTGGTCATTTAATGCCAAATTCTCTTTATATCTATACATTAAATATGATTTCTAAACATATTTTATTGATAAATTTTTAAACGAGCCAGAGCTCATTTCTTTTTATACAGTTAAATGGTTTCACTTATTTCTTTCTAATATGAATAATTCTATTTACTATTAATCATTTATTTGCACACAGTTTAATGTTTTCAATTATTGCTACGTATCACTAACAATTCAATTAAATATCAGTCATTTGTTTACACACACTGGTGACTGATCAAATAGTTCTATTTCGAACAATTCAGTTCAGCATAAGTTCACAGTTTTTGTTTACATACAGTTAAAGGTAAAAACAGTTCTATTCCAAGTAATTCACTTTAGCATAAGTACATTGTTTGAATGTCAAACAGTCTATTTGACCCATATATAGGAAGGACCCTATCAGGTGCTACCACTCCGGGTTAGAGAGGAACTAGGGGTGATGACACTGAATGGATATTCTGCATTCCTTTAATCTTTAGCATTACTGGAGCCTCACCATCAAATTGTTTTGTGCCATATCCAGGACACTCATTGGGGGAGTCTTACCCCTCTGTAGGGATTCAGTCGGTGTATTCTGTAGTCCCAACCGACTGGGCTGAACACTAGCTTTAATAACAACAGCTTTAGAAAGCTGTAATTGTAACCATTTCTTTTTCTCTCTCATTAATCATCTGCAAGACAGAAAATGCAATTTGTGTTTTGTGTACATAGCAGTTCTTTTTGTAATGCCAAAAACGACAGAGAAAAAAACAAAGTGATATTTGCTGGTTATAGAGGAGACTGGGGAGTTTTAGTTCATGAGCATTTTTTCACACTCTCGGTAAACACTATTGATTCTATCTTTGAATCTTAGTTCTAAAACTATATCAATTGTTGCATAAATTCCTCACAAAGCCAAGATATGAGCAGTTCAAGCTGATCACAACTATTTCCATGAGTTCAATTTACAGAACATTACTACAGAAGTGAGTCTGGTCTTTACCATATGCTCCATAACAGTGACCTTGTACGAGGGTAAGTTAAGCTTTTCAAATAACTAAAAACGCAAGCTTTTTACAATACTCTTACCTCTCCACGGAGTAGAGGCTAGCATGCTAGATTTACTGACCATTACAAAAGAAGTAAGTTTGATCCTCACTGTGTGCCTCAGAACAATGACCTTGGAACTTAATTTCTGTCTGAATACAGTACTAATGGACATGTGAATGTTAGTATTGACTAAGAAGTCTGTTGAAAAAAAAAGACTAAGCTGTATTTACCTTGATAGAAATTGTATTTGCCCAATCCCATCTGCAATGTGCAAGATGTGATACAAAGCCAATTTTGAAGCAAAGTAAAGCTGGTTTGAATTCAGAATTTTCCTTTTCCTAAAGTAGTTGCTTTACCAAGGTTAAAAAAAAACCCTGGCTTGCCTTAGTAGGAAGAGAACAGATGGATTCATGCCTTTTCCACTGGCATTAAGTGAAGTGAAATGAAAACAGTCTCAATTAGGATTTGAACTCATAAAGTTGAATTTACTTCTAGAGATGATAACTGTTGAACAACTTTACATGAATGATGACCATTAATTTTCCTCAAACTATCCCCCTCGACTTGGAACACATTAATCCCAGTTAGTTGGTTGGTTTCTATGGCATATCAACGATGGTTTAATTTTAATTTGGTTTCCATACAGTTAAAGGTAAAAACAGTTCTATTCCAAGTAATTCACTTCAGCATAAGTATATTGGTTTCTATGGCATATCAACGATGGTTTAATTTTAATTTGGTTTGGTTTTATGGCATATCATTCACTGTTGGTTATTCAATGCCAAATCCATTTTTATACAAATAAACAGTTTCTATATCGAACAATTCAGTTTTGCATAAGTACACAGTTAAAAATGTCAAAAACAGTTCTGTTTTAAACAATTCAAATTAGCATAAATATGCAGTTTTGTTCTATTTGACCCATACATAGGACCCTGTCAGATGCTACCACTCTAGGCCAGAGTAGACTTAGGAGTGATGGCAATGAAGGAGCACTCCTCATTCCTCAAAAGCTCCAGCATTACTGAAGCCTCATCATCAGATTTTTTGGTGTCATATCCAGGACACTTATTGGGGGAGTCTTACCTCTCTGCAGAGATGCAGTCTGTGTATTCTGCAACCCAACCCGACAGGGTCCTTAAACATTGTAGGTTATTTAATGCCAAATCCTCTTTATTCCTATATATTAAATATTTATGAGTTGGTGTGATTGTGTTTTATGGCATATCAAACATTGTAGGTTATTTAATGCCAAATCCTCTTTATTCCTATATATTAAATATTTATGAGTTGGTGTGATTGTGTTTTATGGCATATCAAACATTGTAGGTTATTTAATGCCAAATCCTCTTTATTCCTATATATTAAATATTTATGAGTTGGTGTGATTGTGTTTTATGGCATATCAAACATGGTAGGTTATTTAAAGCCAAATCCACTTTAAAGTTGGCGACTGTAGTCAAGAGCGACCAGAAGGCTTCCTTTTCAATAGCTACTGCACTGAGGTGTAGAGCTCAGTTTTTTGCTCGTAGTTGACTGGTTTTAATTGTTTTTATCTAATACAAATAGTTCTATTCACTATTAATCTTTTGTTTGCAGTTAAATGGATATACATATGATTTGCAATTTAATTGTTTTTGGGTAATTTGAAATTTGAACAAGTAAGAACTAATATGTTTGCATACAAATATTGCTGTTGTGTCTACACAGTTCAATGGTTTCAATTATTGCTATCAAACACAAATAATTCTATTTAGTATTTATCATTTGCTTGCAGACAGGTGCAATCACAAAGGGTCAAAGTGGACCTGGGAGCAATGAATTTGCAATGAATTTTCAGTTTAGGAAATATAAAAAGAATTACATGGAGCAGTTAGTCCCAAGCTTTGCTGAGAATGCCAGAAATGTACAGCTTGAAATTGGTGACGGTGATTGATTTCCAGGTGACAGGTGTCACCTGTATGCTGAGAATAGGTGAAGAGGTTATAAACTTGTACCTAAGTATGCTTATATCTAAACAGAAATAGTACTTATTTCTCTTAGTCTCTCAAACTAATTGGATTATTATTTCCTCTCTTTAACTAATTGGATTATTATTCAAAAGTTCAGAGGATAATACATTAAAAGCCTTGTTTTCAAAATAAACCAACAGTAAAGATTATCCTACATTCCTAGATAAGAATCAGCAGGAATGAACAATATGTTTAAACTTTTCCTAAAAATCATATTTTAACTGAAAAGGCCAATTGATTTTTGCTTGATAGTTGCTATGTATTAAATTTAGCATCTTTTTGGGGAGTTCTCAGGTGATACTCCAGTTGTGCTATTATTTCACTTTTGAACTAATACCCTTGCGAAAGATATAAACTTTCTCATCCCTCAGATAAGGGTTGAATAGCACCACTACTGTTCTACAAACAGGATGGTTGGGGAATTATATAACCCACAAAAGTTGAGATGCCATAAAACAAACCAAAGCATCAATGTTTAACTCTTATAATCTGATGGGAACTTGTGCTTTCAATAGGACTGTATTTACTGTGACTCCACTCTAAGTTATAGCTGTTAAATAGTTGAATGAAAGCTATTCTCAATGTTACTGTGATGTCACTTCCTGTCCTTTTTCTTTGGCTGAGAGCCAGGGTGTATGCTCAGAATTTGAATGATGTTAAATGGGTACAATGTGGGGAGTCAAGTCAAAGTGAGGATAAATAACACATGATGGAAGAGAGGAACCTTAAAAAAGTGGTTCTTGTACAGAATAGCTCTCCCAACCCCTACTGAAATTTACATTAATTTTATTTAAAGTTGCCAAAAAGAAAATGTATACAAAATTAACACTTACGTCCAACATCCAGATGAGACTAATTTTCAGTCATTTGCTACAATTTTTTCCTTTGAACAGTCACAGGTTAAGACCCAAAATTAAAAATCAACCCAGCCCAGTTGGCTGTGCTACAAAATATCCTGACTGCATCTTTGCAGAAGGGTAAGACCCTCTCACCAGGAGGTGCCTGTGGTGTAATGGTTATCATCATAGGAAATGGAGACGGTGACATGAGTTTAAATCCTGGACGAGACTGATAGCATTTCATATAGCACTAATACCCTTGGGAAAGGTATGAATCCAATTATTCTCCCTCCAGCTATGGGTAAATAGTAGGGCAGTCTGGGTTCTTCAGCATTAGTAAGGCAACTAGTCAAAGAGAAGGAAAACTCTGAATTGAAACCTGTTAAACTCCGCTTAAAAATTGACCTTGTGTCATATCCTGCCCGAGAAGAGGAGTTGGTAAATATGGTAAGACCCTCTCACCAACAAGTCTCCTGGATATGACACTAAACTGCATCTGATGGTGAAACTCCAGTCCTGGAGCTTTGGGGAATATGGAGTATCCCTTTATGGCCCATTACTCCTAGGTCTACTCCAATCTGGAGTGGTAGTACCTCTTAGAATCCCATCTATGGGTCAAATAGAACTGTTTAATCATTTACTAAACTTGAAACCATTTAACTGTCTGCAAATAAAACTATGAGTTAGATAACAATACTTGAAACCATTTAACTGTGTGTCAACAAATATGCTCTTGCTTATTTTAAAACTGTCACCAACAAACTATTTGTTTACAAATAATATATATTTAATATATATGTATAAATAAGATTTGGTATTAAATAACCTACAAGGGTTGATATGCCAACCGACCAACTAAAAATCAACCTTCATCCTCAACTCAGGCAGACACCTTAGTGGTTGGGAGAGGAAAAGATTAAATGGGTATGGTTGAAGGCTGAATTTTAGCAACTTGATATCATTTGGGGACTTGACAGTTCAGTAAAAAATGAATCAAATGATGGAAAATTAGTCTTTTCCTGAATGTTGATGTTAGTATTACACTTGTTTGGAATTTTTTGGATAACTTTAAATAAAATTGATATAAATTTCTATGGATGGAGACTATCTGGTACAAGAACCAATGAAATATTTTTATATTGCTGATTTTGATGTCCCTACCCCACGTCTTTTGGCATTAGCATACTGAAAAATTTAAAGACTGCCGATTTATTTTATCAATAGTCATTTAACGACTGCTTTTGGAGACTATTAAGCTCATTTCTAGCCACATTCTATTTAGAGAGTTTGCTGATTGGGCAGAATACCCCCAGCATTGAAATTTAAATGTATTTACATAAATTTACCCTAAAAGTATATACAAGTGTAAACTTACATCCAAAATGCAAACAAAATTAATTTTTCGGTCATTTGCTTCCTTTTTTTTTTTTGCTGAGCAGTTGAATCCTAAACTTACAAATCAATCATTGGTGTTAACTTGGATATGACATATTTTCACTAACTTAGTAGATGAGAGAGAGAGAAAGAGATAATAAGAAAATATGGCCAATTGTAATGAGTTTAAGTCATAATTTTGAAATTTTACTGCCAGTAAAAGAAAAAAGCAAATTACTGTTAATTAATCTTATCAGGATTGCGTATGAGTGTATTACACTTATATATGTTTGAGCTAAATTTGAATTGAACCAATGTAAATTTCCATGATGAGGAGAGCTATTCAGTACATCATCATCACATCGTGCCATCAGTAAGGATATCCCTGACCCTTTCTCACTACCCTTTTCTATTGTTCATTGCTTCCGGCAGGTCTTCAAGGCTACAATCTGTATCAGCACATAGCAGCTGTATGTAGGTTCTAGCTGGTCATCCTGTTTTTGCTCGGCCATGTGAAGAGGTCCAAAGGAGTACATCACTTATGAGTTTGTCCTTACTTCTCCAGCAATGTCCTCCTGCATGTCTGGTTTGTTTAACTTTGATAGTTTTTGTGATGGGTGGTAGGTAGCCGTACAGCTGTTGCTTTGTGGGGTGCTGCCTCCATGACTTGTTCAATATTGCTCACAGCATTTATGTCTAGTTGCTGTCAAGCTTTTTCTCCATATGTTTAGTTAGCGTCCATGTAGTGCATCCATATAGCATTATTGACACAACCGCTGTTTAGAAGAAACTGCGTTTTATTTTATTGGTCAGGTTTGACTTCCATATGACCGACAGCCTATCAATAGTTGTCCATGCCTTTGCTAGTCGCGTGTTGATGTCTGTCTCGGTTGATGAGACACTGCTTCCTAGGTAGGGGAACTTGTCGACAAGTTTCAGAAAGCTACCGTTTAGTGTGGATATATTGCCTGTTTGATTAAAGCACATATATTCTGTCTTGTGTGCATTGACATGGAGGCCTATGTCTGCAGCTGCTCATTCCAGACTATGTAGCAGGGTTTTGGCTTGGGCGGATTCATTTGCCGAAAGCACTATGTCATCAGTGTAGTCAGTGTTGGTAATTATTTGTGCTGGGTACCTTCTGCTTCTTTCCTTTATTAGCTTGAAACCGTTTTCTTTCATTTTATCAATAGATGTTCTAAGCGTGTTGTCTTGACATATGATAAAAAATTATGTGGCTAATGTGTCTCCTTGCAGTACACCTGCTACAATGTCAAAGTAGTCTGTGTCTCCATCTGGGGAACAGACTTTACAAGTACCTGTAATTTTTTGTTATAATAAAAATCAGATACAAATATATTAAGAGAAAGCAAGTAGTAACCAGTGTATCTGGAAAACTGTTCATTACAACCTTTTATGCATAGATAATGACTGGAAATTAAAAGTATTGCTATGTTACATCATGAAATCAGTCAGTCTTGCTCAACCATGAACTGTGCTCTGATTTTAGCACAGGCCATGACAAGATGATATAGAAGACTATTGCCCATGTTGCTGGTCTCCTTTCTTCACCAAGGGAGAGGCAAAGTGGTATATGACTTAGCATGAGTGTCATGGTGGGAGTTGCAAGAATGAGGGTAGGAACAATAATAAACTGCCTTAGGGACCCTAGCTTCAGGTGTGTGTGTGTATATGTGGGGTTGAATTCAGAATTTTCCTTCTCCTAAACTGGTTACACTAGCAAGGTTAGAAAGCCTAATCTGCCCTATTGGAAATACAAATAGACTTGTCCAGGATTTAAACATTTCCTGATATGACAACTGATATACCACCTGATTTAGGGGACCTCAGGTGGTGTAATGGTTAGCAAGCTAGTCTAGCAAACCTTCATGAGTGAGTTTGAGTCTCATTGGGAGCCCCATTCATGCCACATCTATGCCAAAACCTTAGTAAATTATGACACGATCTGAATTCAAAATCACAGGAATAACAGAGGCAAACTTTCTCCACTTGATGGACTGGCAGAACACAATTTTTTTTCCTACTTCCATTCAACTGCTTACTGTATATATTTGACCCTGTGCCAAACCAAACCAAACCAAGTAAACAAAGTAAAATTCAGATAACTTATGAACCCAATGAAATCTTTCTCTCAGATCTTAAACCAGTCAGCTGGGGCTGTAGAATACACTGATTGCATCTCTGCAGAGAGGTAAAACTCCCCCAATCAATGTACTGGATATGACACTAAACCATCTGATGGTCAGGCTCCTGTAATGCTGGAGCTTTGGGAAATGTGGAGTACCCCTTCATTGTCATTGCTCCCAGATTCACTCTGACCCAGAGTGAAAGAACCTGATAGGGTCCTATCTTTGGGTCAAATAGAACTGTTTGACATTTAAACTGTGCCCTTTGATATTTAAATTGAGTGCCGACAAATAACTTAAGTTAAACTGAATTGTTTGAAATAGAATGATTTGATCATTTAACATTGTGTAAACAAATGACATGCTAAATGGAATTGTTTGTGATACATAACAATACTTGAAAATATTTAACTATGTGCAAACAAATGACTGAGAGTAAATAGAATTATTTGTACTTGATAGAAATAAATATATATATTTACCAACCCCTCCGCTTGGGCAGGATATGACACAAGGTCAATTTTTAAGCGGAGTTTTAACAGGTTTCAATTCAGAGTTTTCCTTCTCCTAGAGTAGTTGCCACACCAAGGCTGAAGAACCTAGTCTGTCCTACTATTTACCCGTAGCTGGAGGGAGAATAATTGGATTCATATCTTTCCCAAGAGTATTAGTGCTATGTGAAATGCAATCAGTCTCGTCCAGGATTTAAACTCATATCATCGTGTCCATTTCCTACGACAATAGAAATAAGTATAACCATTTAACTGTGTGCCAAAAAAAAAATGAGCTCAGGCTCATTTAAAAATGTTATTAACAATATGTGTATAGAAATCATATATTTAATATATCTGTATAAAAAGGATTTGGCATTTAATAGCCTACAATGGTTGATATGCCACAAAACCAAATCAGACCAAGCTAAATCCTCGCAGATCAAAAACCAATAAAATGCATCAAACATTAATGTGATTAATGTATTCACAAAAAATGCTGAAAAATTGAATGTAAAATCCTAAAGGGAACAACATGATTAATCTACCTTATGAAAAAAAAGAATGTAAAACTAAATTTCATTGTCAATGCTGGAAATTACATCATATTATTTTCAGTATTGGATAACAAATTAAATGACCTCTAAAGGTATGACATCATAATCAACAAAATATTTCATCAGATGATCACAAAAGAAATTTCTCCTAAAGATTATCTAGTAAGATCTCAAACTGTAGGAAAAAGTTAAATGAATTATTAAAAACTTTTTTTTTAGTTACATATATATTTTTTTTTCTAAACCAAGAAAATTATTCAATCAAAACAGATATTAGATATCATTTATTACCAAACTCTAAAGCATTTTCTGATCATAGAGAAATTTGCATTATGTTAAATTTGATGATAAAACTCTTCAAAATTTCATCTGGCATAGAATATCATTTGTTAGTTATAAGGGTGTGGACAGAGCAGTTTTATCTAAGAAGTAGATGGCTGTGTATATGAGAAATAATGTTTAAAAATTGTGTTTTGAGACAAATAAACTTGTTTGAATAATATGTAATAATAAGTATGCCTCAACAATTTTTCTTTGATAAAAAGTGTATATTTTTTCTAAATCAGAAATAACAAAATTTAATTATTTCTAATGGAAAATTATACAATCAATATAGATATTATTAATTATCATCTATTACCAAACTCAGCATCACTGAAACCCTGAAACCAAAAATACGAATAAATCGCAGTCCAAAGAGGAATACATATAATCAGATAAAAATATTTATGCAATTTTATTTTTATTAACAAATTTTCAAGTGTTAGCATCTGATAGGGCCCTATCTATGGGTGAAATAGAACTAATGGCATACTTATGCTAAACTCAGTTGTTTGGTTTGTCCAAGTTAGATGAACCAGACATGCAGGACACTGCTGGAGAAGTAGGGACGAGCTCATAAGTGATGCACTCCTATGGACCCCTTTACATGGCTGTGCAAAAGCAGAGCGGCCAGCTTGAACCTATATACAGCAGCTCTGTGAGGATACAGGGTGTAGCCTTGAAGACCTTTGGAAGCGATGAATGATAGGGAGGGGTGGCCAGAGAGGGTCAGGGATATCTGTGCTGATGGCATGACATGATGATGATGATGAAACCGTACTTACATTTAAACTGCGTGCTTATGCTAAACTGAATTATTTGAAATGGAACTGTTTTTTGACATTGAAACTGTACTTACACTAAATTGAATTATTTGATATAGAACTGTTTTGACATTTAACTGTGTGTAAACAAAATCTGTACTTATACTTAGCTGAATTAGAACTGCTTGACTAAACTGAATAGTTTGAAAAATAAATGTTTTTGACAAACTGAATTGTTTGATATAGAACTGATTATTTGGTGAAATGCTATCAGTCTCGGCTAGGATTTGAACTCGTGCCACCGTGTCCATTTCCTACGATGATAACCATTACACCACGGGCACCTCCTTTTATTTTTAAAAAGTTGATGAGAATTTACTCATTAATGACTTATACTGCACGTACATAAATAGGGCCCATTCAGCTGGGGCTGTAGAATACACCGACTACATCTCTGCAGAGGGGTAAGACTCCCCCCTTCCCAATGAGTGTCCTGATATGACACTAAACTATCTGATGGTAAAGCTTCTGTGGATCCCACAAACATTTTGAAGTTTGTGATGATTGACAGAGGACTGGACAAATGACAGGGCAAGTTTAAATTTCAGGTTTTTATAGAGCAAATTGTACTCAAAAGGTGTATGGATGTAGAATCACTGTTTGTTGTATAACATCAGTGGAGTCTCTCCTAGGTGTTGAAAGTCAGGGTTATAAAAAGTTGAAGACTTGGTCGTCTATTAGTTTGTGGCCACAGCGTGTCTAGAAGGTGAGGATGGTCTCGGTGCTTGGTGCAGATAGGTGTAGCTATATGGTCAGGTTGTAGATGTAGCTGGAGATGGTTGATGACGTGGACGCATTGCTCTCAGAGGCTGGATGATCGATGTTCAAGTTTAGACAGTCCTTCATTAACTGGGTGTATGTTGAAGTGACTTCAAAGTGTTAGTGCTAGTCTGAGCTGAATGGCTGCTGGGTTAAGCTGGAGCTGGTCTGTAGTTAGTATTGGCTGCTGCATCATTGTCTTGTGGTAACTGCCAAAAGGTGTTGGGAGGAGACTAGTGCTGGTCTTGGAATAATTTTCGAACTTAGCTCTTAGAAAGGCTGTTTGAATGAGAGAACAGCAGTGATTATTTGGTTGGCTGTGCTGGATTCTATGTCGTCTGCTTTGACTGGTGGTTAGGCTACAGACCCCCAAGCTGCTGGGAGAGGAACTGATCCTACCTCTCTTCCAGACCTGAGACTGGCCACCGAGTTGGCTTTTTGTTGCTGCCTGCTCTGTTCATACAGTGTCAGCCAATGCCTTGTTACTGGGTCCAGTGAGGGGGCTTCTGTGCACAGGAAGTGCCTTTATTAAATATAAGTAATAATAAAATACTTCATTGTACTTTGAAGAGGAACTTTTAAATATGATGTATTTTATCTTGTTTCTGAAAGGCCGGCAGAATTAATTCCTTTCGACCAATAGTTTGTGTGTTAATAACATAAGTTCTCTCGTGACTGACGTATGCACATTTTGTTGTCTGACGTCATGGGTGACTCAGTCTTTTCTCTAAACTGGAGATTCTAAGGTTGATTAGCTGGGAAAGCTATGATATATTTATGCTGTTTGAAATAGAACTGTTTGAAATAGAACTGTTTTTGACATTTAAACTGTGTACTTGTTTGAAATAGAACTGATAAGTATAAAAATGGATTTGGCATTAAATAACCGAAAATGGTTGATATGCCATTAAACCAAACCAAACTTACAGAATTATCATTCATTTAAAAAAAAAGGAATTTTCAAATAAGAATTTTTAAGGGTAGTTTTGCAAAGTTTTTTTTTTTTTTTCACATCTATCTCTTCGTATGTATGCAAATTTATATTATATTATGTATGCATCAAATTTAGTTTTTAAGTTCCATGTTTAGACAAATTTTTACACATATGTTTCGAATGTTCATAAAACAAAATCACATTGGTTACCTTTTGAGTGAATTATTTCAGGTTAAGAGTGTTTTTTTTTTATGCATCATTCATAGTTCTGTAAGATTTTTGACTTTATAAATTCAGCTAATTGGATTCATACCTTTCCCAAGGGTATTAGTGAAATGTGAAGGTGCCCATGGTGTAATGTTTATTGTCGTAGGAAATGGACACGGCGACACGAGTTCAAATCATGGACGAGATTGATTGCATTTCACATAGCACTAATACCCTTGGGAAAGGTATGAATCCAATTATTCTCCCTCCAGCTATGGGTAAATAGTAGGACAGACTAGGTTCTTCAGCCTTGGTGAGGCAACTAGTCTAGGAGAAGGAAAACTCTGAATTGAAACCTATTAAACTCCGCTTAAAAATTGACCTTGTGTCATATCCTGCCTGAGTGGAGGGGTTGGTAAATATGATGATGATATCTAGGAACATTGACCAGAAGTCACAATTCTTTCAACCCATTCATTTTGCAATAATCTTCAACTGCTAGATAAAAATATTTCATGAACCACTCTGTGAAGAAAATTAACAACTCGTAAATTCACATTTGACCAGCAAATTAAAAGATGCAATACAATAGAAAATTTGGTAATTTACTGAGCTTTTTGCTTAGATGTGGCACAAGGCCATATGAAAGGGGCATCAAATGATACTCAAACTTATTGAGAAATGAAACAAGAACCTTTAATTGCTGTATTAATTGAAATTTTGGTTAGAAATTTAACATACAAATGCATTTATCAAGGGTTTTCTTTTTTCATTCACTTCTCAGATGGATTCTCAGATATTTACTTGGGAGAAATGAATAAAAGAATGTCAAAAACAAGGAGGGACAAGAATTCTGATTTTTATCAACAACATAATCATTCCACTCCTCACTTGAAAGAATTCTTTTATTTCTGACCATTTCTTATAAAAAATTTTTTTTAACTCTATTAGGAATCTAAAAACTAAGTTCACTTTATTTTTTTCTAATGTAAGCAAAAGTCTTTAGATTTTTTTTATTGTTAGTTTTTGTAAATAAAAATAGTAATAATTAAGAAAAAAAACAAAACTTTTTTTCTTGTCCACCTAAATGAATTAAAATATTTGATAGGATATATGACCCTACATTTTCTCTCTAAAAATATCTAAAACAAATTTTCCAGAATTTATATGAAAATTTGAATGCATACTAGCAATAATAACTATTTATTACTAACTACACTAACCCAACTCTATGACACTATGATATCAGATGTAAATATGGAAGAGGTCTTTTATACCAGAAAAATATTGAAGCAAATGCTGTTATTTAAATACAAAGAAACAGTAAGTTTATGGCTTGTACAAAAGTCACTTCAGGGTGAGCTTAGATGTTAGCTGTAGAGGTGTAAGATTATTTGGTCCTCCATTCAGAGAAGAGTTGGTGAATTTTTTGTTTGTTTTTCTCTTTACCTATTAATTTTTATCAGATTTCCTCTTCACCTTTTTCCTATTCTTAAAAAACTTGAAAACTAGGAAGAGGGCAGTTACAAACTTTTCACCCTTTGCTTGAAAGTGTGGAGCCAGGGGTCTCCAGAGGTGAAATCTGATAGTGCAACACTGTTCCCCAAATATGCCAAACTAGATGAGAGGGAGAAGAAGGAGAGGGAGTGGGAGGGTGTTGCTGGGTTGAGGAATGGAAGGGACAAAGACAAGAGAACAAATGAGAAGAAGAGAAAGGGAAAGAGAAAGAGAAGTAGGTGAGAAGTAGGAATACAAAGAAAAGATTAGAAGGAAAAGGGTGTTAAGAAGAAGAAAAACAAAAATAAAATAAAATAAATAAATGCAAAGGAAAGAGGAAAAAGAGAAGAATTGAAGAAGAAAATAATTTAGAGTGGATAGAGGAAGATAGGGAAACTGCAAAAATAGAAATTGAATTAAGATGCTGGAAAAGAAAAAAACCAAAAAAACCTGGACCTTGCCAGAGAACTGAATAAAACTGTGGAACATAAAGGTGACAGTGATACCAGTCATAGTTGGAGCCCTTTGAATAATCCCTAAGAACCTGGAAGAGAGACTGGGGAAACTGAAGAATTGAGGAAAGATTGAGATCATCCAGACCCTAACACAAATGAGATCATCTAGATTACTGAGAATAACTCTGAAGAACTGAGGAGACATTGTAGTTTAGTTTTGGTTTGGTTTGGTTTCTTTGTTTAATGGCATATCAACCTTCTTGGGTTATTTAATTCAGTGTAACCTGTATATAAGAGAAACCCCCGGATATTAGAGAAACCCCCGGATATAAGGGAGATTTTCTCTGGTCCCAAATTAGAGCCTGTGTTACCTAAACAAAATAGACCAAACCCGGATATAAGAGAATTATTCTCCGGTCCCGCCAACTCTATTATACTGTGCTGAAGAACAGTAATGGTACTATTTAACCCATAGCTGGGAGAATAAGGGGTTTCATACTTTCACAAGGGTATTTGTCCACTAGTGAACTTAATAGCATGACTAGAGTTCAAACTCCCTTCTGGTGACACTGCAGTCCATCACTTCAATCATTACACCACAAAGACACCCCCACCCTGAGACTTTGTGGAAATTAATAAACATAAAATAAAAAATAGAATAAAATAAATTAAAAAATGTAGCTGTTTGCAGAGGTCTTCTGACAGAAAATAGGGTGCAGTGCATGCCTAAAGAAAGGACCTTCCGGGTGCTAAAGAGAAATCCTGCCTCACTTCATCGGTACTCCTGACACTGAATGGACTTCCTCCTTTTAGCTGCTGGCAGGTAGTGCACATGTTCACCCAAGTCTCGGACTTGGCAGAAGATCATGTTTCCAGCTAGCAGCAGCCCTTATTGAAAATCACCTACTGGACATTTTCATAAACTTACCAAAAAATGATTAATATATTTCAATGCTTCGTTTGGGAGATGTGACTGTTTTCTGCAAGTCCAGGAAAATATTTCCTCAACCAGACATTGACATAATGGTTAGAGTGTTCACCAATGGCCCAGGGAGACCTGAGTTCAATCCCAAGTCGTCATACGAAAGACTGAAAAAATGGTACTCGATCCCTCCTTGATTAGTACTTAGCATGACAAAATAAGGATCAAGAGTAAAGTGGAGCAATCCAGCGAAAGGAGTAGTGCCCTCTTCTACACCTCGGTGTAGTAGCCATTGAAAAAGGAGCCTTCGAGTCACCCTCAAGTATGGTCGTCAACTTTACTTACAGAATAGCTATTTTAAACCCAAAAATAAAGTTTTAGTTGAAAGGTATCTTTGTTTTTTTTTTCTTTCTTTCTTCCTTAAATTCCCTTACAGCCTTCTACAGACAAAGAAGCCCACTAGTTAGATGGGATAAATATGGGGATCCAGAAGATTTAGTCTTTGGTTATTTATTTCGTTTGGTTGGTAGTAGTATAGTTTTGGGTTTTGATATCTGACTTCATTTGTTTTCGTCTTACCCCATCTAACTCATTGGTATCTTCTTTGTCTGCAGAGAAATTACTGAAAGAAGGAAGAAAAGGAAGGAAGATGACAACATCTTTTAAATTTCAACTTTATTTTTGGGTCTAATATAGTTACTCTGTAATGAGGGAATGTCTTCCTGGACCATTAAAAAATAGTCACATCTCCCAAACAAGGCGTGGTCCATAAGTCCAAAGTCTGTGGTCATGTCCAGCAGGTGGTTTTAGTGATATTTGTTAGCTTGCTAGTTGTGGACATGGCTACCAATCAGACTACAAGACCTAATCAACTATGTGAAAGAGGGTTTATGTTTACTTCCTTTAATACTAAACTGAATTGTTTGAATTAGAACTTTTTGACGGAACGGAATAGCTTGAAATAGAAATGTTTTTGACAATTAAACTGTGTACTCATGCTAAACTGAATTATTTGAAATAGAACTGATTATTTGTATAAAAATGGATTTAGCATTAAATAACCTACAAAGGTTGATATACCATAAAACCAAATGAATCCAAATCAAATCCTATGTATTCAATATATGTATAAAGAGGATTTGGCATTAAATAATCTACAATTGTTGATACGCCATAAAACCCAAACAGTCAACCAATCAATCTTTAGCTCAGTTAAGTCTGTTTTTTAGGCATGTACAGCTTCTACTTCCTGTCAGAGGTTTCTGGGAACTGCAACATTATTTTATTTTATTCTTTGTTTCCATCTTTTCTAAACCCCACACATATACCCTATAACTTGCTGTCATTCAGACTACAGAGAAAGCTACCAGTTACTGCTGGTGTAAAAATTCACCAATAAGTGGGGAAAAAACTAACAGTACGAACATTTCAAAAGACAAACTGAAATGCAGATAAATTGCTGTGCAGATGGTTTCTTTGTTTAATGGCATATCAACCTTTGTAGGTAATTTAATGCCAAAGCCATTCTCCTAGAAGAACAGTAGTGGTACTATTTAACCTATAGCTGGGAGGATAAGAGAGTTCATACCTTTCCCAAGGGTATTTGCCCAAAAGTGAACGTAATAGCGCGACTGAAGTATGAACTCGCTTACTACGATCCCACAGTCCATCGCTTTAACCATTACACCACGAGGACATCCCCTTGCTTTGCAGAGGACATCAAAATAGAGAAACTAGATCACTGTTAACAGCAGCCCAAAACAGTATAATAATAACTAATTATATGAAGATTAGGCTAGACGTGACATTGGAAAAGAAGCAAATATGGATACGAAGTAGAGATGATCAGTTGATGATAGTGAGAAAATGTGGAAAATTAGCTCAAATGGTGTATATGAATATATGTGACTGGGTGAAGTTGAATCACTGGGAACTGTGCAAATAACTGCATTTTAAACATACAGACCAGTGGTATATACTAAGCACAGAATCTGTCCCAGAGAATGAAACATAAAATCCTCTCGGACTTTTAGGTTCAAATGGGTCATTCGGTCCAGGCCAGAAGACCAGATTGTTGTAAACAAGAATAAAAGACTATGTCTAATAATGAACTTTGCTGTTCAAGCAAACCTCAGAGTGAAACTGAAAGAAAGCATAAAGTATAATGAGCATCTTAGCCTCCTCCCCCACCAAAAAAAAAACCCCAAAACACAAGAAGGTGAGAGTAATGTCAATCTTAGTGGGAGTTTTAAGAACAGTTATGAAGTTCCTGGCAAAGAGTTTGGAAAACCTGTAAATTAATGAGAGAATAGAGGTAAATCTAGACAGTGCTTCTAAAATCAACTGTTAAAAAAAATTAAGCAGGCTTGCTACCACTTGATATTATGTGAAACAAGCTTCACATCTTCCATCTGTGCCCAGTCACTGCTGGGTTAAAATCAACTGTTAAAAAAAATTAAGCAGGCTTGCTACCACTTGATCTTATGCAAAATGAACTTCCCATCCTCATCCTATGCTCAGTCACTGCTGGTTTAAAATCAACAGTTAAAAAAATCTAACAGGCTTGCTACCACTTGATCTTATGCAAAATGAACTTCCCATCCTCGTCCTATGCCCAGTCACTGCTGGTTTAAAATCAACTGTTAAAAAAATCTAACAGGCTTGCTACCACTTGATCTTATGCAAAATGAACTTCCCATCCTAGTCCTGTGCCCAGTCACTGCTAGGTTAAAAACTTACATATTACAAATAAGAAAAATAATAAAGCACTAAAATCAAAGAATAAATAGATCTAAAAAAAGAAGAAAACCCTGGCTCATTGAACAAAGAAAAAGATAGAGGAGATGAAAAGAAAGGGGAGGAGAAAGAAAAAGAGAAAAAAGGAGAACTGGATTATAAAAAGAAACAACAAACAAAAAAAAACAAATAGGAAAGCTAGCTATTTTGATGATTTGGATTGGTAGATGTCATGGTAGGAAAAAAAAAAAGAAGAAACCACAAGTTGACCTCTGTCTAACACCAATGGGCAACCTGAGGGTTAGTTCTTCATGATGAGGAATGGTCATTAAGGACAATACTCACAGTGGGTGAAAGAAAAGGGTATGCAAGGACCTACAATAATTAAAGTTAGTTCTAAATTTCATCTTGCAAGAAGAAAAAAAAACACTCTTATACAGATTCTGATTAGAAATTTCTTTGTGTGAAAAGAGGGTGAGGTCTATGTTAAATTCCTGTCCTATTCCAACTATTTTTTTTTAAAAAGACTATTCTTGTACTTGTCTACCAGTATGTCCAGCAGTGAACTTTAACCTTTAAGAATAGAAAAAATCAAGACTTCAAAAATAGTACTTAATGCCTACTTACTTAACACTCTGCATTATAAGGTACATATCAAGGGTAAAGTGAAGCAATCCAGGGAAAGGAGTAATGCCCTTCTCTGCACCTCAGTGTAGTAGCTATTGAAAAGGGAGTCTGAGTCATCCTCAATTATGCTTGGCCAACTTAAATGTATATATATATATATATATATATATATATATATATATTAAGATAAGAAGGACCACTAAAAGATTTGTATTTTTGTAATTTAATTATTAAATAAATAAATTCAAAAAATACAAACCTCTTTGTGGACCTTCTTATTTTAAAATATATCCTTATTCTTTCTTTGGACCTACAACCACCATCTTTATATATACATGTATATATATATATATATATATATATATATATATATATATATATAAAATCACCATTGATAAGTACACTGCCTATAATTTTTTGATGAAAGATTAATTTTTTCAAGATCAAAGATACCAGGATATTATCATTCATAGTGAATCATTATACAATTAATATGGTTATCATTAGGTATTATATAAAACCAAAATCTATGTTACTGAAACTAACTAAATATAAAATTTTGATATATTTTAATTAAAAATAAGATTGTATACATATATATTAGATGGTACTCAATTTTGGTTTGGTTCAGTTTCATTGATTAATAACATATCAATCTTCTTGGGTTGTGTAATGCCGAAGCTATCATTGTAGTATAACAGTAATGATACAATTTAACCCATAGCCAGGGAAATAGGGGTATTAGCCTGAAAATGAATGTCCTAGCATGAGTGGAGTTAAACTTGCTTACTATGTTCCTACTCAGCGAGTTAACCATTATGCCTCTGCGACTTCCCTTACAAATTTTTAGACTGCTTTATATTAGTAACAGAGTTTCTATGCAGCCGAGCAGTGTTTCTCAACTGTTTTACACTTGTGAACTGTAGAAATAGTTTTCATGTCTTTGAGAACCCCCAGCATAAAAATTATCATATACCATTATTAATAACTATCTCTTCTGATTATCTTTTTCTGGTGGGGCGAGGTGAACACTAGTTGAGAAATACAGCTGTAGATTTTACTAATACATAATTGCTGATAATCTTCATTTTTATTATTATTTTATTATTATTCCACTAGAAATTAAAAAAAAAACTCATATATATATATATATATATATATATATAGAGAGAGAGAGAGAGAGAGAGAGAGCTTGCCAGAGATGGCTTTTAAAATGCTTTGAATCCTCCCACTGAGGAAGTCCCCTGGGCATGATGGCTTAAAGGCTGAATTGTGGTCTCAAGAAAGCAAATTTGAACTACAGACCTGCTATACATTCACTTTTGAACAAATATCCTTAAGAAAGGCATGAACACTCTTATTCCTACTACCTATGGGTTAAATAGTACCACTGCTATTCTTCAAGAATGGCTTTGGTTTTAAATAACCCACAAAAGGTTGATATGTCATTAAACAAAGATACTAAAATCAAAACCCACCACTGACTGTTTCTGCTTATTGAAAAATAAATTATATAAAGTACTGTGTATCCCAAATATAGTGGCCTTGTGTCTGACTAAGTTAAACTTAGTTGATATCTATAAGAAAAACATATTTTTGTTAGGAGTAATAAATAAAATTATGAATATCCTTAAGAAAGGCATGAACACTCTTATTCCTGCTAGCTATGAGTTAAATAGTACCACTGCTATTCTTCAAGTATGGCTTTGGTTTTAAATAACCCACAAAAGGTTGATATGTCATTAAACAAAGATACTGAAATCTAAACCCACCACTGACTGTTTCTGCTTATTGAAAAATAAATTAGTATAAAGTACTGTGTATCCCAAATACGGTGGCCTTGTGTCTGACTAAGTTAAACTTAGTTGATATCTATAAGAAAAACATATTTTTGTTAAGCCTAATAAAAAAAAAATTATGAAATTTCTTGGTTAATAAATTAATACTGAATATTTTATAAGAAAAGGATATTTAATTAGATATTTATCTCTAAGTCAATGAATATATTGAAATAACCTTCTTGTTATCAAATTAAAAATGACTTCAGCTTCAAAAATTTACTTATCTTTTTTCTAATTAGAAATAAGTAAAAAGTGAAAAAGAATGAAAATCTTATAATCATATTTCCTAAGGTACATATCAAATATGTGTGCACACACACACACACACACACACACACACACACACACACACACACACACACACACAGACATATATATATATATATATATATATATATATATATATATATATATATATATAAAGCAATATGATTTTTAATATATATAAAATTATAATTCACTATTAGATAAATATCTAAAATGGTTTCAATAAGTAAAAATAAAGTGCAAGTGCTGAGAAAATATTAAAATATTCTCATGATAAAAAATATCAAAACAATCCTAAGATAAAAATAAGATCACTCACAAATTGGATTTTTGTAAAAATGATCATCGGATGAATCTATGCCAACACATCTGAAGCCTGTATTAGTTAAGTTAGCAAACTACAGTCGAGGGCAACCTGAAGTTTTCCTTTTCAATAGCTACTACACCTATGTGTAGGGGAGGGCACTAATCCTTTTCCTGTATTGCTACACTTACTTTGATCTGTACCTTATAATGCCGAGTGTTAAGCAAGGTGGCATCAAGTACCATTTTTTGAGTCTTTGGTACAACTCAACCAGAGATTGAACTGCAGTCTCTTGGGCTATTAGTGCACACTCTACCCACTGTGCCAATGGATATAGTAATTATTAAAATTTATCGCTAAATGCATTTCTAATTAAGTAAAATAGAGTGTTCTGTGCACAAAATTGCATTGCAATATCACAATATTTCAAATATGAAACAAAATAAAACAAAATAAAAACTCACGTCTTTGAGTTTTATGGAGTGGATCTTCAGGCAAGCTTCCATTGGACATGTCCTACCAGAAGATCAACCATGTGAAACTCAAAGTCGCGAGTTTTATCTTTTTTTAAATTTTATTTCATTGTTGAAATATTGTGTGTGTGCATGTGCGTGTGTGTGTGTGTGTTTGTATGTGTGTGTGTGTGTGTGTGTGTACATGTATTTGTAGTTGTGCATATGTATGTATTCACCAATCTCTCTGCACAGGCAGGATGTGATGCAAGGTCATTATTTTTTTAAGCAGAGTTTAACAGGTTGGAATTCAGTTTTCCTTCTACAAGATTGGTTGCCTAACCAAGGTTAAAGAACCAAATTTGCCCTACTATTTACCCATAGCTGGAGGGAGAATAGTTCGACTCATACCTTTCTCAAGGATATTAGTGCAATGTGAAATACAATCTGCCTCATCCGGGGTTTGAACTCAGGTCTCCGTGCCCATTTTCTATGATGATAACTATTATACCACAGACACTTCCATATGGGTGCATGTGTATGTATGTGCATGTATCTATATGAGTGTGTGTGTGTGTGTGTATACGCAGACCTTTTTCCCCTTGTCTTTGCTATTTTGTGTTCTTTCTTTTTTTCTAATTTCTCTTTCTTTTGAGCATATTCTTACCTTACATTCTTCTTCCCATTCTGTTTTTTTTTCTTGTATCAGATGATTTGAAAGGATTTCCATCAACTGATGACCCTGTGTTCTCCAATTCCCAAGATGATTAATACATTGATCTTGAACACATGGGTAAGCAGATGTGACTGGATGCTTACCTCCCATCCCTGCCACCCCACCAAAAAAATAACAACTATTCTGGATTATGGTTGGTTACCTAAATAAGCGCATAAACCCTGGAAGAAGTTGTTTGCCTTTCACTTTGTACTAATGCCCTTGAGAAAGATATGAATCCATCTGTTCTTTCCTCAACTAAGTGTAAATAGTAGGGCAGACTAGGGCTGACCAGCTGCCTTGGTTTGGCTATTGGTCAAAGAGAAGAAAAACTCAAAGTTCAAACAAGCTTTATTTGACTTAAAAAATGACATTGTGTCCCAACCTGCCCATGATAGAGGGGTTGGGTAAATATATGCTTCTATAAAGACCCTAAAATATTTGAAAATGTTTGGAAATTTTTGAGACCCATATTAAAATTCACATTGAATTTAATTACATAAAAATCAATCAATAAGTTAAAAATGAATTGCAACAAAAATACAATTTAAAAAAATCTTTTTACAGAAGCTTTTTATTGATGACATTCAGATACTAATCTAAAGTTACATTACAACGAAATGAGAAAGATGGTCTAATGCAGGACTTCTTAAACATTTTACTTGATATACCTCTTGTAAACAAATTTAATTTCCATTCACTTCAGATAATTTGTTTTTCTTAGTTTCACTAGATCCTACAATGCAATGGTTTTTTAAATAAAGGTTGTCAGTTTCAAGACTAAAAAAAAAGAAGAATTTTTACAAAATCCAGAAAAGTGGTGTAATAGTTAAAGCGATGGTCTGCAAAATTGTAGCATGCGAGTTCGAACTCCAGTCGTGCTATTACGTTCACTTTCGGACAAATACCCTTAGGTAAGGTATAAACCCCCTTATCCTCCCAGCTATGGGTTAAATAGCACCACCACTGTTCTTCTAGAAGGATGGCTTTGGCATTAAATGACCCACGAAGGTTGATAGGCCATTAAACAAAGAAACCAAACCAAACCAAACCTATTATAAATGGAATATTGAATCATATAATAACATCCACACCAACAAATACCTGGCGATACTGAAACTAACTTAACTGGTAAAGATCCTGATCTCTTTTGTCTGAGTGAACAAAGATTTAATTTTTATTTCATGCATTTAAAGATAATGAATAAAAGTAAAAATTTCAAACATTATGTTTTAATTTTTCTTTTTCATTATTCTCTTTTTTTAAATCTACATTTTTATTCTCATTATTAAATAGTCTTTTTCTTTTAAAGATATCTAACGAGCTATAATAAAGTGAAACACAGCATAACCCGGATATAAGAGACCAGATATAAGAGAAATCCCGATATAAAAGAGATTTTCTTTGGTCCCAAATTAGAGCCTGTGTTACCTAAACAAAATAGACCAAACCTGGATATAAGAGACTTAGTCTCCAGTCCCAATAACTCTCTTATATCCGGGTTACACTGTATAAGTAGAATTAGTATTTTTTATAAAATAATTGGTTTGCAATATAATTGTTTTTAAATATTTTCTTGAGTGAAAATATGATTATCCTATTTACTCAACCCCTCCGCTTGAGCAGGATATGACACAAGGTCAATTTTTTTAAGCGAAGTTTAACAGGTTTGAATTCAGAGTTTTCTTTCTAGACTAGTTGCCTCACCAAGGCTGAAGAACCTAGTCTGCCCTACTATTTACCCATAGCTGGAGGGAGAATAATTGGATTCATATTAGTGCTATGTGAAATGCAATCAGTCTCGTCCAGGATTTGAACTCGAGTCGCCGTGTCCATTTTCTGCGACTATAACGATTACACCACGGGCACCTCCTAAAATATGATTATAAACATCATTAATGATTCAGAAGGATCTGGATCATTAATGATGAATGTAATTACTGATCAAGATCTCTCTGGACATTTATAATTAGCAAGCTTGACAAACAAACTGACAGGAGTGAGTTCAAGTCTCATTTGGTGCTTTTTTCATGTGGCCTTGTGCCTCATTTAAGCAGAAAACTTAGTAAATTCATCATCATCCATCCTATATATATTTTGAATGGACTGTGACACATTATTAGTGGCCATCACACCAAATTTGGTAACTAGTTTACAAGATCCAGAAATTTCTATTTTCCTTCTAGTAAACCCACTTGTAAATCTCTGCTCCAATGGACATCTGTGCTTTTATTTACCCTGTCAAAATTTTATTCACTCACTGGGTTCTCTATGGTCCACTGAGATTTGTGACCTCCATAAAGACAGGTTGCTCCTCACTACCCAACCAATGACCAAACCGGACTTTCTTGTGTAGAAATGCAATCAGCCCTAATTCAAATTTAAGTGGGTTGGGGAGTCAGCAAATTTGCCCTGTAAAACCTAACTGCTACTGAAACCATAGCCCCTCCTGGATGAGGATGTGATCCTCTACCCCAATGAGTAGCCTGCAGGTTGTAGTCAGCAGAAAACTGAGAAGAATACTGTGAATTCTTTATAAGTTACCTATCTCTACAGGTAAGACAAAAAAAATGAATGATCATAACTTAGAAAAATTGGTGATTAAAATTGAACAGAAAAAAAAAAAGATATTTTGTTAATATTTCAGTGTTTATTTACATCATTCTCAACAGATTATGAAATGAAGTAACTGTTTTCAACAATTTATATAAGTTCATGTCTAAAATATATAAGTAAATAAAGAAACAGTCAGTAGAACATGCAGAATGATTTAAAACAAATATCACAATAAAAAAAAAATGAATGGAATTATTTTGGGAGAATAGCACCCAGCTTTCCGAAAATCGCGAAAAGAACAAGTAACTATAACGCAATTGCGTATTGGTCACAGCAGACTTACGCACTCTTTTATGCTCAAGCAAGAACCACAGTGCTCGACATGCCAAATGCACAGTACAATCAAACACCTTCTCCTTGAGTGTAAAGTTTTAACGCCCAGAGCCTTTGCATACACACTCTACTCTTGTCAGAGCTCTGTCTGACCCATTCATATATCCACTAATTCTACTCATGTGAACTCCAGTGGCACTATCCATTTCAACATTTGTGTTTGCTGACAAGAGATCCGTGTTCAAATCACACAGGTTGCTATCGGCACATTCTTCTATATAACAAATACATTTGTATAAACAGGATTTGGTATTAAATAAACTACAAGAGTTGATAGGCCATAAAAACCAAACCAAGTAGATTGAATTACTTAAATTAATCCCAATTTTTTTAAGCCATACAGAGGAAAATATTGAATGACCCAATATTAAAGAAAAAATTATGGAATGATCTTGTAATTTGTATTCCTAAGATAGATAAAACCTAATTGAACATCCTTTAAGTATAGTAATTCCATTATTTTAGCCAGGGATTATATTTAAGTCAATATCCATTATAAATCACACGCACACGCACACACACACACACACACACACACACACACACACACACACACACACACACATATATATATACGAGGTGCATACGATAAGTTTCCAGACTTTTTTCGTATGGGCACTTTCATTGATAGTACACACATGAAACTCTAGTCCCCTTCGAAGTAATCTCCTCCGGCTGTGATGCACTTGTTGTAATGTTCCAACAAGTTCTGGAAGGCCCCATGGAAGTCCTCTTGTGTGAGTGTGTTAATGACCTTCGTCACAGCCTCTTTCATCTCCTCAATTGTCTCATAACGACAGCCTCTGAGCTTAGGGAATAAGCAAAAGTCACAGGGAGCAATGTCTGGACTATAGGGAGGCTGAGGAACTATCTTGATGTCCATCTTGGTCAAATAGTCTGTGACAAGGATGGAGTTGTAGACTGGTGCATTGTCCTGATGGAAATGTCACTGAGCCGATTTGAAGAGTGCTGGCCTTTTCCAACGGAATCTCTTCCTGAACTCTCTTAAAACCTTATCATAGTAACCCTAACCCTAACCCAAGAGTCTTCAACAATTTTAAATGCCCATACGAAAAAAGTCTGGAAACTTATCATTGCACCTCGTATATAGAGTAAAGTTGGCAATCGTAGTTGAGAGTGACTCAGAGGCTCTCTTTTCAATAGCTACTACACCAAGGTGTCGGGTAGGGTGCTACTCCTTTCCCAGGATTCCCCCACTTTACCCTTTACACTTTGGTGCAAAAAGGCAAGACCACCATGAAAAAATACTGAAATTTGGATTGAAAAACTTATTTAAAAAAATCATATTTTTATTCTTAAATTTTGAAAATAAATTTATCTATTAATTTTTTTTTGAAAACTTAATTTATTTGATTATTTTACCATTAAATAATAAAATAAGCATGTTGTAAAAAGATAAGGGCACTAAAATAAAATCACAAATACCATCATTTAATACTTTGTTTTTCCTCCTTTCGCTGCAATCACTTCTATGCAACGATTTTTCATGGACCCTATCAGACTTTTGACAGTTTGATCATCTATTTCGGACCATGATTTCATAACTGCACCAGTCAAGGACACCTTTGAATCATATTGTTTACCCTGACTGTAAACTTGTCGGGCAGCTATACCCCAGAGGTTCTCAATGGGGTTAAGATCTGGACTTCATGCTGGCCAGTCCATTAGCACAACATTTTTGTTACTAAAAAACGCTTTTGAATGCCTTGAAACATGAATTGGGGTATTTTCTTGTTGGAAAATAGCCCGATTTCCTGCAATAAGAAAGAAATCTTCCGAAAAAATGTTCGGTGAGCATGTCAGTGTATTGTTTTGAGTCCATGCTACCACTTACAAGAACTAATTTGAATATTCCATTAGAACAAAATGCTCCCCATGTCATTACACACCCACCTCCACTTTGGCATTTTTCAAAACCTTTTTTTCTTTCCTTAGGTTGTGCCAGTAGCAATTGAACCCATCAGGACCATCTAAATTCCATTTTTTCTCGTCTGTAAATACAACATCACTCCATTTTTCCCTGAACGAGATGTATTCTTTGGCCTAATTAAATCTTGCCTTTATGTGATGTTCCTTCCATGAAGAAGTTTCTTGTCCCTTTGAATATTCAACATTAGGGCAATTTTTTAATGTTCTCGATATGGTCTAGCGTGAAACATTAATGTCACCGGGAAGTTGAATTTGAGAAACGGATTTTCCGGATTTTCTAACATTTCTGATAATGGACCGTTTATTCCTTGGACTGAGTTTTCTTGGCCTACCTGGAATCTTTTTGGGTGTTTTGTTCTTATTTTTTATGCAATTATTCACTGCACACCTTGATCTGTTGATTTTCTTGGCGATTTCTTGTTGAGAATGCCCATCTTTTTCAAAAGCATCGATCATTCCTTTCTCGTGATCTTTAAGAGAATTGCCACGTCCCATGATTTATTTTTATTTTTTATTGCTAATTTTTATGTAAAAATTAATCTTAACATAAAAATCTGTGAGTTACTTGGTTTTATTTAATAAATTTATTGGGAGCCTTATCTTTTTGCAACATGCTAATTTTAATATTTTCTGAAATAATAATCAAAGAAAAAAATTTTTCAAAAAAATTTTTAATAGATAATTTTATTACAAAATACATTTATAAGAATATGAATTTTTGAAAGAAAAAAGTGGATCAATCCAAATTCCTGCGTTTTTTCGTGGTGACCTTATCTTTTTGTACCAAAGTGTACATGTACTTTATAATGTTGAGTGTTAAGCCAGGAGGCATCAAGTACCATTTTTTGAGTCTCCTTGGCTATTGGCAAATACTCTAACCATTATGCCAATGTCCGGTATATATATATATATATATATATATACAATGTAATATTTTTTTCCTGGAATCCTCTTTAGTCTTCAAGGAACTGGCTTCAAGGAAATTATGGGCAGACTTTCTTCAGTCTACAAAGAAATCAGTTCAAGAGAAATTAAAAATGTGAACTGAAAGAAATTAAAGAATCAAAGAGATTGGTAAGAGTGCATTAAATGAAAGCAAAAGAGACAATAGAGGTGAAGAAGCAGAAGAAACAGAAGATATTGGTTCCTTAAATTGTCACTTATCTATCAATGTACATCATGCAAGAAAGAATTAAAGTAGAACCTCTCACCATCTTTGAAATCTTCACTTGGTTGACTTCATTAAGAAAATCTTTGTGTTCAAGTCTTTTATTAAATTAAAACTAATAGGCAAAATATATTTTATAGGTGTTAAAGTACAGTTTCAATGCCAAAAACAGGTCTATATCAAACAATTCAGTTAAGCACACAAAAACAGTTCCATTTCAAACAATTCAATTTAGCATAAGTATGCAGTTTAAATGTCAAAACAGTTCTATTAGAAGCAATTCAGTTTAGCATAAGTACACAGTTTAGATCTATTTGATCCATAGATAGGACCCTATCAGGTGCTACCACTCTGTGCCAGAGTGGACTTGGGAGTGATGGCAATGAAGAGATAATCTGCATTCCTCAAAGCTCCTGCATTACTGGAACCTCACCATCAGATTGTTTAGCATCATATCCAGGACACTCATTGTGGGGAGGGGGTCTCACCCCACTTCAGAGAAGCAGTCTGTGTTTTCTAAAGCCCCAGCCAAATGAGCAATATTATTATTTGTTATTTGAAATTATATAACAAAGTGTAAACAAATCATTATCATCAAATAGAGGCAAATACTTGAAATCTTATAGTTATTAGTATTAGATAAGAATACTTGAAACCAAACAACCATGGGCAAATTATTTATATTAGATAGGAATAATTCATATCAAATAATTGTGAGCAAAAATCTCTTTAGAAACAACTACTAAAAAATATGGATATGAACAATGAACAGGATTCCCAAACCTCTAGGCATAAAAAAACCCAAGACAAGATTACATGCACTTAAAATCAATCAGTCATTATTATTATTATTTTTATAACATAACATAAATGTTGATGATTATCATTATAATAATATTAACTATTATTATTATTTCACTCATCGTGACCTTTTCCCATCAACATTGTTAACATATAATAAATCTCCTCCTTGATTTGTGCCGTTAGAATTGTCTACATCATCATATACATTATGGGTCTGTGGTTGTTGGGGACGGTTCCTTTTTAGAGGTCTTTTTGAATCAGGGTGGTCTTTCCTTTGGTCATCTATTTGGGTATGTCTGTTTCTTGTATCTATTCATTTTGACAGCCAGTCTTCCATGGATGAAAGTGAAGTATCCATGTTTTCCAATTATTATTATTATTATTATTATTTCACTCCTTGTGACTTTTTCACACTAGCATTAGCTGGTTGTTGTTCACTCGAGTTTGAGTAACAGCAAATAATCTCAGGTCTCCAGGACTCATCTCAGTATTCTTGCTGATCTTAACAATGAATGGTCTCGATTTGCCCACTCATTTCCCAGATCTTCAGTCATTTTTTAAATTCCTTGATGACTGTTCCTAATATACCAACTATAATTGGTATCACCGTCACCTTCATGTTACAAAGCTTTTTCAGTTCTCTGGTAAAATCTAAGTATTTGTCTATCTTTTTTTATTATTATTATTTCAAACTTGTGGTTGCTTACTGGAATCTGAGTGACAGCAAGTCTCCTCAGTTGTCCATGAATTTTCTTAGTATCCTAGCTGATTTTAACAGTGCTGTGGTCTGGATGGTTTCAATTCCTCCTCTGATATCCAGTTCCACAGTCTCTTTTCAAGCTTTGAAAAGACTGTTCCAAATAAACCAAGAACCTTTGATATCACCATCACCGTTAAGATCCACAACTTTTTCATCTCTCTGGGCAGGTCCAGGTATTTGTCTAGATTTTTGCTTTCTTTTATTTTCCATCTTGTGGTCTGCCGGAATGACAAAATAAACTAGATGATAAGTTAATTAAAACTAGGTCTCATACTTTAGCCTACATTAGATGATTTGTATCCGTCTTAAAGTCCCAGAGAATTTTAAGCATCTCAGTTTCTTGGACAGATTCTATCTTATATCATTATATCATTTGTCAGTATGGTCAAATGTAAGTATTTTGCACAATTCCCTGTGAATAATCTGCCCCACTCAGTCATGTCTACTTTTGTATTCCATACTGACATTTCTTCTAACTTACATAAGAGTTTTATAATAAGTGGGTTGTCAAGTTTCTTGCTTTGTAAAGATGTTAACATTGACAACAAGTCAGATAAAATAATGAATATTTGGTTTTTTGATTTTTGAAATAGATCAAGCACCATATGTTCTGTGCGTGCGTCCGCATTGAATATGGAGGTATCATTTGGGAGATTTTATTTGGCATTCCAAGGACAGCCATAATATCATCTGTTTGGATGTGATTTATGGAAGAAACTCCCACTATAGTCCTGAGGCAATCGTTCTCAAATTCACTCAATTTTTTTATAATAGTATTTTGAAAATATTTCTAAAAATCAATTCAAATGCCATCAAAACTTTCGAAGTCTGAATCATTGAATCCTGAAGGGAAAAGCTGAAATTAATTAGAAAAAAAAGTTTAATTTACTGACAACCAAAATTTTTTATCAACATAACTTCAGTTTTATAGTTGGTTTTCTAAGTAACTTTTCCTAATTTTTATTAAGCCTTTCAAATAGATTGCGAAGTTTTGAAAATTTTTAAACAACCAAGTATATGAGACTGTTACAGTGCATTTGACAACTAAACAGTTTGGAACCAAAAACTATTTGCTGGTTTGGTTTTGTGTATTGGTCGCCTTTATGACTTTGTATTAATAATTTTAACTAATATTTTTCTTTATATTCTTAATTGTTGTTGCTTTAAATTAATAATTTTAGCTAATATTATCCTTTATCTTCCTAATTCTAGTTGCTTTAAATTATATTGTTGTAAATTGACCTTTGACCCGCCCAAACATGGCATTCCAAAGACGCAGAAGTTGCATATTCCATTGGCGTAGGCGGGCTTGGCTGACAATATGGGACGAGGTAAAATCCCACAGTACAGTCAGACTGATGCACCGGAAGAGAGTGACCTGTGAACTACATGACAGTTATTTTCGCTTGATGACTATCAGACATGCCATTCCAAGGACAGCGGAAGTGACACATCCCGATGGCCAGTTATGGGGAGATATTGAGTGGGCGATTGAACTATTATATAACTCGGTGAAAATGGGAAGTCTGTTAGTTGGAGGTCAGATGAGTTAGAGACAAGATGTGGTAGAGAAAACCAGCACCCAGCAGAGTGTGTCCCCCTCCGGTTGAGCAGCCCTAGAGAACAAGAAAGACACAACACTGATGGCCATAAGAGTGGGGGTCAGTATGTTGCAGTTCAGTTTGGTCTCCAACTCCCTCTCACATACAAACCTTACAAATAAAGGGAGAGGTACATATTTTTCTAAAGTCTGTGTCGCTCGTCTTTATTGTGTATCGTTGATTCTGTATGCATATGTACATGTATTATGTGTTTGTATAGTTAATCATGATCATCGTTATGGTTGTGACTATACGACAATATCTTATAAATATATTTTTTTATGAAATTCTGTCTATTGGTACTATCATTTTTGATGAGCATTATTTTTATCTTCCTAATTTCCATTACTTTTTATCACAACTCACTCAAGTTTTCACTTCCATCACATGGCAAATCTGTTTGTTGGAAGCCGGAATAAAGAATAAGCTCATGGTAAAACTCAAATTCAAATTCATTTCTGCCTTAGAAAAGCCTAGTTTTCTAAATCAGTTGCTTTACAAATTAAGCTATCAGAAAGAGATGGTATAAAAGAAGCCTAAATAATATAGCCCAGTTAGCTGGGGCTGTAGAATACAAAGACTGCATCTCTGCAGAGGAGTAAGACCCCTTCCACACACCCCACGAGTGTCCTGGATATGACATTAAACCATTTGATGGTGAGGCTCCAGCCTAGGACATCTGGGAAATGTGGAGTACCCCATCATTGCCATTGCTTCTAGGTCCACTCTGACCTGGAGTGGTTGCACCTGATAGGGTCCTATTTGTGGTTAAATAGAACAAACTATGTGTGCAACAAATGACTGATGTTAAATTGTGACTGTTATATAGCAAGACTTAGAACCATTTATTTGTGTAAAAAAGATCTTGGGCTCATTTAAGAATGTAATCTATAAAATGTATTCACAAATCATATATACATTTATTATATATGTATAAATGGGATTTAGCATTAAATGACCTACAATGGCTGATATGCCATAAAACCAAAGTTGGCGACTGTAGTCAAGGGTGACCAGAAGGCTTCCTTTTCAATAGCTACTACACCAAGGTGTTGAGGAGGGCGCTACTCCTTTCCCTGGATTGCATCACTTTGCCCTTGATACATACCTTATATTGGTGAGTGTAAAGCAAAGAGGTATCAAGTACCATTTTTAAAGTTTTTGGTATGTCGAGACATGGGATTGAACCCAGGTCTCCCAGACCATTAGCGAACACTCTAACCAATGAGCTGGTTAACCAAACCAAACCAAACCAAACCTAAATTACACATATAAAATCACTCAATACTTTTGTCTCTAATTGGTTGGTGCCATATTTTTTGCTTTTAGGTTTCTTTTGTTTTAATGGTATATCAACCTTTGTAGGTTATTTGATGCCAAAGCTATCCTTCTAGAAGAACAGTAGTGGTACTATTTAACCCATAGCTGGTAGGATAAGAGGGTTCATACCTTTCCCAAGGTTATTTGTCCAAAAGTGAACATAATAGCGTGACTGGAGTTTGAACTCGCTTACTATGATTCCACAGTCCATCACTTTAAGCATAACGGAGGTGACCGTGGTATAATGGTTATCGTCATAGGAAATGGACACGGCGACACGAGTTCAAATCCTGGACGAGATTAGTTGCATTTCACATAGCACTAATACCCTTCGGAAAAGGTATGAATCCAATTATTCTCCCTCCAGCTATGGGTAAATAGTAGTACTGACTAGGTTCTTCAGCCTTGGTGAGGCAACTAGTCTAGGAGAAGGAAAAACTCTGAATTCAAACCTGTTAAACTCCGCTTAAAAATTGACCTTGTGTCATATCCTGCCCGAGCGGAGGGGTTGATAAATAGGATCATTTTAAGCATTACACCAGAATGACCCCCCCCTATATTTTTTGTTATTATTCAAATGCTTTTTCTTTTTTTATCCACTAATAGCATTTATAAGTGTGATTAAAAGCAACTAGAAGATATTACAGTTAAAATTATCAAAAGCAATGATTCATATCTTCTTTATATAATCTGGGGCAAAAATTATGCAATCATCATATTTTGATTTGGTTTGGTTTGGTTTATTGGGTTTTATGGCATATCAACCTTTGTAGGTTATTTAACGCCAAATCCATTTTTATATAAATAATCTGTTCTATTGAAAACAGTTCAGTTTAGCATAAGTACACAGTTTAATTGTCAAAAACATTTCCATTTCAAACTATTTAAGCAGTTATATGTAATAATTCAGTTAAGTGTAAATACAGTTTTAATGTCGAAAAACAGTTCTATTTGAAATAATTCAGTTAAGCATAAGCACACTGTTTAAGTGTAAGTACGGTTTAATTGTCAAAAACGTTTCTATTTCAAGCTATTCAGTTTACTCAATTCATTTTAGAATAAGTATGCTGTTAGTTCTATTTAACCCATAGATAGGGCCCTATCAAGTGCTACCACTCCAGGCCTGAGTGGACCTGGGAGCGATGGCAATGAAGGGGTACTCCGCATTCCCCAAAGCTCCAGCACTGCTGGAACCTCACCATCAGATTGTTTAGTATCATATCCAGGACACTCATTAGGGGGGATCTTACCCCTCTGCAGAGGTGCAGTCAGTGTATTCTACAGCCCCAGCTGACTGGGCAACTCATATTTTGAGGTTTTAATATTTTTTAGGTCATAACAGATAAAAAAAACCATAGATATGACACAAAACATTTTTTTCTTCAACAGCTGAAGATTCTGTCTTCAGCAAGTGCCGAGCATAAGCCCGAGCCTATGCTTGAGGCAGTCTGTCCATCCAATTAGGGAGAGAGTGAAAATGAGAGAGAGTTAGAGAGAGGCTCAACCTGGAAGCGCTGACAGACAGAGCTCTGAACATGCATAAGCATGGAAAGTTGCTCCAAGCATAGAAAAAAATTAAATTATCTAAGTTAGTATCATTTTTTAATTTTTTTTTACCGAAGTTGAGGGAAAAATGAAATCATTGTTGAGAAAAAAATTATAGAATCATCTTATAATTTGCATTTCGAAAAACAAATATTAAGGCAAGTTCAAATATGCTAATTAGTCAGCAATTAAAAAGTGAATTCAAAACAGAAATTATCTAATTGAAAGGAAACATGGATGTAGCAGAAACGCTTTTTCCTGCATGTATGGGTCACATTTCATCCGGCCATGTTCCATTCCGCACGGTTTGGTCAGGTGTGTCTCATCACTGGATATACCTCTGGCCTCAGGGCACAGTCCCCTCCCAAGCTTTAACCCTCCTCGGAGGGGTTAGGTTTATTGCCTGGCACCTGTGGTGCCCCAAAAAGGGGAATGCCAATGGGGCCCGAGGTATTTTTTGTCTGGCGGATGCGTCTGGGCCCACCTTAAAAACAGCCTTGTACCACACTTGTTCGCTGGTGGGGTGTATGACAAATATTGCAAACATGGATGTAGCAAGACAGCTCTGGATGGTTTGTTTGTTTACAGTCTTAAAAATCATGCTTCATACTAAGTTGCAATGTTAATGTTTTAAGAGCTTATGTATTAACTAAGTTCACAACCATTTTAAATGGGAAAATGTTTCATACTTAGTTGCAATATCAATGTTTTAAGAGCCAATATATCAATGAAGTGAATGACCATTCTAAACAGGTAAATACTTCCTACTTAGTTTCAATATCAATGTTTTAAGAGCCAATGTATTGATAGATCTCGAAATCATTTAAAACATTATCTTAAACAGAACTATTTGACCAATAGAAAAGATGCAAACAGATACTTCCCCTTCATCTCAGAGTGAACCTTGGAGCAATGAAGTAATTCCACACTTCCTAAAGTTACATAATTGGGGTCTTAAGGGTTCCCTGGGTGGTGTAATGGTTAGCAAGTTTGAGAGCAAACCCTCATTAGTGAGATAGAGTCTCATTGGGTGACCCATTCATTTGGCCTTGTACCACATCTAAGAAAAAAACTTGGTAAATTACCACAACTGGAGCCTAACCACTAAATGTAGTTTATCCTCAAACTCAAGACAAATTAAGATTTGAGGATGTGAAGGATATTAAAAGAAATACAAGAATTTTGCTTTGCACTATATAAAAAGAGAAGTTTCAGAAGTGCTTTGAACAAGGAAAACTCATTGGAGTAAGTATGCTGAATACCAAGGAGACTACTTTGAAGAAAATTAACAATTGTTCATTGTTCATTTCTGTCTTGTTAAATATAACTTTAATCTCCATACTTTTTAAGCACAGCTTATATATTTGGTGTTTTTTAGGGAGATTGAGGACTGACTTACAGTTGTAAAAAGCAGTTTCTGTTTGCCATGTTTGGAGTTATGCACAAGTTGGAAAAAACTTAATATCTTCCAAGAAGATTTGGTAGAAAGTCAAAATATTCATTTAACTTCAATTTTGAAAAGAATCTTGTAGCTATCATGAGGGAACATATTGAAATTGTTCTTTTTGAGTTGCTCCAAAAATGAATGATTCTCAACAGCACTGGACATGGATGATTTGTAATGTTTTCAAAGAATAAAAAAAAATCAATCAAAATATTCAAAAGTTTACTACACTTTGTAGAAGTCACTGCTCTAACAAACAACAATAATATCAACAGTTACCGGCTCAGCAGTCCCAGTTTTGTGTTGAGCTGGCAGATGAAAAATAAGACAGGCCGTAACTTGTTACAGACCCACAACCACACTGAATGGGCTGGTATATATTTACACTGATATAATTCCCGGTGGATCACCTTACCCACCAAATCATGTCTAATACTCTGTCCTTGGTTGTTTGCTGCACTCGCTTATTATGGGATTTATGTATTAATGGCCTAATGAGTAGAGTGTTTGCCAGTGGTCTGGGTGACCTGGGTTCAATCCCAGGTCTAGTCATACCAAAGACTCAAAAAATGGTACTTGATACCACCTTGCTTAACACTCAGCATTACAAGGTAAGAAACCAGGGTAAAGTGGAGCAATCCAGGGAATGGAGTTGTGCCCTTTCCTAGACCTGGGTATAGTAGCTATCAAAAAGGGAGCCTTCAGGTCACCCTTGACTAAAGTTGCCAACTTTAGAAAAAATTATTATTATTATTATTATCATTATTTCACACTTTGAGATTTTTTCATACCAACATTAGCTGATGGTTGTTTGCTGGAGTTTGAGTGATAGCATAACTCATCAGGTCTCCAGGACTGGTCTCAGTATTCTAGCCAATCTCAACAACGCTCAAGTCTGGATGGTCTCTATTCATCCTCTGATTCTTAACTCTTCCAAGCTTGGGGGACTGTTCCAAACACATCAATTACAATTGGTATCACCATCACTCTCATGTTTATAGCATTTTTTGTTCTCTAGCAAGGTCTAAGTCCTTATCTCTGTTTTTGCTTTCTTTAATTTTCTCTTTGTGGCAAAAACCAGTATATGTAAAGTTCTCTTTTTTTGTTATTATTATTACTCATTAAAGTTTTTCACATCAGCGTAAGCTGATGGTCTTTCACTGGAGATTGAGTGACAGCAAATCTCCTCAAGTCTCCTGGACTCAGTATTCTGGCCGTTTTCAATAATGCTGTTGTTTCGATGGTCTACACTCGGCCACCAACTTCCAAATCTTCCAGGTCCTTTAATGATCCTTTAGTTACCGTGCCAAAAGCACCAGTTACAATTGGTATAATTCTCACCTGCATGTTCCACAGTTTTTTCTATTCCCTAGCAAGGTTGAGGTACTTATCCCTCTTTTCACATTCTTTCAGTTTTATTCTGTGGTCAGCCGGGACAGCAAAGTCGACTATTTGTCAAGTTCTCTTTCTTTTTTTTTTTTGATTTATTATTATTATTATTATTGTTATATCACCCCTTGTGAGTTTTTCACACCACCATTAACAAGTGATTGTTCACTGGAGTCTGAGCGATAGCAAGTCTCCTGGACCCTTCTGAGTATTCTAGCTGATCTTAACAACGATGTGGTCTGGATGGTCTTGATTCTTCCTCTGATTTCCAGTTCCTTAAGTCTTCTTTCCAAGCCTTTGGGGACCATTCCAACTACACCAACTATAATTGGTATCATTGTCCCCCTCATGTTCCACAGTTTTTTTTGAGTTCTCTTGCAAGGTCCAAGTATTTGTCTCTCTTTTCACTTTCTTTTAATTTCACTCAGTGGACTGCTGGACTAGCAAAATCAAGTAGACAGCAAGTTCTTTTTTCTTATTAATTTGGCTGGGATTTTGTCTCAAAATCTCAGAATTTTATGGGTTTTATTCTCTAGATCTGATTCTGGTTTGAGCATATACCATTGAGTAGTATAGTGAAATTCTAATCTTTTGCACAATCCCAACAAGATCATCTTTCCCAGTCTGTTGTGCCTTGTCATATACTTTTTTTGTACTAATTTGTTTCATTCACTTATGTAATAAACCATTTGATCTCTGCCTTCACATAACCTACGCTTGCTATTTTGTGGAACTTTATCACTTTTCACTTTGATATACGAGGATCATTAAATAAATATACTTCCTTTTTTTGTATGGGCACTTTTATTGATAGTACACACATGAAACTCTAGTCCCCTTCAAAATAATCCCCTCTGGCTGCAATGCAATTGCTGTACTGTTCCAACAACTTCTGGAAGGCCCCATGGAAGTCCTCTTGTGTGAGCGTGTCAATGACCATCGTCACAGCCTCTTTCATCTCCTCAATTGTCTCATAATGACAGCCTCTGAGCTTAGGGAATAAGCAAAAGTCACAGAGAGCAAGGTATGGACTATAGGGAGGCTGAGGAACTGTGTTGATGCCCATCTTGGTCAAATAGTCTGTGACAGGGATGGAGTTGTAGACTGGTGCAAATGCCACTGAGCCGATTTGAAGAGTGCTGGCCTCTTCCGACGTAATCTCTTGCTGAACTCCCTTAAAACCTCAACATAGTAACCCTAACCCTAATCCTTTGGCCCATCAACTCTGGTGTATTGACTTCTTTACTTCTTCCACACCTCTCATCATCCCTCACAGACTTCCTGCCTTTCTTGAATCTCTTATGCACCTCAAAAACTGATGCTCGATTCATGCAAGATGGTCGAAAAGCAGTCTGAAGCATTCCATACGTTTCTGTGGTATTTTTTTCTAAGTTTAAAACAGAATTTTATTGCATATCGTTCTTCTAAAGGGTCCTCACGTCCAGATTGCATTTTTGAAATTCACCAGCAGTGACAATCAGGCTTTAGTAGGGTGTATTCTAATTGCTGCTGTAGCTGTTTATTTGAACCTGAGATCATAAAAATTGGTCAGTCATCTCATAAGATATATAGCAATAACATATTGAATTTTCAAGAGTCTATGACAATTTTAAATGCCTGTACAAAAAAGTCTGGAAACCTATTGAATGTACCACGTAATTGGTCCTTATGGCATTATTTTGTGGTGCTAATAAAAGAGACTCAATTTCTCTCTGGAGGTTTCTCTTTTAGCCATATCCTTATCTTATTGTGAGCAATTTTCCCTTGTTTAGATCTTGAAATATCTGTACAGTTGTCTTTCTTTCTATTTCTCCACTAGTCCTCTTATTTCCAAGTCATCCAGTCCATTTACCAAGATTTTGAGGATTGTTCTGAGTGCTCCAATTACAATTAGTGTCCCCATTACTTTCATGTTCGATAATCTTTTTAGTTCTCTATCAATGTCTAGGTACTTATCTCTTTCGGGTTCTTTTGAATTTTTCTCTGTGGTCAGCTGGGACAGCAACATCGGCAGGTTCTCTTCTTTTTTTTTTGTTTGTTGATGATCACTAATCTGATCATTTGGCCAAGATTAGGTGATAATTTTTTTTTTATCTCAAATTCCTTGAGAAATTTATTTGTCTCACTCTCCAGGATAGATTCCATGTTGTGCATATATCAGTTTTTTGTATATTTAAATTTCAATTTCTTTCACAATTCCCTGTGGATCACCTTCACCACCCAGTTGTGTCTTGTCTTATACTGTTTTTGCACAAACTTGCTGCATTCGCTTGTTATGTGACTGATCATTTCATCTCTATTATTATCATTATTATTACGATCCAGTTTTGATTTTATATTCTTTAAGTTTAGAAGAGTTTAGAAGATGCCAACTGTATCCCTTACAGAGGGATAAAACTCTCTTTCCTCCTGTAATTGTCATGAAAACAGAAAAGAATACACCAAGATGAACTTATATATTCCTATGACATTATAAAAGGCATTGTTATAGTTTCAATGCAGCCATTTAAGAAAATAATGGATTCTAAAAATGCTTAATAATTAAAATAAAGTAGAAAAGGTACAAGAATAATTTCAAAACCTATTTCTGGATTTAATAAAAGACATATGGTTTGTTGAATATCGACTTGAAATATTCCTTTGACATGCTGCATAAGTTGTGTGGGTGGTATAACAGGATGTACACCTGGTTTCTAAAGTAAACAGAATGCAGCTATTTCCTCAGGGGAAGTGCCACATAAATTGCATGGGTGGCATGCTTGACAGGAGGCATGTCAATATGCAAAGCAGAGGTGGGAGGTGTGATGACAAGGGTTGGTGGGTGTCTGGAAAATTATATAAACCAGGGAAGATTCTAAGCCATGGGATCAAAGCAGAGAGGTTTCACCGAAAAATTACACTGTTGTCCCATCCCTGTGGTAATAAAAAAAAAAACAAGAAAAGAAGCAGATTATTTTTTTTTTATACATCAGCATTGTTGTTTACAAGGTTTACAACAAGTAATACTATGAAAACATATTCAGCCTAAGTCAGACAATGCTAAAAACGAAAATGTCAAAATATAAGACATTTCTGCCAGTTGTTGCAGAAGGAGTATAGAAATAAGTATGAATGTGTAGTATTAATATTTTACTTGGAAAATTGCGAACAGCTCAGGCTTGAATTTAAAGAGAGATACTGAGTAGAATACAGAAAATGAAAAGAGGACCTTAGGAAAACTTGGATATTTTTTAAAATGTTACCATATGTAAAGCAATGTTGCTGGTAGTGAGGGTAGAGAAATCAGTAGAAGTATGTATGTCCAGCTTCTTATGCAGTAAGACTATAAGTTAAGGATTCACAATCCGATGGTAAAATATAAGTCAATAGCGATGGAAGCAGCAGTCCAGTTTTTCATTGAAGAAATTTCAGTTCCTGTTAAATAAAAGTCAAAATAAAAGCAATGAAAGTTCCGTTTGATATTTGCTATTTGGTCAGTGGGGCAGAGAATAGACTGTAGCCCTTTCAAAGTAATAAGACCCCTCTTCACGCACCCCCTAAAAAACAGTTTTCCTGAGTATGACTAAACTGCATCTACCATTGAGGCTCCTGTGCTGGAGCTGTGGGGAGAATAGAATACTCTTTCACTGTCATTACTTTCAGGTCTACCTGACTCGGAGGGGTAGTACTTGTTAGGGTCACATCTATGTCAGATAGATCTGTTTAAAAATAGATCCTAAATACCTAATCATCAGAGCAACATTTGTGGATATATTGCATTTGAGGTATAAGTCTTCTTTCTCAACTACAAATTTCTCAATAAACAGTAAACCCAGTTGGCTGGGGCTGCAGATTACGCTGACAGCATCTCAGGAGAGAGGGAAGACCCCTTCCAATGAGCATTCCCTTGTGTACACATGGGTAAGTCCATTCCCTGGATTGTGATTGGTTGCTGGTCCATGAGTGGACATGTTAGTATATAAATACCAGCTTCAACTTTGTAGTGACCCAGGTTCTGTATTAAGATACAACCTGGCCTACTGGGCTGGGATACACTCCAGCCAGCCGTGTTGCCTGATATGCGGATCAGGTTGAGTGTCTTGGTTCCGGAGGTAGTTGGTTGAGACTGTCTGACATGGATTCTGGAAAGCTGGCATTCCTGTGACACAAGCTGAGACCGGCACTCCTTAAGCCTCACCTGGCGCCTGAAGTGCCCCTTTTTAAAGGAATGCTGATTGGGCTCAAGGCATTTTTGGAACTGCTAGGCATATATGGGAAATGGTTCTGTGCCTGGTTCCCACAAAAAAGGCCATGTGCCATACTCCCATGTACGTGGGGCACTCGACAAATATCAGGTTCTGTATTGAGTTATAGCCTGTTTTATTTTTGTCTACCAACTGGATGCTAGTTGGAACCCCAGTAGGTTAGTGTTTTGTTGTTATTGTTGTTATTCTACATCTCTTCCTCCCCCATTGTGCATGGGTAAAGGCTTCTGGGAGAGCCTGGCTGGTTGTGTGGGAGTAATCTAGACAAAGTCCAGGCGATTTTCACCTGCATCCATGTAGGCAGCTGAACAACATTGTTTGATGGTGGGTATGTCGATGATCTTATTCCTCTGTCTTAGGCTTGTGGCATCAGTGTATTGGGTTCATGGTACCTTCCTGGTATTGGTGTGGGATATTCAGGGAAAGCAGTAGGAATGGGAAGTGGAATTGCTGGAGCTTTAAGCTTCCTGAGGAATCTGTGATCCTGCAAGGTGATTCTACCTGACTTGTCAACCCTGATCTAGTATTGGTTGTTAGGGAGGGTTTTGATGACTTGGCCTGTTGTGTCCTAATGGTGAGTGCTTTGGCATTGTATTGAGACTATTTGTCCCTTTTCAAGTGGGCATAGTGTGAGCACAATGTGGTTATATCACTCTATGAGGTGAGCATTGTGTCAAGACGGGCTTATCTCATGGTTTTGAGCTGTGGCTATTCATTTTGCATATGGTTTATATAGATTGGGTTGGGATGGTATGAAGATACACAGCTGACAGTGGAGTTGTAGTTGAGTGAGGGAGTGAGGGATACCCAGATGTTCTAGATGAGTGTGTTCCTACATTGAAGTACAACCCTTGCTGGGTGGTCATTGTCCAAAGACCCTTGGCCTCCTGTGGTGCTATTTATTATTCTTTTAGCTGCCTTGATGATGAGCTCTGCCTTGCTTTTCTATTGAGGGTAGGCAGATGATAGACTGTAAAGTAGACTATCAAGAACTGTTTGAATGGGAGTAATGTGAAGGCAGGTCTGACATCACTGCTTAGTTCCTCAGATGCACCTGAGGTTTGGTTGGTTGTTGGTTGTTTGGGTTTTATGGCATATCAACCTTTGTGGGTTATTTAATGCCAAATCCATTTTTAAGCAAACAGTCAGTTCTATTTCAAAAAATACAGTTTAGCATGAGCACAGAGTTTAATTCCCAAAAATATTTCTATTTCAAGCTATTTAGTCAGTTCTAATTCAGATAATTCAGTTTAGTATAAGTATAGATTTTGTTTACACAGTTAAATGTCAAAACAGTTCTATATAAAACGATTTAGTTTAGTGAAAGTACTGATTCAATGTCAAAATCAGTTCAATTTCAAACAATTCAGTTTCGTATAAGTACGCAGTTTAAATGTAAGTAAAGTTGGGGACTGTAGTTGAGAGTGACCGAAACCACCCTTTTTGATTGCTACTTCACTGAGGTGTAGGGGAGGGCGCTACTCCTTTCCCTGGATTGTTCCACTTTACCCTTGATATGTACCTTATAATGCTGAGTGTTGAGCAAAGAGGTATCAAGTACCATTTTTTAAGTCTTTGGTATGACTCGGCCTGGGATTGAACCCCAGTCCCCTGGATCATTGGCAAACACTCTACCCACTTCGTCAAAGTACAGTTTAATTGTGAAAAACATTTCTATTTCAAGCTATTCAGTTTACTCAAGCAGTTCTAATTCAACTAATTCAGTTAAGTATAAGTACAGATTTTGTTTACGCAGTTAAATGTCAAAACAGTTCTATATTTAACAAATCAGTTTAGTGTAAGTACATTTTCAATGTCAAAAACAGTTCCATTTCAAATAATTCAGTTTAGCATAAACATGCAGTTTAAATGTTAGTACGGTTTCAGTTTGGTGTAAGCACACAGTTTAAATGTAAGTATGGTTTAATAGTCAAAAACATTTCTATTTCAAGCTATTCAGTTTAAACAAACAATTCAGTTTAGCATAAGTATGCTGTTAGTTCTATATTTAACCCATAGATAGGGCTCTATTAGTTGCTACCATGCCAGGCCAGAGTGGACCTGGGAGTAATGGCAATAAAGGGGTATTCTGCATTCCCCAAATCTCCAGCAATACTTGAACCTCACCATCAGACTGTTTAGTGTCATATCCAGGACACTCATTGGGTAGGGGGGTCTTACCCCTCTGCAGAGAAGCAGTCGGTGTATTCTACCGCCTCAGCTGACTGGGCAACATAGATTTGGAATATGTCTATGCAAATTGAGATATGCTTTGATGCATTACCCTACCTGTGGCTTAAGTGGTATAGAATAAGCCAGCCAGTTAATCTATCAACAATTACTAGGTATTTATGGTTGCCAATGTGAAAAAGGTCCATGAGTGGATATGTTAGTATATAAATACCAGCTTCAACTTAGTAGTGGCACAGGTTCTGGATTAAGTTACATCCTGTTTTATTTTTGTCTGCCAGCTGGACACTAGTTGGCACCCCAGGAGGTAAGTGCTATTGTTATTATTATGATTATTCTACACATGCAAGATTTGTATAATGGCTATAAAAATTCCACAGATAACATGTCTACACAATTTAAAGTGGAAGTTGTAAACTGATTTAGAAAAGAAACCATAGTATAAAATCATCACCATCTCTGAGTGATGGCAAAAGATAATAGTCACAATGGATGTCATTTATCCTTTGAAGAGACAAGGCAGGATCCTCTACAATTTCAGCATATTATTGACAATATATATATATTTGAACGGATGTATGTTAGCAATATTAATTGTGATTCATAACCGTTTAAAAATGTACTTCGTAGCTAATATCTCCTCGTAGCTAAATGGTTAGAAGCTTGGCTTAGCAATTGAGTCAACCGGGTTTTGATCCCAGCTACGGGGAGATACTGTCTAGCCACACTGATGAGTTCTGATAGAACGAAACAGATCTGTCTGTGGATGACTATATATATATATATATTGTCGTGTGTGTGTGTGTGTGTGTGTGCATGAGTATATATACATATATATATATATATAAACAGAGAGAGTGAGAGAGAATCGAATCACAGTAAGAGGTGAGCAAATAATAACAACACCAATCTTTCATTTAGTTTCATCAAGAGTGTTAAAAGGAGAGTTATCTAATGTATTTTACAAATATCCTTTTTGTATATCAAAGATATGGGAAACTTAGCAAGTAAAATTAGTGAATAAAACAGCTTAAATTGTCGAAAAGAAAACACTATCATTTGAATATTCAGACTAAAGTCTTCATCCTTATTGTTATATTCACAGTGTTTCGACCAATGCATCCTTTGGTCTTCTTCAGGTGTTTCATCTCAAACTTGAGAGCCTACACGGAACTTTGAACTGAACCTTTTATGTAATCCCTGGGGTATATTGTTCTAATTCCATTAACCATTTCTGAGTATGAGTGTTGAGCTATTGTAAGTATTCCTTGTAATTTATTTGTTGTTAGGATTGAACCCGGAACCTCCTGATGATTTCACTGAGCACTTCAACCAAATGCCTATATCCATTGTGCCATGAAGACATTAGTCTGAATTCTCTAAATGATAAGAATTATCAAGCTTCATCAAAGAAATTTAGACAAATACTAAATGATAAGAATTATCAAGCTTCATTGAAGAAATTTAGACAAATACTAAATGATAAAAATTATCAAGCTTCATTGAAGAAATTTAGACAAATACTAAATGATAAAAATTATCAAGCTTCATCGAAGAAATTTAGACAAATACTAAATGATAAAATTATCAAGCTTCATCGAAGAAATTTAGACAAATACTAAATGATAAAAATTATCAAGCTTCATCGAAGAAATTTAGACAAATACTAAATGATAAAAATTATCAAGCTTCATCGAAGAAATTTAGACAAATACTAAATGATAAAATTATCAAGCTTCATCGAAGAAATTTAGACAAATACTAAATGATAAAAATTATCAAGCTTCATCGAAGAAATTTAGACAAATACTAAATGATAAAAATTATCAAGCTTCATCGAAGAAATTTAGACAAATACTAAATGATAAAATTATCAAGCTTCATCGAAGAAATTTAGACAAATACTAAATGATAAAAATTATCAAGCTTCATCGAAGAAATTTAGACAAATACTAAATGATAAAAATTATCAAGCTTCATCGAAGAAATTTAGACAAATACTAAATGATAAAAATTATCAAGCTTCATCGAAGAAATTTAGACAAATACTAAATGATAAAATTATCAAGCTTCATCGAAGACATTTAGACAAATACTAAATGATAAAAATTATCAAGCTTCATCGAAGAAATTTAGACAAATACTAAATGATAAAAATTATCAAGCTTCATCGAAGAAATTTAGACAAATACTAAATGATAAAAATTATCAAGCTTCATCGAAGAAATTTAGACAAATACTAAATGATAAAAATTATCAAGCTTCATCGAAGAAATTTAGACAAATACTAAATGATAAAAATTATCAAGCTTCATTGAAGAAATTTAGACAAATACTAAATGATAAAAATTATCAAGCTTCATCGAAGAAATTTAGACAAATACTAAATGATAAAAATTATCAAGCTTCATCGAAGAAATTTAGACAAATACTAAATGATAAAAATTATCAAGCTTCATCGAAGAAATTTAGACAAATACTAAATGATAAAAATTATCAAGCTTCATCGAAGAAATTTAGACAAATACTAAATGATAAAAATTATCAAGCTTCATCGAAGAAATTTAGACAAATACTAAATGATAAAAATTATCAAGCTTCATCAAAGAAATTTAGACAAATACTAAATGATAAAATTATCAAGCTTCATCGAAGAAATTTAGACAA
>OY757918.1:79824774-79879774 GCA_963585895.1 Sepioteuthis lessoniana
AACAAGTCCTGGCAGTAACACCCCACAAGACACCAACTATACGGCCACCTGCTGGGACGAGCTCATAAGTGATGAACTCCTATGGACCCCCACATATGGTTGGGCAAAAGCAGGACGACTAGCACGAACATACATTCAGCAGCTATGTGAGGATATGGGATGTAGCCCTGAAGACCTGCCAGAGGTGATAAACGATAGGGAAAAGTGGCGAGAGAGGGTCAGGGATATCTGTGCTAGTGGCACGACAAGATGATGATGATGATGATGATGATGAGATAGTAGAATGTTCACCAATGGCCTTGGAGACTGGGGTTGAGAAAGGAGTACCACCCCTCCCTACACCTCAGTCTAGTACCTAATGAAAAGGGAACCTTTGGATTGCCCTCAACAACAGTTGCCAACTTTACTTTTTTACTTTATATCAATATGACATAAAATTCAAAAGGACTCTAAAACAAATACAAAGTTGAAATGAAAGTGGTAATAATGTATCAAAGGTGGCAGCCACATCTGGGTTCATGCCTTTTTCAAGGACGTTAATGCAAAGTGAAATACAGTTTCATGTAAGAACTGAAATTAGCTTGGCAAGTTCCTTTCCTAAGATGATTACTATTATACTACAATTTTCCAACACATCTCTCTCTCTCTCTCTCTCTCTATATATATATATATATATATATATATATATTCTCAACAGTGCCTTAAAGAGAAGGTTCATCAGTATAAACATTGTGATAAGTGAGCAATGCTTGTTATTCTGTGTTTATGTAACCAGCCATGTTTGGAGCAGAATGGTCATCAGTTCAAATACCTGCAAGACCTCCAAATATTCTTTACTTATCTTTAATTAGGATGATAAAACATTAATATATCAAAATAAACATTCTATTTTTATTTGTTAATATGTGTGTGTGTGTGTGTGTGTGTGTGTGTGTGTGTGTGTGTGTGTGTGTTTGATTTTCGGACTTGCATACACAGATATAGATATATATGTACAATAATTATGCATACATACATCCATACACACATACACACACACACACACACACACACACACACACACATATATATATATATATATATATATATATACACACACATGGAAGTAAATAAGGACATTAAATCCTACAGTATGAAAAAAGGTAGAAAAAACAAAATAATCCAGACTTGATGAATTTATTATGAGAGTTAGTATATTTGTATCAATTTTGACTTTCATAATAAACTCATCAAATTTGGATTATTTTTTCCTACTTTTCTTCATATATATATATATATATATATATATGTGTGTGTGTGTGTGTATATATATGTTGTAGACCAGTATAAAAGGTCTGGAAGAAAGACACAAACTCGGATTATGTGAAACATGTATATTGAACGAAACCATAAATACTGCATAGGTAAAAGAGTGTTGAGCGTCAGTCTGACTGCCAAAGTGTTACGCTGGAGTTAACTTAACACCAAGATGAATATTTTATCGGTATTCATAGTAATAGGAAGAGTTCATTATAGTCCATAAGGTAGGTACCATAACAATATATATATACATATATATATATATATATATATATATATATATATATATATGTATATATATAATCTTTTAAACAAATTAATTTTTTAAAAACCAAACGAACAAGATTTTTATTATTTATAATGATACATTATATGATCACAAATAGATATTATTAGGTATTATTTGTTACCAAACTCTAATGCATTGAAACCCAGTAACAAGAAAATATGTACACTTGTATGTATATATATATACCTATATATATATATATATATACCCAAAATTTTACTTTTGGTTACTGAGTTGCTGCAATAAACAATAATTACAGGATTTTGAAGCTGCACTTTGGCCATGAAAAATACCTAATAATATCTATTTTGATTGTTTCACAAGGAGTTATATATAATTATATATATAAATACATATATATGTATCAGGGAGTGTGTTTAAAAGTTCCGTAGCAAAAATGACTAAGAGTCACAAATTATATTCAACACACTTGACAGACACTTTCACAAGTTTCTTTACCCCTTAAGAAAATTAAATAGATATTTTAAAATAGAATAAAAAGTTTATCTTCTTCTTGGTTAGGCTGAGAAGTTTTCAGTACTTTTGTATACACACACACACACACACACACACACACACACACATATGTATATATGTGTGTGAATATCTGTGTATATGTACACACATTCACATAAATACATGTATATATATATATATATATATATTTGATATATATATATATATTTATATATATATGAAAGCATTTGAATATGTAAGTATCTTGTCATGTATATATATATATATATATATATATATACACATTTGTATATACATAAAAACAAATAAATATTTACGCATATATGTATATATACATACATACATAAAAATATGTATAAATGTACTTATATCAATATACATGGACGTATGTACATGAATATCTACATTGATTAATTTCTATATATATAAATATATATATATATATTTATATATACATAAAAACAAATGAATATTTACACACACACACACACACACATATATATATATATATATATATATATATAAATGCACTTATATAATATACATGGACATATGTAGATGAATACATACACTCATTAATATATATATATATATATATATATATATATATGGGAACGAATATATATATATATATATATATATATCACTAATGTACATATATACATATATATGTGTATGTGTGTATATGCTCTAAACATTGTGTTATTTGTGTCTATGTTTAAAGATTACTGGCATTACTCAGCCAGAATGTCTCCAAATCTGCAATGTTTGACTGAGGAATTTACAGCCTTTCAGTATTGCATTCCTGTTACATTATGACACAGCAGCAAATGCATCAACACTGCATGTTTTCCAAGCCTCAAGCATCCACAGCATCCACCAAGTGCAGTCGGGGAGAGACTTGGTGGGAGACAAGTTGAAAGTGAGATTGCCTCAGCAGTTTTTTGTTCAATGTAAAAGTGAAAGACTTCATTCTCCTTTCCCTTATTAGGGGAAAAGGAAAAAATACCACTCAAAAAAAGTTATCATTTTTTTCCTTTTTTTTTTTCTAAATTTTTGTAAGCTTTTTGCTTGAGCAGTTTTGATGGGTATTGCAAATTCTTTGGACACTTGAACCTCTTTTTGGCATTTTTTGGTTTTGTTAGCAAAATGTTTTAGCCAACCAATTCTCCATTTATTGTCAAGTATTGAAAATTCAAGAGTATAAAGGGGAAGGATCTGTGTCTTCTATAGGAAAAAGCGTGATAGCACTATGGAAGAAAGATATTCCTTTTTTTTCTCTTGGATTTTTATCTTCCTGTGGAAGGCTAAAGAATATATTGAGAACCGCAAGGATGGCAAGACAAGGTTTCATTGTTCAAATAATTTCTGCTAAGCTAAATACTCTTGTGAAATTTATCAACAATATTCTGGCCTTATTCACCAAGCTTTGCTTTCTAAGTTTCACTTAGATACATTATTAGCCTAACAGTTCCTAACATTAAAAAGTGGTCACTCATCTGAGTGTTAAACATAATCATAGTTGCTTAACTTTGGTGTTCAGATAAGAAATAGCACTTTGAGTGCAACTTAACTAAAAATCATCAGCGATTCTCTCTTTTACCATTTTCAACAACTATTTCGATAAGAATATTAAACAATCAAAATAGATATCATTAGGTGTTATTTATTACCAAAATCTACTGCACTCAAATGATATAATAAAAAATATGAATATGTAGCAGTCTAGAAAATAAGAACACCTCTGCATAGTTTTATATTGTGTGTAAATTTTCTAACCAAATTTTAGTTGAGGATATTTTTAAATTGTTATGTAGTGAGTATTTTCGCCAATGGTCCAGGAGACCTGGGTTCAATCCCCAATCGCGTCTTACCAAAGACTTTAAAAATGGTACTTGATAACTCCTTGCTTTACACTCAGCAGTATAAGGTATGTATTAAGGGTAAAGTGGTGCAATCTGGGCAAAGGAGTCGTGCCCTCCCCTACACCTTGGTGTAGTAGCTATTGAAAAGGGAGCTTTCAGGTAGCCCTCGACTACTGTCGCCAACTTTACTTTACTATATTTTCAAACCAAATTTTATATATTAAGTATATTCTTAAAATTTTAATGTAGTAAGTATATTTTCAAACCAAATTTTATATATTAAGTATATTTTCAAAATTTTAATGTTGTACGTATATTTTCAAACCAAATTTTCAATGCTGAAGAGTTAATATTGTCTGTATTTCTCAGTATCACTTTAATTTCTTTCTCTCTTCCTCTTTCCTTTCATATGTTTATCCTTTTTCTTCTTTCTTCCTCTGTCCACATCACTTCCTTTATTTCTTCATGTGATCCTCTCTATCTCTTTTTTTCTCCCTGCATCTCTTTCCTTCTTTTTCATGTCGTTCCATTTCTCTATTATTCTATTTCTCTCTTTTGCATCTTGTTTTTCCTGACCTCCTCTTTCCTTGCATTTGTCTATCATTCAGTTTATCTCTCTTTTTCTCTTCACCTATAACTGCATATGTCTCTTGTTCTCTTGTTTTCTATCTTTCTATCTGTCTCTCTTTCCTTGCTTATTCTTATCCTCTAGTTTCTTTCTTCCATTCTATGTTAAAGTCTCTTCCTTTTTTTATTTGACCTTCTTTCTCTCTCAGCCTTTTTCCATGTTCCTTACTCGTACAACTTTTCCCCATTTTTGACTGACCCATCCTTCACTTTACAGTCATTACTGGTTTCCATTTTCCGTTGAAAATAAACATGGCTAGAATTAAGGTCTGCTCGTCTTTTTCCATTTTTTAAATTGAATTGTCAGCACATGGGGCAAATGAATTCTGAACAACAATAACACACACATGCACACCCCAAGGAATTGACCATCAGTCCCACCTCCTCTGAACAAAAGACTCTAAAATAACTCCACAGTCACTCGATAAAATTTAATTTAAATTTTAATTTCTTTCAAATTTACTAAATGATTGTATGGCTGAAATATAGTTTGCGATGCAGATTTAGAAACAACAAATTTTCCTGAAGTGTTCAGTGAATAAAGATATTATGAATAGAGATGTTTCTATCATTTGATATGACTCTCCTTACTTTTCACCTTTTCCCAATAAATATATATATATGGGAATGAATATATATATATATATATATATATAAATATAAATAAATAAATATATATATATATATATATATATATATATTTGAGAATGAATATATATATATATATATATATATATATATGAGAAAATGGGCACCTCTGGAGGTGTAACGGTTAGCAAGCTGGACTAGCAAACCGACACGAGTGAGTTTGAGTCTCATTGGGTGCCGCATTCATTCAGCCTTGTGCCACATCAAAGTAAAGAGCTTTGTAAATTACTATATATATATGAGAAAAAGAAGACAGTTGGCCAGGGCTACAGAATATACCAACTGCATCTCTGTAAAGGGGTAAGACCCCCATAACAAGTGTCCTGAATGTAACACTAAAAAGTCTGGTCATAAGGCTCCAGCAATGCTAGAGCTTTAGGGAATGCAAATTATCCCCTCATTATCATCACTTCCAGGTCCACTCTGACCCAGAGTAGTAGCACCAGATAGGGTCTTATCTATGGGTCAAATAGAACTGTTTGATATTAAAACTGAGTACAAACAAATGACATGCTAAATTGAATAGTTAGAAATAGAACTGTTTATCATTTAACTGTGGGTAAACAAATGACTGATATTTATTGAATTGTTAGATAGACATAGCAATACTCAGAACCATTGAACTTTGTTGATTTATGCTGAATTAAATTGTTAGAAATAGAACTGTTTGATCATTTAACTGTGTGTAAACATATGACTGATATTTAATTGAATTGTTAGATATACATAGCAATACTCAGAACCATTGAACTTTGTTGACTTATGCTAAATTGAATTGTTAGAAATAGAACTGTTTGATCATTTACCTGTGTGTATCTATGAAATATGTTTACAAATCAAATATGTTTACAAATGATTGATATGCCGTAAAACCAAACCTAAACACAAAAAAAACAAACTACTTCCCTTTATCCTTTCAAACTATATATATATATATATATATATATATATATTTTATATATAATATATATATTTTATAAATATATATATATATATATATATATATATATAAAATTTCTATTGAGATCCATTTTTATTTCTCCTAGTGTTTTCATGCATGGCAAGAAAATTTGAAGAAAAAGTCGTGTCATTGGTATATGATACAAGTAACACACATATTTATTATATATATTTGTGTATGTGTGTGTATGTGTGTGTATGTGTCTTTGTATGTCTGTGTGTCTGTGTGGATAATGCTATCCGACAATGTGTTAAGAAATAAGATGAAGAAAAATAAAAAATGGGAAAGTTGTTGAAAATAACAATTTCTTTGTATGATATGCTTTGGTTTAACAGCTTCATATGCACAGACACACACATTGATATATATATATATATATATATATATATATATATATATATATATATATATATATGTCTATTCTGATTTGTTTTATCCATAGGATCTGAAGAAGTCCTGTTAAATTTTTTTCGTGTTTTTGAAATTTTCAAAAACGTGTAACAGGATGGAAATAAATTTATAATCCTAATGTGACCAGTTTGTTGCTTTTCTTAAAGAGTATATATATATATATATATATATATATATATATATATATATATATATGTTAGAATACCATAGACATAGAATGAATGGTGCTTGGTAACTCAGGTAGTTGCTGATAGAATATGCTTGTTCACTGATGCTGAGCACTCTTTTTCATAACTAGATTATAAACTAGATTATATATATATATATATATATATATATATATATATATATATATATATATATACTATCTGAGCCTAAGGAAATTCCCTGATGTTCAAGTACAATAATTTAAATTACCTTCTGTAATAAACTGTTGTCAATTTCTCTTTGTGTGCAGTTTCAGAATTCCGACATTTTTTCATTATTGATATAAACATTTTTTGCCTGTTTGTTAGTTATCATCTGGAAAAAATCCTAGGTAATTATTTTATATCTCCAATTTGGAGAACAACCTATTACTAACCTTATCCTTTTTTCTTTTGAAATTTGCAAATTTAAATCCAGTTTGATTAGTTCTGTCTTGCAGCAATATGGCCTCCTATTAATTATTCTTATTTCTTTTTAAAATGATGTTGTTGACATAATCATCATAGGTACCAATGCTGAACATTAGTTGGCGGAGAATTTTTGAAATTTGGAATTAGAAAATTATTTGAAAATGTCTGATGATTTTTATTATGTCTAGAATACCGGACATTGGCATGATGGTTAGAGTATTCGCCAATGGCCCAGGAGACCTGGGTTCAATCTCAGGTCGAGTCTTACCAAAGACTCAAAAAATGGTACTTGATGCCTCCTTGCTTAACACTCAGCAATATAAGGTAAGAATCAAGGGTAAAGTGGAGCAATCCTGGGAAAGGAGTACCACCCTCCCCTACACCTTGTTGTAGTAGCTATCAAAAAGGGAGCCTTCAGGTCACCCTCGACTAAGGTTGCCTACTTACTTATGATTACCGTATTTGACAGGGCATAAAACGCACCCCAATTTCAGCAGGGCAGATCAAGAAAAAAACAAAGTACTAATATTAAACTTGATGAAATTAATATAATCAATATTATCAATGATAACACTTTTAATTTGCATAATAGCTTTTAGATAATGACAATAGGTATATGAAAGTTACTCTAAAGTCTATGCTAACAGGAGTGGCCAGGTAGTTAATTTCAGCCAACTATTGCAAACTTTAAACCTACATATGGCATAAAAGATACAGGGGAATTTTAAAGATATAAAACAAGTGTGCCTTATATGTCATCAAATATGGTAATGTTTATTAATAACAAATTCTTTAATATATCTCCATTTCTGCCCAAATTAGTATTGAGATAATATTTATGAATAGAAATGAAATGAAATAGATAAAAATAGTCTAAATATATCCAGTATTTTTCTTCAATAATAATCTTCAATACTATTTTATGGTATTGATAATAAATTTAAAAAAACAAAACAATATGAAGTAAGTTTTAAAAAAGTATCAATACTGAAGCTGTATTTACCAAGACAGAAATGAACAACTGATCAAATGTTAATTTTCTTTCAAGTAATTCCTTGGCATTCAGCATACCAATTCCTGCAAGTTTTCCATTCTCAAAGCAACTCTGAAATTCTTCTTTTGATATGGCATGAAGCTTTACCATTGTATTTGTTTTAATATACGCTGTGTTTTCAAACATTGCCCTTAAGATGAATTTTCAGTTCAGGAAATAAGAAAAAACTTACACAAAATTAAATCTGGTGTGTATAGAATGTAGTTGCACTAGCAAATCTCTGTATTTTATCAAAACCTGGTGATCCAAAAATAATAACTTGGCTGGTTGGGTTTTATGGCATATCAACCATTGTAGGTTATTTAATGCCAAATTCTCTTTGTACATATTTATAAAATATATATGATTTGGTTTGGTTGGGTTTTATGGCATATCAATCATTGTAGGTTATTTAATGCCAAATCCTGCCAGTACATATATATTGAATATATGATTTGTAAGCAAATAGTTTGTTATTAACAATTTTAAATGAGCCAGTGCTCTTTTGCCAGCATGCAGTTAAATGGTTTCAAATAATGCTATTTTTTTTTTTTTTTTCATCATACAACGTGTGAAAGCACGCGCGATACCCTAGTAATTCTATTCCTATCTAATTTAATACTAATCATTTGTTTGCACACAATTAAATTGTTGGTTGCTTGTATTTTATGATATGTCAACTCCTGTTGGTTATTTAAGGCCAAATCCTATTTATGCATATATATATAAAATATATATGATTTGTGAACAAATAGATCATTTTTTTGCACACAATTGAATGGTCTCAAGTATAGAAAATGGTTAAATAGTTCTATTTAACCCATTGATGAGACCCTAACAAGTACAACCACTCTGAGACTAAGTGGACCTGGAAGTAATTCATTGAAGGGGTACTCCATTTTCTCCAAATCTTCAAGACAGAAGCCTCATCATCAGATGCAGTTTAATGCCATATCAAAGACACATTGGTGAGGGTTTTTTTACCCATTTGCAGAGATATAATCAGCGTATTCTACAGCTCCAACTGACTGGAGTAAAAATAGATAAGAATTGGTGCTGACTGTTGACAACAGTCTAGACATCTTGACATCATCACTTGATTTTACGTTTCTGGGTTGTTTGTTTGTTATTTAATGGCAATCAACAGACTGGTTATTTAATGCCAAATCCATCCTTTTAGGACAGTAGTGATACTATTTAACCCATAGATGGGAGGATAAGGGGGTTCATACCGTTCCCAAGGGTAGTTGTCTGAAAGTGAATGTAATAGTGCAACTAGAGTTTGAACTTGCGTACTACGATTCAGCTGTCCAACACTTTAACCATTACACCACAGGGACACCTACCCTTGCTTGCTTGTGTGCATTTTATTTAAATTTTATATCTTATATTTTAGGTTTGGTTTTTGTTTGGTTTTATGGCATATCAACCTTCGTAGGTTATTTAATGTCAAATCCATTTTTATGTAAATAATCATTTCTATTTAAAACAATTCAGTTTAGCATGAGAATACAGTTTAATAGTCAAAAACATTTTTATTTCAAACTATTCAGTTTATTCAAGCAGTTATATATAACAATTCAGTTTAGTGTAAGTACAGTTTCAATGTCAAAAACAGTTCAATTTCAAAGAATTTAGTTTAGCATTAGCATGCAATTTAACTGTAAGTCCAGTTTAATTGTGATAAACATTTTTATTTCAAGCTATTCAGTTTAGTCAAGCAGTTCTAATTCAGCTAATTCAGTTTACTATAAGTATAGATTTTATTTACACACAGTTAATTGTCAAAACAGTTCTATGTTAAGCAATTTAGTTTAGTGTAAATACAGTTTCTATGTCAAAAAACAGATCTATTTCAAATGATCCAGTTTAGCATAAGCCCACAGTTTAAATGTAAGTACGGTTTAATTGTCAAAAACATTTCTATTTCAAGCAATTCAGTTTAGTCAAACAATTCAGTTTAACATAAGTATGCCGTTAGTTCTATTTAACTCATAGATAGGGCCCTATCAGGTGCTACCATGCCTGGCCAGAGTGGACCTGGGAGTAATGGCAATAAAGATGTGCTCCACATTCCCCAAAGCTCCAGCATCACTGGAACCTCACCATCAGATTGTTTAGTGTCATATCCAGGACACTCATTGTGTGTGTGTGTGTGTGGGGGGGGTCTTACCCCTCTGCAGAGATGCAGTTGGTGTATTCTAAAGCCCCAGCCGACTTGGCAATATATTTTTGAATCAAAAATGTAAAGCTGGCTACTTTTTAATTCATACTTATTACTACTCATTAATAATTTTATTGATTAAAAATGTATTTGTTCTTATATAAATCAGTTCATACACACACACACACACACACACACACACATACACACACACACACACACACACACACACATATATATATATATATATATATATATATATATAGTGTGTATTCTTGGTCCAGTTAAACTGGAGTTGGGAGTAATTCCATCAGGACAAGAAGTTATTCATGAATGAATATTTAAAATTTTCCTGGTAAAGAGCTCAATGTACCAATAATACAGGGCAATAAATTCTTTAAGAAAAACAACGAAACCGGTCACAGAAAAGTTTTTTTAAAAAAACAATTTTTACTACATGGCTAACTAAAATTTAAATTTAAAATGGAAGTGGGTTAATGAAGAGGTAACTCTTCACCCCTCTTCTATCCCCTCCCACTATCCCCTTTCACTACCATGTGTCTATTCTAGGTTTTTTTTATTTTATCAAAAAGATCTGAAGAAGTCCTGTTACTTTTTTCGTGTTTTTGAAAATTTCAAAAATGCGTAACAGGATTGAAATAAATTTATAATCCTATGTGACCAGTTTCATTGTTTTTCTTAAAGAAAAAAAAAAAAGTATATATATATATATATATATATATACTCTATATTACTGATTAATTTGATACATACTCTAACAGGTACCAGCCCAGTCATCTGGGGCAGTAGAAAACACCAACTGTATCTATGAGGAAGAGTAAGACCCCTCTACCCACAAGTGTCCTAGATTTGATATTAAACTATTTGATGGTGAGGCTCCAGTAATGCAGGAGCTTTGGGGAATGTGGACTACTCACTTCATTGCCATCACTTCCAGGTCCATTCTGCCCTGGAGTAGTAGCACTTGATAGGGTCCTATCAATGGGCCAAATAGAACTGTTTGACATTTAAGCTGTGGACAAACAAAATATTGAATTGTTAGTGATACATAGCAATTCTTGAAACCATTTAACTTTGTTGATCTATGCTAAATTGAATTGTTAGAAATAGAACTGTTTAGTCATTTAACTGTGTGTAAACAAATGACTGATGTATAATTGAATTGTTAGTGATACATAGCAATACTTGAAACCATTTAACTTTGTTGATCTATGCTAAATTGAATTGTTAGAAATAGAACTGTTTTAACTGTGTTTATCTAAAGATGTGTTTACAAATCATATATCTAATATATATATAAAAACAGGGTTTGGCATTAAATAATCCACTATGGTTAATATGCCATAAAACTAAATCAAACCCAAAATCGAATAGTATGACCATTTTGGATCAAAGTGGAACTGATGACAATGAAGGCATGACTCCACACCTCTCTGGGGATTAAAACTGGAGCCTCACTATTGAATGCAGTTTTGTATCATATACTGGACACTCTTTCTTATGCACTCAAGCATACATATAATCCATTCCTTCTCCCCTGCCGTTATCATAAGTAGTTGGAAGTATCTAATGATTTGTTTTTACTACCTCTGTATATACAAAAAGGAGTCCAAAATTTTGTAATATCTTGGTACGTACTAGTTGTTATATGTATATCACATAACTGAAGCAGTTCAAGCTGTTGTAGGTACACATATTGTTGCATATTGACCTTTGACAGAGCCGTCATGTTCCAACTGTGTAAAGAAGAAGACAGTAATACGTGGGTGTAAACAGATCATTCAGGTTGGAAAGGAGGGTTGTCTTAAAGAAAATACATGAACACAAATCAGAAGTATTTATTTTACGGGGAAGTGATTACCTAAAGAGAAACATCTCATGTCTAAAACCACAAATTATTAGATATTCACAGAATGACTCTATTCAAAAGAATCCTTCAATTCCAGTCATTCTGCAAAAGCAGAATTTTTAAAAAATGTCATAAGTTCAAAGGATTAATTGATCTAATTTCTAATCTTAATACCTTCTAAGATGTTAGTCAGTTGGTCTCTGATGTTGCAGTACATAATCCATGTTTTCAGGCCTACCTGTCCTTTCCTGATTGTTGAGGTTCTTTCAATCAGAGGAAAATTTATTGAACCATCTAATTACGGTACTGTGACTAATTGCACCTTTGTACAGCAAATATTTTTGGTTGCATCTTCAAAGTTTGAACTCATAAAGCACAAGTTACTGAATTAAACTATGTTGCACATTTATCTTTGTGGCTTTTAAATCACACATGGCGTGAAGTAATGCACAGTGTGCCAGTGCACCATCTACCACAATACTACCTAGCACTGCTGGTACCTATGACTACTTCAGTTATGTGATATATATTACAACTAGTATGTACCAAGACATTGCAAAATTTTTGACTCACTCTCGTATGTATAGAAGTATCAAAAACAAATTATTAAACAGTTCCAACTACTTATTATAATGGCAGAGGAGAAGAGATAGATTATATTGTGGTATAACATGATGAAGGAAAAAAACGATAACATTTTATTATAAAGATATAGGTCTCTTTATTTGTTGTTAAGGTTGAAACTCGGTTGGTGTGTGAGAGAGACTGGGAAACGGAGACACACATGATGGACTGCTATATTCACCTTTTCTTGACCTGTAACTTCTTAACCACGCTGTGATTCCATACTCAGGACTCCAGATAGCACTTTTTCAGCTTTTTTGCACGGGGGAGGGGAGTATTGCACTCGCCAGCCACTCACTGGTGCTCTCCAGACCTCTTGACTGCCAATCATCTATCCAAGACTGAGACTGTGACTGTGACTGAGTGTTACTGCAATAGGTGTCAGCATATATCATTTCACAACACCTACGCGTTTCCAGTTGTAAACCCACGTGACCCGCTTCTGCCTGTTTGCATTCATGTTCAAGACAATTTCATTTATTAGTGAAAAATTAAAATATTTAATTTATGAAATTAATTTTTGATTGAGTTTGGTTTGGTTTTATGGAATATTAACCATTGTAGGTTGTTTAATGACAAATCCTGTCTTTACATATACAGGGTGTCTCAAAATAGATGCAACCCATTTATAAGATAATGATTTATTATTGAGGCAAGCGCAATGGAGGTCATTTGGAACACATCCTGTAAAAAATGCATCCTTTGAGAAAGAGATATCAAATCAATATCATTTATAATTGTTATTATATCAGCTTCCAGGACATGCAGTCTTTTTTTGAGTTTTTTGTCTCAATAATGAATCATTACTATATTAATAGGTTGCATCTATTTTGAGTCAGTTTTCAATGATTTTGTCACCAAATAAGTTGTGATGAAAAATATTTTTCCCCTCTTGTAAAAAGGCATTGTGATCAAGGATTAATAATCATTATAGTATACAATTTTCAAAACCGAGACAAAAAAGAACACACCATTATTATTAATAGAGTTATTAGCAGTCTCATGGGTCCCATTGTATATTGAGACGCCCTATATATTAGATATATGATTTGTAAACACATTTTTTAGATATACATAATTAAAGTATCAAACAATTCTATTTCTAACAATTCAATTTAGCCTAAGTCAAAGTTAAATGGTTCCAGGTATTGCTATGTATCACTTACAATTCAATAACACAGTTAGATGATCAAATAGTTCTATTTCAAACAATTCAATTTTGCTAAAGTTATTTGTTTGTATTCAGCTTAAATGTCAAACAGTTCTATCAGGTGCTATCACTCCAGGCCAGAGTGGGCCTGGGAGTGATGGCAATGAAAGCATACTCCACAAATTCTATACAGGCAGATCTAAGTACTTAAACAAAGTCTATCACTGTTCATAGTGACGCCTTGATTCTTAATGTCTATTAGGTTTTAAATGGAACCTTCACTAAGATTTTTGGGAGGGGAGTTGCCGGCTTTGAAAATCCCATTCCCTGTGAATGTAATGTGAACTAATTTTTGTGTGCTGATATTTACAACATAGTCACCTCCCATTTGTATCTACCCTTTCCCAAGATGAATGGATGGCTCCATCACTCAAAATACCCTGGCAACATGAAACATCCTTCAGAAGCCCTGATCCAGGGACAGGTAAATGCCTTTCTTGCTCTCACTAACAAAAACCCAAACTAATATCATTTTTAAAGGATTTGTGTATAAAAGGAGGAGGGTCAGAAAGTTCTTGGCACAGCCAAGAAGGGAATGACCATTAAAAAAAAATGTTTTTAGAATTGTATCAGTCTGTTCATAACTATCTGTGTCAACCTTTTTCTATCTATCTATCTATCTATCTATCTATCTATTTATCTATCTATCTAATAAGTGTGATAGGTAGATGTGAGCTTGTATCACTCACTGTTTGTTTATCTAACGGTCCATCTCACGTCCCTTCACTCTCTCTCCAATCTATCTATCTATCTATCTATCTATCTATCTATCTATCTATCTATCTATCTGTCTGAGGTTAGTAAAGCATCATTAAAAGGATAGGTAAAAGAGGGAAAATGAGAAAAAGAGAGAAAAAAATGAAATGCAATAATAATAATAATAATAATAATAATAATAATAATAGTTTGGGATTTTGAGATATAAATAGATCACCTAATCTCTGCTGGATGACCTGACCTGGTTATAATCTACAAAAAAACAGAGAACTTTCTGAATTGTGGACTTTGCTGTCCCAGCTGACCATTAAGTAAAACTTAAAGAAAGCGAAAAGAAGGACATGGACCTTGCTTGGGAATTGAAAAAACTGTGGAACATGAAAGTGATGATGATACCAATTGTAATTGGTACTTTTGGTAGTCACCAAAGGATTGGTACAAGGACTAGAAAATAAGAGGTCGAGTGGAGACCATCCAAACAACAGCAATGATTAGATCTGCCAGAATACTGGGAAGAGTCCTGGAGACTAGAGGAGACTTGCTGTCATTCAAACTCCAGTGAGAAACGATCGGCTAACACTGGTGGGAAAAACTCGAAAAGGAGTACCAATAATAATAAAGTAGCTGACTTTTATGAAGTAATGGTCTTACATAGAGTGTAATTTTCAACTTCCCTCTTTGTGGGTGTGTTTTTTGGGAGTAAGAAATTTCAAAACGGAAAATCAGCAATGCAATTGGTTATTGTGATTGTAGGCAAGAAGTCTTGAATTAATCACAAGGGACTAGATTAACCGAAGAGATTAATCTCCTCAACCCTAAAAAGCAATTAACTAGTAGTTGAATATTCCCACAGTTTATAGAAAGGGAATGTTGTCTCTTGGCAGATGTGGTGTAGTGGCTAATTTTCTGGGTTGTGATGTAGTGAGAAAGTTCAAACTCCACTTACACAATAAAGTTTCGCTTTGACTCGGGAAAGGCATGAAACTCCTTATCCCTCTCTGTCGTGGGTTAAATAGTAACACTACTCTTCTTCTGCAAGGATAGCTTAGGCATTAAATAACCCATGAAGGTTGATATGCTATACAACAAAGAAACCCTACTAAGCTGGTCCAGTATACTGGGGCTGCAGAATACACTTACAGCTTCTCTGCAGAGGGGTTAGACTCTCCAAATGAGTGTTTTGTCTATGACATTAAACAATCAGATGGTGAGGCTACAGTAATGCTGGAACTTTGGGGAATGTGGTATACCCCTTCCCTGCCATCGCTCCCAGGTCTACTCTGGCCGGGAGTAGTAGCACCTTATAGAGTCCTATCTAAGAGCCAAATAGAAATAAACTGTGTAATGCTAAACTGAATTGTTTGAAATAGAACTGTTTTTGACATTCCAAATGAACATTCATACTAAACTGAATTGTTTGAAATAGAACTGTTTATATGTATAAAAATTGATTTGGCATTAAATAACCTACAATGGTTGATATGCCATAAAACCAAACCAAACCAAGTAAAACCAAATGAGTTTCAGGTTTCTCCACTGTTTTTTTTAGCCCATCTTAAAGGAAAGAAAGGCCATGTCTTTGTCTGCTGAAGACAGTTTCACTTCAGCATGAATTTTCTAAACTTATGGGGTTTGAAATCTTCAAATTAGGTTTCATCTTACTTAATAAACTTTGTCACCTGTGAATGGTTTTCAGTGACATATAACCTTGAACACTTCAATTTCAATGCCACTAAGTCTAATTTTTGGGTCATTATTAGCTGCTGACATCATTTCCCATCAAACCAAACATTTATTCATTCCTGTCTCCTCCTCATCATTTTTCCTATTCATTTAATACATATCATTGTCTCATTGTAAATCTTTGGTCTTTTAAAGCTTAATAAAGAAAAATGAAGGGTGAAGTGAGTGAAAAAAATCTGAATAACAGATTAATATTTTTACTTAACGGACAAGCAAAACTTGGTTGATACAAAATTATTTTTGTCTGATAAAATCAAATTGGTTTTGAAATTTATTTCTTCATAAGAAAAAAAATGATTTGATTGATTGATTTTAAAGGCATGTCAACCCCCCTTGGGTTATTTTATACTAAGAGTTTAGGGAATCACGTTCATCAAAGATTTATATTTGCATCTTTTGTGTGGTTGTTTCTTAAGTGTTTTTGTACAGTTTTATGGTTTCAAGTATTTCTATCTAATATTAAAAATTTATACACAATTATATGATTTTAAGTAATTATTTCTATTTAGAATTAATCTTTTATTTGCACACAGTGATATGGTTTCAAGAAATTAATTATAATTCTGAGTTAACAATTATAGCTTCAAATAACTCTTCTTAATAAAGAGGATTTACAGTTTTTAGGCATTTAGTATTTGTACTCCTATGGACCCCCACATATGGCCGACCTAAAGCAGGACGACCAGCTAGAACATACATATAGCAGCTATATGAGGATACAGGATGTAGACCAGAAGACCTGCCAGAGATGATGAACGATAGGGAAAAGTGGCGAGAGAGGGTCAGGGATATCCGTGCTAGCAGCTCGACATGATGATGATGATGATGATGATGATTTCTGTCTAATACTAATAATTTTCAAGCAGATCTATTTGACTATAAGATGGTACCCTAACAGGTACTTATAGTTTACAGATCTATTTGACAATAAATACCCAAACAGGTATTAACACAGAACCTCACCAGCTGGCAAGAGAAAACTCAATTATAATTCAATGAATATTCTTTATCAATCATATTTAATAAAAATTTCTGATATATATATATATATATATATATATGTGTGTGTATTAGAAATTTTGCAAAGAATATATATATATATATATATATATATATATATATATATATATATATCATCATCATCATCATCATGTTGTGCCGCTATCATGGATATCCCTGACCCTCTCTTCTCCCTATCGTTCATCGCCTCTGGTAGGTCTTCAGGGCTACATCCTGTATCCTCACATAGCTGCTGAATGTAAGTTTGAGCTGGTCGTCCTGCTTTTGCCAGGCCATATGTGGGGATCCATAGGAGTACATCACTTATGAGCTTGTCCCTGCTTCTCCAGCAGTGTCCTGCATGTCTGGTTCGTCTAACTTTGATAGTTTTGTAATGGGAGGCAGATGGCCGTATAGTTAGTGCCTTGTGGGGTGTTGCCGCCAGGACTTGTTCAATAGTGCTCACATCCTTCTTGTGTAATTGCCGTCTAGCTTCTTATATATATATGCATATATATATTTTAAAATAAGAAGGTCCACGAAGAGATCTGTATTTTTTAGATTTATTTATTTAGAAGAGTGAGTTCAAGTCTCATTGAGTACCCCATTTAAAAGGCCTTGTGTCACACATGTTCTCTGACGAAAGCAACAAGCCGGAAACATACATATATATAACATGTATGTAAGAACAAAATAAATGAATTAAAAAAATACAAATCTTTTTGTGGACCTTCCTATTTTAAAATATATCCTGATTCTGTCTTTAGACTTACAACAACCATCTTTAAATATATACATATATATATATATATATATATATATATATTATTCTATTCAAAAAATTATATAATATTCTTTCTAAATTTTTTTAGATATATGCATATAAATATATATGTATACACTGGCCCATCAGATGAGTTGGTAGAGAATTCGTTAATAGCCCAGAAGACCTGGGTTCAATCTCAGCATGTTCCCTCGTGATGGCTTCGAGATTCTTTTCAAAATTGAACTTAGATGTATATTTTGACTTTCTGCCAAATCTTCTTGGAAAATATTATGTTTTTCCAACCTGTGCTTAACTCTGAACATGGCAAACAGAAACTGCTTTTTACATCAGTGAGTCAGCCATCAATCTCCATAAAAAGCACCAAACATACAATATATTTAAACTGGTCAATTGGCCAAGTGGGTAGAGTGTTTGCCAATGGCCTGGGAGACCGAGATTCAATACCAGGTTGAGTCATAGCAAAGACTCAAGAAATGGTACTTGATACCTCCTTGCTTAAGACTCAGCATTAAAAGTTCCATATCAAGGGTAAAGTGAAGCAATCCAGAGAAAGGAGTCGTGCTCTCCCCTACGACTTGATAGAGTAGCTATTGAAAAGGAAACCTTTGGGTCACCCTTGACTATGGTTGCCATCTTTACTTACTTATATATAATATAATATTATATTTACCAGGATAATAATAGATATAAACGTGAACCATTCCTCACTTTAAAAAAAAAAAAGAAAGTGAGTCAATCTACAGATGTTATTTGAGATCTTAAAATACAAAGAAAATCACAATGTCTTTCTCCTTTTTCCCCTCCAATTTTACATCTAAACAGATTTTCATGTGATTAAATTGGTTAAACAAACCACAACTGCCTAAATTATATGTGATATTTGTTTGTAGCACCAATTATGCTATATGATCTTCCCATGGCACATGTGTGATTATATTTGAAGGGGAGTGAGAAAAAGAAAAAAAAAAACAAAAAAGGAAAAAGTGATATGAACCCAATCTGTTCATGTTTGGCTTTTCTCAACCAAATTGATTCAAGGACATAAACAAACACTCTGCAATAAATTCTCTCTAGACAAATGCAAAGATGTGAAACCCAACACCTTGTGGATCTATGTATGGTCTTTACTGATCTTTACTGGTTGTAGTGAATTTAGAATTTGTTTTGGTCAGTAGTTGTCACACTTTATATATTTGGTATTAAAATTTTAATTGTTAATACATAAGTCTCATTCTTTTAGGAATTTTCAAACACCATAAAACATGACACACTAAGTTACTGAAAAAAAAACAGAGATGAAAACAATAAAGATTCCTGTGAAAGTACTTAATTTGATGACATACAAGACTTGTCCTAATTTACATTTAATATTATTGTGTCATGGCGGTCAGCTTCGATAGATACCTCAAATATACATTACAAAAGCTTTGAGATAGTTATTTTGGTTGGGTTGTATGGCATATCAACTCTTGTTGGTTATTTAATGTCAAATCCTGTTTTTACACATATAATAAATATATGATTTATAAACACATAAATGATTCAAAAGTTCTATTTATTACTATTCAATTTAGCATGTCAACAAAGTTAAATAGTTCCAAGCATTGCTATGTATCATTTACAATTCAATTAAACATCAGTCAGCTGTTTATAGACAGTTGAATGATCAAACAGTTCTATTTCTAACAACGCAATTTAGTATAAGTCATTTGTTTGCACTCAGTTTAAATGTCAAACTGTTCTATTTGACCCATAGATAGGACCCTATCAGCTGCTACCACTCTGGGCCAGAGGGAACCTGTAAGTAATGGTAATGAAGAGGTACTCTGCTTTCCACAAAGTTCCAGCATTAATGAAGTCTCACCATCAGACATTTTAACGTCATATACAGGACTCTTGTTGTGGGTGGGGGTCTTACCCCTTTGCAGAAATGCAGTCAGTGTATTCTAGAGCCCCAGCCAACTTAGCTAGATATTTTTGTAAAAAAAAAAAGTATAGTTGGAGCATATATAGCAGAAAATTTCATAAATGTATTGACAAGAGAGAAGTTTGTTGTAATTTATAATTTTTTTGGTTTGATGTAGCATAAGACCGAATGAATGGGGTACTAAATGAGAATCAAACTCACTTGTGAGGGTTTGCTAGGCTAGTTTATTAACCATTACACCACCTGAGGTTCACAGTAATTTACAAATTATTTTGGTTAGATGTAGCATAAGGCCGAATGAATGGAGTATTAAATGAGAATCAAACTCACTTGTGAGGGTTTGCTAGGCTAGTTTGTTAACCATTACACCACCTGAGGTTCACAGTAATTTACAAAGGTTTTCCTTAAATGTGACACAAGACAAAATGAATGGGGCTCCTAATGAGACTTGAACTCACTTGTGAAGGTTTGCTAGTTTAGCTTGCCGACCATTAAACCACCCGAGGTGTCATAGAGTGAAGTTTATATTGAAAAATTGTGTTTGTTGGATCAATCAATTAAAGAAAAGTAATGTCAAAAAGTTGCTTGTAAGTTCTGCTGGTAATATAACGTAGAATTCAGGTGTACTTAGTCAGTGGGAACATTTCTCAGGCTTCAAAACCATACCTGACTCAATAATCATCTTTTGATCCGTTGAACACTGTATTGCACTAAAATTGCTTTTTAGCCGTGTGTATGATGTTAATGAAACAGTCTGTGCATGGCAATATATATGCTCCCTGTCTCTGAAGGTTAAGTACTCTCACGAGGAATTACTCGTTGCTATTTGAGTAATGAATTGAGCACTCTGGTAGCTGTTAAGCACAGACACACACATATATATATATATATATATATATATAAAGGGAAAATAATGCATCAGCGTAAAATTTCTTAACTTATGTTGTGGTAGTTGATAGCTATGCAGTAAGATATCCAAGTGGCATAAAGATGCCAGGTTTCAATCCCAGCTTCAAGCATCTTGTGTGTTTACCCACACTGATGAGTTGTAATACAATGAAACAGTCTCTCTGTGGATGACTATATATATATATATATGCATATATGAAAATTTTTTACAGACGTCAGTTTTCATCTAAAGCAAAAAAAATTGAATTTCATAATTTCTTGTGGAGCATTAAACAATCAAATCAGATATAATTAGGTATTTCTTTTAACAAACTCTACAGCACTGAAACTCTAAAACAAAATGTGGTATCAAGATGGGTCTGGAACCTGGTACATGCATTCCTCACTGGGAAGATCTTCAAACAGCTCCTTGATTTTGGCCATCAGCTGAGTCTTGGTGTTACAGGTAGCATGGTTGATCTCCTTCTCAAATGCACCTCAAACATTGTAATTTAGGGGATTACTATAAGAGGAATTTGGAGGCCTGGAAGTTCTTTTCATTCGAAAAGAACCAGATCCTCCCCAGATGAAAAGTTCTGTTCATTTAAGAAGTACCAGATCCTTCCCAGATGAAAAGTTCTTTTTATTTGAGAAGAACCAGATCATTCCCGGATGAAAAGTTCTTTTCATCTGAGAAGAACCAGATCATTCCCAGACGAAAAGTTCTTTTCATCTAAGAGGAACCAGATCATTCCTGGATGAAAAGTTCTTTTTATCTGAGAGGAGCCAGATCATTCCCAGATGAAAAGTTTTTTTCATTTGAGAAGAACCAGATCATTCCCAGATGAAAAGTTCTGTTCATCTGAGAAGAACCAGATCATTCCCAGATCAAAAGAATGCCTCAACTTGATCAGGAGCTTTTTGCAATTGTCAAGTAGCCCGTGTAATCTGTTGCCAACAGAATTTATTCCTCACATCTCTTGAATAAGTGGTAGTGAAGGTTCTCATTCAGGAATGTCTTCATGGTTGCAACTCCAACACCAATCTCACTTTTGCTGAAGCTTGGATTCCTTTGCTTGGATTTTCCTTGTCCTGCATTTGTTGAATGAATTCTGGCATGCGGATGCAATCAGAATACCTGCTGTGTCTCTACTTGCTGGCCACGGCTTTGTAGTCTCTGCTACAGCTTTCCATGTCATATCTTATAGCGTTTACAGGGTTTACAGAGCATTGAGCATCAGTCATGATATCGGCTACTTGATACTCAACTTATATCTTCATGATTCAGGTAACACTTTTCCAATATTCAGATGACTTCCGGTCCTCTAAGTCAACTAACTTTTTTCCAACTACAACTTTATGCTCTCCAATGCTATTGATTGCTTATTAAAATATCATACTGGAAGAAAGAAAACTTTAAAAAATCATCAAATTTAGCCTGAATACCTTGAATATATACAAATGAGGCTGGATCAGTAAATACTGAGTTTTTAGCTGCATTTGATAACAAACAAGATTCCTGTCATTTAGATTTGATAATAAAGTATTTTGGTATGAGGATATATACAAATTCCAGGACATAAGGATCCGGGGGTGGGCAGGTAGAAAAAGAAAAGTCTTATTTGTCATCAAATATGATAACCCATAAAGAGACTTGTAAAAAATTTGCATTTTTTGATTGAACATGACAGTGTTTGCTCAAAGAATAAACTCAAAATGATTCTTTTGACTCGAGCTGTGCCAAACAGTCTTTTTAGTTAGTTATTTCTGCATTTCTAGATCTAATGCCAAGAATGACTTCACTATGAAGTGAAGAATGAAAAGAGAGAAAAAAACCCAACAGAGCAACACCAAAGAGACAGAGAGAGAGAGGTAATCTATGACTGGAACTCAGTTACTCGCTGAACCCTCATCCGGGTGACATTGTATCCAATAGTCTTCCGTATTGAAACTGATTGTATTTCACATAGCACTAATACCCTTGGGAAAGGTATGAACCCAGTTATTCTCCCTCCAGCTATGGGTAAATAGTAGGGTAGACTGGGTTCTTCAGCTTTGGTGAGCAATTAATCTAGGAGAAGGAAAACTCTCAATTCAAATCTGTTAAACTCCGCTTAAAAATTGACCTTGTGTCACATCCTACCCAAGCGAAGGGGTTGGTAAATAAGGAGTGCAAAGAGTCTTCTTTCAACCCTCACCATGGCCTTCTTTTATAGTTGGCAAAGCACACTGGTCACACGTGGTCAGTATGCATAAATATTGCGGTTCCAGTGTGTACTTGTTTTCTCCTTACATTTAAACCTCCGCACACCAAACAAAGACAAGCTCTTTTATGCCAGCGATAAGGTAAGTCATTACTGTCTTTATCATCGGATCCAAGTTCTTGACCGTCACGTAGGAGACATGAAGAAATCTGGTGTTCAATCTCTGTAGAGTTATAGTTCTATTCTAGGTTTTGTTTCAGTTTCTTTGTTTAATGGCACACTAAACGTTGTAGATTATGTAATTCCAAAGCCATCCTTTTAGAAGAACAGTAGTGGTACTATTTACCAACCCCTCCGCTCGGGCAGGATATGACACAAGGTCAATTTTTAAGCTGAGTTTAACAGGTTTGAATTCAGAGTTTTCCTTCTCCTAGACTAGTTGCCTCACCAAGGCTGAAGAACCTAGTCTGTCCTACTATTTACCCATAGCTGGAGGGAGAATAATTGGATTCATACCTTCCCCAAGGGTATTAGTGCTATGTGAAATGCAATCAGTCTCGTCCAGGATTTGAACTCGAGTCGCCGTGTTCATTTCCTACGACGATAACAACTACACCATGTAGTAGTGGTACTATTGAACCCATTGCTTGGAGAATAAGAAGATTCATACCTTTCACTTTGTCCAAAAGTGTATGTAATAGCTCGACTGGAGTTCAAACCTGCTTACAGTGATTCCATAGTCCATCACTTAAACCATTATACCATGAGGAAACCTCAAAGTTCTATTCTAGTACAAAATATGGCAGTTGTTTATAACAAGAATGGTGATTAAATGCCAGATCTTAGCGGCGAAGATCTCCATAAGATTAACAAACAAAGACAAACAGAAAATAAAGAAGTTCCTTGACCTGAAGAGAATTTCAATCATTTTTTTTCTGTCTTTATAAACAAAGGGACAAAGGTCCCCTCAAAATAACAGAAAAGTTCTTGGGAAGAGGATGAAGCGACACTGTGTAACTAAGTATATATATATATGTGTGTGTGTGTGTGTGTGTGTGTGTGTGTGTGTGTTCTGTCTGTATTTCTGACTAGCTTTTCTAGAACCACATATATATTCATATAATTTTATTTTTGGTTTAAGAATTTCTGTGCTGTAATGTTTGGTAATACACAAAAGCTAATAATATCTGTTTTGATTGTATAATATTCCACTATAAATAAAAAAAATCCTATTATCTTTGGTTTAGAAGAAAATTAACTTTTTTTATTGCCAGGAGGGCATTAATTTATGGGCAGTGCTGTAACAATCTCTATTTCTTTTCTTCTCTCTCTCTCTCTCTCTCTCTCTCTTTTCTTGTCAATTTTTTCTTTCTTTCTAAATATGTTTGTCCCTTTTTTTCTCAGTACTACTTTCTCTTTGTCAGTCTTTCTACGATTTCTTTTGCTTCTTTCTTTCCATATGTAGTTCTCTCTTACTATATTTGGTTTTATGGCATATCAACCACTGTAGGTTATTTAATGCTAAATATTCTTTATACATATATATTCAATATATATGATTTGGTTTGGTTGGGATTTATAGCATATCAACCACTATTGGTTATTTAATGCCAAATCTTCTTCATACATATGTATTAAATACATATGATTTAGTTTGATTGGGTTTTATGGCATATCAACCATTGTAGGTTATTTAATGCCAAATGCTCTTTATACATATATATATTAACTACATATGATTTGGTTTGGTTTTGTTTTATAGCATATCAACCATTATAGGCTATTCAATAATGAATCATCTTTATACATATATAATAAATATATGTATATGATTTGTAACCACATTTTGTTGATAACATTCATAAACGAGCATGAGCTCTATTTTGCACTCAGTTAAATGGTTTCAAATATTGCTATATAACAGTCACAATTTAACATCAGTCATTTGTTTGTACACAGCTTGTTCTATTTGGCCCATAGATAGGACCCTATTGGATGCTACCACTTCAGGTCAGAGTGGACCTGGGAGTAATGGCAGTGAAAGGGTGCTCCACATTCCCCAAATCTCCAATGCTGGAGCCTCACCATTAGATGGTTTAATGTCATATCTAGGACACTTATTGGGGGCGGAAACTTACCCCTCTGCAGAAATGCAGTTGGTGTATTCTTCTGTCTCAGCCGACTGGGCTACTCACTATGTTTGATGACTTCATAGGTGAAAAATTGAGTCATCAAGTGCTATTGACTCTGTTTTTACACAACCTTAATTTAACGAGCCGCCGCAGGCATTGGTCTCCATGTCAATGCTCACAAACTGAATATATGTGCTATAATCAAACATACTGCTATATGGATGCACCACTTGGATGCTAACAAAACTGCTGGAGAAGAAGCTAACAGCAATTACACAAGAATGTTGCGAGCAATATTGAACAAGTCCTGGCGGCAACACCCCACAAGGCACCAACTATACGGCCACCTGCCTCCCATCACGAAAACTATCCAAGTTAGACGAACCAGACATGCAGGACACTGCTGGAGAAGCAAGGACGAGCTCATAAGTGATGTACCTCTATGGACACCCGCATATGGCCAAGCAAAAGCAGGACGACCAGCTTGAATATACATACAGCAGCTATGTGAGGATACGGGATGTAGCCCTGAAGACCTGCCAGAGACGATGAATGATAGGGAGAAGTGGCGAGAGAGGGTCAGGGATATCCGTGCTAGTGGCACGACATGATTATATATATATATATATATATATATATATATATATATATATATATATACGTGGTGCTTCAATAAGTTTCCAGACTTTTTTGTACAGGCATTTAAAATTGTCGTAGACTCTTGAATATTCAATATGTTATTGCTATACATCTTATGAGATGACTGGCCAATTTTTGTTATTTCACGTTCAAATGAATAGCTACAGTTCGAATTGGAATACACCCTACTAAAGCCTGATTGTCACAGCTGGTGAATTTCAAAAATGCAATCTGGACGTGAGGACACTTTAGAAGAACGATATGCAATAAAATTCTGTTTTAAACTTGAAAAAAAAAAAAACCCACAAAAACGTATAGAATGCTTCAGACTGCTTTTGGAGCATGAATGGAGTACCAGTTTTTGAGCGGCATCAGAGATTCAAGGAAGGCAGGGAGTCTGTGAGGGATGATGAGAGATGTGGGAGGAGTGAGAAGTCAGAACACCAGAGTTGATTGGACAAAAGGTTAGGGTTAGGGTTACTATGTTGAGGTTTTAAGGGAGTTCAGGAAGACATTCCGCCCGAAGAGGCCAGCACTCTTCAAATCGGGTCAGAGGCATTTCCACCAGGACAATACACCTGTCCACAACTCCATCCTTGTCACAGATTATTTGACCAAGCTGGGTATCAAGACAGTTCCTCACCCTTCCTATAGTCCAGACCTCCCTCCCTGTGACTTTTGGTTATTCCCTAAGCTCAGAGGCTGTCGTTATGAGACAATTGAAGAGATGAAAGAAGCTGTGACGAGGGTTATTGACACGCTCACAAAAGAGGACTTCCATGGGGCCTTCTATAAGTTGTTGGAACGGTACAACAAGTGCATTGCAGCTGGAGGAGATTACTTCGAAGGAGACTAGAGTTTTGTGTGTGTACTATCAATAAAAGTGCCCATACGAAAAAAGTCTGGAAACTTATTTAATGATCCTCAGGTATATATAAGCATATTTGATTAAATAATAAAGACACATTTTGACTATATGATTATATAATTGACTATATAAGATCCTTTCAAGTTTCCTAATACGTGTCTTGGTTTCAGGTTGGAATTGGTAGATGAATTTATCAAAATTGTTCACAGCATTTTCGGACCTTTCATCTATCAATTCGAACCTGAAACCAAGACACTTATCAGGAAATTTGAAAGAATCTTAATAAAATTATAGAGACAAAATGTGTCTTTATTATTTAGTCAAACATGCTTAAATGAAAGACTGCGGCCCAACAACAACAACAACACACACACACACATATATATATATATTTTTAAATATCCAGTCAGTGTCCAAAGACAGTGGGTGTAGATTATTCTTTACATGGAATATATGAGGAAGATCATATAAATCTATGAGAGTGCTCAATGTATGGCTATTGTTAGTTCCCTATTTATTCGCTGGGGTATAACAAGATTCACATTCAAAGCGTATATAGTATAATTTGATGGAGACTCAGACTCGGTTAAGTCATCATAATAAATTTATTTGCTGCTCTGCGACAAGAGAGAAGCATGTAAATAGTCATCTGACGAGACGGAGAGTATAGTAATATTCTCCGCCGAAATAAATTTATTATGACAACTTAACCGAGTTTGAGTCTTCATCAAATTGTACTATATATATATATAGATATATATTGTCTGTATTTCATGTTTTTTTGCTTACAGCCTTTTTAGAAGAAAATTGTCTTTTAATAAAAAATTCTTGCAAGTGCACTCATTTACAGGCAAAGTCCTGATGATGATATTAAATTTAGAGTATGATGATTAAAGAAAAGGGTCTCATTTAAGTTTACAATCAAAACATTCCTCTTGAAAAAAAAGTTCTTTTTTTAATATGCCAAAGCCACAAGCGTTGTAAATGATGGCTTTTATTTGATCTTTAGTTCCATTTTATAGAATTACTTGATTTGAAAAATCTTTGACTTTTTTTTTTATTGGAAATTTACATCATGTTTCAAATATCAGAAGAGGGAAAGAGAATGATGTGAGTCACAAAAGCAGATCAAGATGGCAACCTGCAGTGGAATTGAAAATTATTTGCCCCTTCACTCACTCCCCAACCCCATCTCAACCTGTTCTAGGAAAAATCAATCGTTCGTCTCTCTTCATCTAAAAATTGATGTCTTAATCTGCAGAGATAAATGATGGAATTAAAACATGTTGAAAATCCGTGCAGAATCAGAGAGAGAGAGAGAGAGAGAGAGAGAGAGAGAGAGAGAGAGAGAAAGAGTGTGTGTGTATGCGTGTATGTGCGTGTGAAAGGAATCAAGGAATTCGATTTCGATTTTTTTTCTAAATGACACTGACAGAAATGTTGTGATTTCCTTGTAGAAATGAGAGAAACAAAGACAGAGAGATAACAGATTGGAAAGATAAAAGCAGAGAGAGAGAGAGAGAGAAAGAGACAGAGACGGAGACAGAGAAGTAAAAAAGACAAAGGGGGAAATAAATAGACAAAGAAGAGAGAAAAAATTGAGAGAAAGCAAGATAAACATTGATTGATTGTTATTGGCATGTCACCCCGTTTAGGGTTAAATTATACGTAGAGGTTTGGGAATCGCATGCATTATACGTATATATTTACATTCTTAATGAAGTTATTTCTTAAGAGGGTTTTTGTACACAGTCCTATCAAATACGAATAATTTTTAAAGGAACCTATTCGACTCATAGATGGGACCCTAACAGGTACTATCCCACCGGGTTATAGTGGACCTGTGAGTAATTACCCAGATCACTTGAAATGTAGCCTCACCATTAGATACAGTGTAGTCTCACACCAAGGATACCCCTTTCGGTGGTTGGGGTTCCCTTCTGCAGGGGGGTATAATCAGCTTATTCCACGCACTGCCGACAGCGTGGGAAGATAAAGACAAAGAAAGAGAAGAAGAAGGAGAGAGAGAGAGAGATAGAGAGAGATAGAGAGAGTGAGAGAGAATAACCTGTTGTGAGATGAATGATGATGATGTCAAATGTTTTTAATTACAAAATCTTTAACTGCAGACTTTGTATTAAATAGGAAACAATTTTACGGTAAAAAATGTTTGGGGTTTAGAAACCTTTGAATTTTTTTTACGTTTGTTTGAAAACAATGACCTTCACCGTATTTATACTGATACACACACACACACACACACACACACATATATATATATATATATATATATATATATATATATATAAAGCAAAAACAATCAGTCACATTAAGAAAATAGATTTATTTCCATCCTGTTAAAAGAATTGATATAAATCAATGCTCTAAAAAATCAACAGGACTTTTTCAGATCAAACAAGAAAATGGATTTAAATAACTCTTTCACATTTACAACAAGTCTTAAAGAAAAAAAACAAAAAAACAAAAAAAAACCCCAAAAAGCCCTTATTTCTCCTATATGAAAGTAACCCTTCCGATTCAAGTAGCAATGAGTATCAATTTATTTAGGCATGTGAAGAAATATCCTGTTTCATCATACTTCAAATTTAACAGAAGAAAAAATTTACAGCTACAAAAATACATGTCTAAACATTCAAACATTTATATATAAAAGTAAATTATTATTCAGACATTTCTTCCTCACTGTAGTCGAGGGTGACCGGAAGGCTCCCTTTTCGATAGCTACAACACCAAGGTATTGGGAAAGGCACTATTCCTTTCGCTGGATTGCTCCACTTTACCCATGAGCCGTACCTTATAATACTGAGTGTTAAGCAAGGAGGCATCAAGTACCATTTTTGAGTCTTTGATATGACTCAACCTGGGATTGAACCCGGGTCTCCCAGGGTATTCGCGGTACTATCTTATTCTAATTCATCAAATTTTAATCATTAAAAACATATATATTGCTTGTTTAATGTAAATTTTATTATAAAATAGTAACATGATTGAGGTTCTTCTGTTTTGTTATAAAACCAATCGGCTGAGGTTGAAGAAGATCCCCATAGTGTCTCTGTAGACGAATAAGGCTCCCCCCATGAATGTCCTGAATGACACTAAACCACCTGACGGTGAGGTACCTTTTCGTGGCTATTACTCCCAGGTCTACTTTGATCTGGAGTGGTAGTACCTGTTAGAATTCTATCTATGTGTTAAATATTACTGTTTAATCATTTACTATATTTGAGTCCATTCAACTGAGAGCAAATAGTGTTAGATAGCAATACTTGAAAGCATTAAACTGTGAGCAAACAAATGATTAATATAAGATAGAATTATTAGTGTTAAATAGCAATACTTGAAATCATTTTACTGTGTGCGAACAATGAAAAGTAATAATTGAAACCATCTAACTATGGACAAACAAATGATTAAGATTAAATAGAATTATTAGTGTTGGATAACAATTATTGATGCCATTTAAATGCGTGCGAACAAATGAACTCTGATTTGTTCAAAAGGTTACTTACAAGCTATTCGCTTACTAATCACACACACACACGTGCATATATATATATATATATATATATAGTTGGCAATCGTAGTCAAAGGCGACCCAAAAGCTCCCTTTTCAATAGCTACTACACTGAATTTTAAGGGAGGGCGTTACTCCTTTTTCCTGGATAATTCCACTTTACCCTTGATACGTATCTTATAATGCTGAATGTTAAGCAAGGAGGTATCAAGTACTATTTCTTGAGTCTTTGGTATGACTCAACCTGGGATTGAACCCCGGTCTCCCGTGCCATATAAATATATAAATAAGTATATGTACGTTGGCAAACCTGTCTAGGAGAATTCAATATTAAAACTCTAAATTCAAAATAACACTCGGAGGCTTAGCATCTCTACCCTATAAAAAATATCTGCTACCGAAACCAATGGCAACACCATCACAGACTTGGAGTGTGTGCAAACCTGTTTCACAAGAAGGCTCCGAGATCAGAACTAATCTCTTCTAAAAGGAAATTTGTCTTGGGAATTTGCTTTTTCCTTATTGCTAGCACCAAGTAACTTAACCAGTACTATTTGTCACATGTAACTTAAAAGGGAGATGGGCATCGCCAAGATCTATTTCTCTTAGAGATTTAACGCAATGCTACCTAAAGGAACTAATATATAATGGAAACCATCTTATTCATCGCAGCAAAAGGATCATCCGACGATAACACTATAGTAACAATAATAAAAATAAAAAAAAGTTACATATAGGCTTCACGATGTTTTCATACAAATTTGACAATGGTATAAATCCATCTCTTCTCTTAAGTTATAGATAAATTGAAGGACCAATTGGAGTCGTTTCTATCTCTCTCACTCTCATTTCTACAAGAAAAGTATTATTCTTTGGATTGGTGTCATCTTACCCGAATTCGTTGATTTTTTTTCCCTTAATGATATTTGAAATTCTTTGTTTTTCAATTTGTCTACCTGTCTCGCTTACCTGTCTTGAACTCCCCACTGCTTTTCAGCTTGATATTCTAGTTAAAATTGCTTCCAAAATCATTGTTTAATACGCCAGTTAATTTCGACTTGGATGATTCCCGTTTAACAGTGAGTATTGAACGATAATTGAAATACAAATTTAATAAGTCATGTTGGAGACATCGATTCAATTCAGATCACTGAAGGCAAGCTATGACAGGTCTGCGCTGTACTTACATAGGTGACCACCCAGTAATAAACAGCTGGAGGCCTATTACCAGACAAGGTAAGCTTAATAAATAATAAAAGACTCCGAGATATCGCTGTTTTTCCTTCTTGTGTATTCAAGTATAAATAAATCAGTACCAAAATGTATTTTTTTTGTCTGGAACTTAAGAAAAAGATTACCAAAAAATTTCCCTCCGTACTCTAAGAAAATGGAGGGTAAGATCAAGTATCTGTATTAACTATTATTCTCTCAATCTAGAGGGGGTATAAGTAGAAAACCCTGTTGACTGTAGCTGTAGAATACACTGATTGCATCTCTGCTGAAAGGTAAGACCCCCGCCTTCCTAACGTGCGTCCTGGATATGACACTAAACAATCTGACGGTGTTGGTTGATTGGTTGGGTGGTTGCTTTGTTTTACGGTGTATCAACCTTTTTCGGGTCATTTAGTACCGAATTAAATTTCAAACAATTCAGTTTAGTATCAGTATAGCTTTTTGTTTACACACATTTAAATGTCAAAACAGTTCTATTTCAAACAATTCAGTTTAGCATAAGAACACAGTTTATTTCTATTTGACTATCAGATGCTATCAGGACTCTATCAGATACTATCACTCCGGGCCAGCGTGGACCTGGGAGCGATGGCAATGAAGGGGTACTCCGCATTCCCCAAAGCTCCAGCATTACTGGATCCTCACCATCAGATTGTTTAGTGGCATATCCATTTTTTAAAACCCAGAAGCCATGGGAAGCAGCATGGTCGATGTTAAATAAGGCGGATGAACCCAAAGTCGAGTCAACAGCGCGCTTCACCTAATGCAGGGCGGAAGAACCCCACAGGTCAACGTCTAAGATCAAATGATTCAGTCAGGAAACTACTGCTACTCAACTATAAGGGTGGCGTATATTGATAAGATAAAAATATAGCCATGACTCTGATTCAAACCATATGTTCATAATATCTATACATGTATACCTCGGGTTACGTCATTTCGAGTTTAGTCTTTCTCGATTATACGTGGTTTGTCAAGAAAAATATATGAAAAAAATAAAGATCACGTTTAATTCATTTAATTCGACTTGACGTCTCTTCGCTACAAATACTGAGGTCCTAATATCGCTAGAAAATCATTAAAAGCTCATAAAATCACGTTACTTAACGATAAATAAGAATAAAAGCTAATAAAATCAAGGTTATACCGATTGTTCGATCTTATTGGAATGAGTCGGACAACTGTATCTACGTCCGTGATGTAAATAAACAAACTGAATGTCATCATCATCATCATCATCATGTCGTGCTGGTAGCACGGATATTCCTGACCCTCTCCCGCCACTTTTCCCTATCGTTCATCGCCTCAGGCAGGTCTTCTGGACAACATCCCGTATCCTCACATAGTTGCTGAATGTATGTTCGTGCTGGTCGTCCTGCTTTTGCACGGCCATGTGTGGGGGGTCCGTAGGAGTACATCACTTATGAGTTCGTCCCTGCTTCTCCAGCAGTGTCCTGCATGTCTGGTTCGTCTAACTTGAATAGTTTTCGTGATAGGAGGCAGGTGGCCGTACAGTTGGTGTCTTGTGGGGTGTTGCCACCAGGACTTGTTCAATATTGCTTGCAACATTCTTGTGTAATTGCCGTCTAGCTTCTTCTCCATCCGTTTTGTTAGAGTCCATGTAGTGCATCCATATAGCAGTATCGATGCGACCGCTGCCTGGAAGAAGCTGCGTTTCCTTTTATCGGTTAGGTCTGATTTCCATATAGTTTATTTTCTACAATTGTAAAGTGATTTTAATAACTGCATTTGTTATTTAACTTTACAAAATTATTTCATTTTATAATATCTTAGAGCAAACCACATTCACTAATAAAGAGTCCATGATGTAAAGATCACCAAATTGTAAACATCTACATTTACAAGGATGTACGTTCATGTATTCATAAATTTAGATTACTTTTTTCTGTACTATATTAAAAACTAAAATTTATTTGTTCGTAAGGTTAAAATAGATTCTTATTGGCCATATGTTATCAAAAGTGCATTTATGAATAAAATACAGAACCGGGAATTGTTATTTGTGGTTCAGCCAAAGGACAAGTAGATTTGGAGACTTAAGTCGTCTCTCCTGGAACAAATTACCGACGTAAGTTGGCGACCGTAGTCGAGGGCGAGCAGAAGGCTCCCTTTTTAATAGCTACTACAGCAAGGTGTTAGGAAGGGCGCGACTCCTTTCTCTGGATTGTTCCACTTTACCCGTTGATACGTACCTTATATTGCTGAGTGTTAAGCAAGGAGACATCAAGTACCATTCTTACAGTCTTTTGTATGACGCGACCTGGGATTGAAGCCAGGTCTCCCAGACCATTGGCGAACAGAGTGTTCGCCAATGGTCTGGGAGACCCACAAAGACAATGAGCTGGTGTAAGGTGATATATATATATATATATATATATATATATATATATATATATATATATGTGTATAATCCAGCACTTTCTTCTAACTTTGCAATTATTCCAGGTTTTGAATAAATTTCTGCCTTTTCGGTGGGGCTTAGAATAAGCTGACTGTACACTCTGCAGAAAGGTATCCCCCAACACACATTCAAAAAATGGGTCATGGGTATGACACAAAACAGCATCTGACGCTGAGGCTCCAGTTCTGGATCTCAGGGGACTGTGGGGTACCTCATCATTGCTATTACTCTCAGGTCCATCCTGACATACAGTTGTGCCAACTGATTAGATCTCAACTATGAATCAAATTGAAATGTTCAGTCACTTGATTATTATTTACTTGAAACAATACAGCTGGGTTCAAATTATTTGTATTAGAAAGAAATTCTTGATACCACATAACAAACGCTTAAAAAATAATTAAGCAAAATTAGTAAATATGAACGTATAATGAACCCGGTTCCATAATATCTTGGTATGAAATTAACCTTGAAAGGTTGACATGCCGTTAAAGAAAATTATTGACTAATTTAATTTTTTTGGTACAAGGTGTCTTAATATAGATAAAGTTATAAAGTATGTTGCTACGGCTACGACTCCTGCGAAACGGTGCGTGCGAAAAATACGACCAGCTTCATAGGCTTGAAACGTTTCCGGAAAATAAAGCTCGGACGCTTATCCCTACCTACACTGCTTTTGAGTTTTCTCTACATCACGCTACATAACAGATACAACCCTTTAATAAAATAATTATTTATTACTGAGACAAGCGCAATGGCGGTCTTTTGGAAGGCGCCCAGTAAAAAAATACATCCTTTGAGTTAGAGACATCAAATTAATATTTTTCAATTGTTAGTATATCAGCTTCCAGGACATGCACTCTTTTTTGAGTTTCTTGTCTCAGGAAAAATTATTATCAAATCAATGGGTTGCATCTTTTTGAGACAGTTTTGAATCATTTTGTCTCCAAATAAGTTGTGACACAAAATATTTTCCTCTCTTGTCCAAGGCATTGTGATCGAGGATTAATAGTTCCAATATTTCCAAATCTGAAACAAAAAAGAACACAACATTATTATAGTTGTCCTATCACCCTATTTTCGATACACAATGGACTCTTCCAATAAAGATATAATATTTGATTGTATTCTACTCAGTGAGTTGGTAGATAATAACTACTGCTGTTTTGCCCAATTGTACCAATCCAGTAGATGGGTCGCAATTCGGCCGACCGTGTTGTCAACTGCGCGGCTCGGTCCGGTGTGCCTCATCACTGGAGATCCCTCTGGTTTCGGAGGGCCGTCCCCCAGGCTTTTACCCCCTTTGTGTGTGTGTGTGTGGGGGTATTGCCTGGCGCCTGAGGCGCCCCTTTTAAGGGGAATGCCGACGGAGCCCAAGGGCATTTTAGAAAATACCGGGTGCGTGTGAACAGTGGCCCTGCGCCTGGGTCCTCCTTAAAAATGCCTTGTGCTGTATTCCTTGGGTTGGTGGGACGGATAATAAATATAGTTGGTTGCAAATAGCTATTGCTGTTTTGCCCAATTGTACCAATCTAGTAGAGGGGTCGCAATTCGGCCGACCGTGGTATCAACGGCACGAAATTAGTCGGGTGTGTCTCATCTTTGGACTGAATACCTCGTATCTAAGGTGGCTGTCCCCACCAGGCTTTAACCTTCCTCGGAGGGGTTAGGTTTATCGTCTGACGCCAGAGGCACACCTTTTTTAGGGGAATGACGACGGGGCCCGAGGCATTTTGGAGCCGCCAGGCGTGTCTGGGCTACGGTCGATAAATACCGTTGGTAGCAAGAGCTACACTGACGACATTGTATTACTTATTTCACTGTAATAAAAAATACCGTTATTCTCTCTTAATACATATTTGTCCTACTTATTTTATGCCCTTTTCTGAGGACATACATTAGTAAAGTTATTAGCAGTCACATGAGCCCCATATAGATTGAGGCACCCGATATTTCTTCTTATATATATATATATAAGAAGAAATATCGGGTGCCTCTCTCCCTCTCTCTCGCTCTCTCTCTCTATATATATATATACTGATTGGCGAAGTGGGTAGAGTGTTCGCCAAGCGTCCGGGAGACCTGGGTTCGATCCCAGGTCGAGTTATACAAAAGACTTTAAAAATGGTACTTGATACCTCCTTGCTTAACCCACAGCATAATAAGGTACGTATCAAGGGTAAAGTCGAGCAATCCAGGGAAGAAGTAGCACCCTCCTCTACGGCTCGATTTAGTAGCTACTGAAAAAGAAGCCTTCGGGTCGCCCTCGACTACAGTCACTTACTTTACTTATATCATTTAATGTATATCGTATTATTTCACATATTCCTTTCATTCAAATAAATCTTTATATATATATATATATATATAATTTATCAAATGGATTTTCTTCTGGTTGTTTTAATTAAATGAGCCAATTTTACAAAGATCCTCTTAATAATCATTCTTAACGTGGTGGTTAAGAAACCAAACGTGACATTGTAGTGAAAGGTTTTAAAGATCAAAAATATCTCGTGGAAGCACAATAAGTATCTTGATTTTACGTATTCCCACCTCCCACTACATTCCTTTTAAAATTAGAAACTAAATAAGAACATCTATTTCAATACTTTCGAAAGTGTTCACGATTGCTATAAGTTGTGTAATAAATATCTTTAAGGTTAAGGATTTTATTTTAAATTTAACAAGTTATTTGATTAATGCTAATTTTGGGAATTAAGTGACTGGTAGCAATGGTCTTCCTGTTTATTAGAATGGCAACAGCCATAGTGTTTTGACTTAAACAATTTGTAGCGATTTTGTGGATTTTGTCAAAATAGTGGCCGCCATATTGTTCGGTATGATGGGCACCGGCAACTGTTTTTAAGATGATGCGACTTTTAGTCATTTTCTTAATGTTTGTCATAATGTTCGCTGATATATTGCTTAGCATGATGGACACCGCCATCTTTTTTTAAACTCATGCGATTGGTAGGCACCGTCTTCCTATTTTTCAAAATGGTTGTTGCCATATTACTTGGTATAATAGGCACCACCATCTTTTTTAATTATGTGACTGGTAGCGATTATCTTCTTGTTTATCGTAATGTGGGCCGCCATGTTGTTTGGTATGATGGGCGCCGCCATCTTTTTTTAAACTAAAGTGACTGGTAGCAATGGTCTTCCTGTTTGTCAAAATGGTGGCTGTCATGTTGCTTGACATGATGTACACCGCCAACAGTTTATAAGATTTAGCGACTTTTAGTCATTGCCTTAATGTTTGTCATAATGCTCACCGATATATTTCTGGCAAGATGGGCACTACCATTTTTTTAGCCTAAGTGACTGGTATCAATGATCTTCCTTTTTGTCAAAATTGTGGCAGCCATAATGTTCGGCATGATGGGCACCGGAAACTGTTTCTAAAATTATGCGACTTTTAGCCATTGTCTTAATGTTTGTCATAATGTTCACCGATATATTGCTTAACATGATGGACCCTGGCATCTTTTTTTTAACTCATGCGATTGGTAGCCATTGTCTTTCCATTTATCATAGTGGTCGCCGCCATATTGTTTGGCATAATGGGTGCCGCCACGTTTTTTTGTGAATTAAGTGACTGGTAACCATTATCTTACCTTTTTATTATAATAGTTGCAGCCATAGTGTTTTGACTTTAACAATTTGTTGTGGTTTTGTAGATTTTGATAAATACATATGAGATCCCAAACTTAATGTTATATGTGAATTTTTTCTATCTTAGTTGAGTGTTAATTTGAGTATATGATATACTGAACACATTTTAAATAATACATGTCGTTTTGCATGATGGGTACCGCCATCTTTTTTTTAATTCATGCGATTGGTTGTGACCGTGTTCCTTTTTGTCATAATGGTGGCCACCATATTGCTAGTCATGATGGGCGCAGCCATCTTTTTTTCTGAATTAAGTGACTGCAAGCAATGGTCTTCCTGTTTATTATAAGGGTTGCAGCCATAGTGTTTTAACTTAAACAACTTGTAGCAGTTGTGTGGATTTTGATTAAAATATATGAGATCCCGAACTTATTGTCATATGTGAATTTTTTCTTAGTTGAGAGTTTATTTGAGTATATCGCATAAATGGCGAACACTTTCTAAATGAAGCATGTTGTTGAACAAGATGGGTGCCACCATGTTTTTTTAACTGAAATAACTAGTAGCCACAATATAATTACATTCACTATCTATATTAGAGTTTCAGTCATATTCATTTTTTACTGAACGTTTTCAATTGATTAAAAAGCATTTCTTTAATTCGCTATAATTCATCGCCGCCGATAGTCGGTATAGGGTTTTTAGGACTTAAATTTTATTGTTCAAGAAAAAAAATGAGTTGTGAGAAACGTAACATTGTTTTGGTATAGATCCTCAGTGATATATCACTAAAGATCCTTAGGGGTTTTAGTCTTTCAATATCAAACCCCTTCAATTTGTTGACCTCATCTGGGTTAATCGGACCCCGACGAGCATACCACAAACCTGCGACGCCGACTGTCGTTTGGAACTTCGGAAAAAAGAAAAGGCGCGGCAAAACCCGAACTATTTTATGCCAATTGCCCATCACATCGACCAATATATCTGCTCGTATATAAGTCGAGGAATAATTGTATTCGGTTTCTCCCAAAAGGATCAAACACGGGACCAGCTCACAGTAAGACCGACGGTACGAGCTTCAGAAGAATCTTGCAGAAGAAGAGGTAAATTTCTTTTGCCCTCACACTTCCCCCTTCCTTCCTGTTCGCTTTATTTATTTGTTTACTTATTTACAACCTCCTCTGCCATGGCTCATTCCCTTTTATCCATATCCAACGGGTGACATCTGATTTTTTCGATATCATTCGGATAGTCTGTCTCTTTCTCGAACCAACAATACTTAATTCACTTAAGGTTTTACACTAGGATTTACCAATGAAACACCTGGCACTGACTTTGGAGACCATTATGACAAACATTAAAACAATGGCTAACAGTCGCATAACTTAAAGAATAGTTGGCGGCCCATCATGCTGAGCAATATGGCGGCCACAATTTTGACCAACAGGAAGATTATTGCTACCAGTCACTTATGTTAAAAAAAAAGATGGCGGCGCCCATCATACCAAACAATATGGCGACTTCAATCGGTTCGCATGTGGCCTGCCAACTTCGTTCTCGACATTCTCCCACTAGTTCTTTGTATTTTTCTATTTTTCTTTCGTGGGCAGCCTCGATGTTTTCTTTCCATGAAATTATTAACTTCAACAACATTACTGTTTTTCTCTGGTTTGAGAAAATGACAATATCCAGATTGAGGTTCGTCATTAAAATGTCAGGAAATCTCAGCTGCTTTTCTAGCTTATTTGTCAGTTCTTTCTCATGAGAGGGGGGTTTATGTCCAGCTCTAACGAAACTCATTGGTCATCATATCAGGGTTAAAGACGCTAGTCCTAATGGCTGTGTTAATTATCTCAGCAATTACTCCAAGTACCTGGTCGTGTCTCCATTGAAAACACCCTTCCTCTAGAGCTTTCGAGCAATTGCTCAGAATATATTGGAGGATTCCCTTTCCTTCGCATTATGGAGCCGACGGCGTCTCACTATTTACCAAGATGTGAAGATTAGCTGGGCTAGGCAGGGTATCATATACTGCCTGTACCAAAAACGGGATGCTGTTCATATCTGGACGCCAAAAATCAGCCCATGTTATTTCCAATTGAATCACATTTTCCCATTTTGTCAATGCTCCGTACTGATTTAAACTGACTATCGTGTTTAACCTTACTTCTTCCATGCCGGCACGTACTTCTCTTTGAAGAAGATATTGATATTCCTTGCTGCTAGCCTTGGGGATTTGAATACTAGGGTAGTATCTGAGCCCTGATCGACCCTTTGCTACGGTCCCTACGATGGACTTGTGTCTTAATCTCTTTTCCGCGACCTGCAGTTCCCTTTTCATTTCCTGCCTGTACGGACTTCTATGTCCGCCGTTACTACTTTTGGATCCCTCGAATTCCTATACTGCATCGCTTCCCTCGTCCGTGTGGCCATAAATTCTTCTTTTAGCCCTTTAAAGGGGAGTTGCACAGTATTGGTTCTCCAATACAAGGCTGCACTGCTCAAACACTTTGGAAGACCAAGCCACCTTCGCAAGTAGCCAATTACTTTCCTTTCAAGAGGTTCTACGATTGTCATTGGGTAATTGCAGAGTAGCAGCGGCCACAGAATTCTAGACAGCACCGTATGTTGGAGTATCCATGCTTTATATCACCCGGGTAACTCTGATATGTCAATCTTGGACAACCAGATAGCAAAATTGTTATTGGTTCTGCCAATTGCCTCGGTGTCCCTCAAAGTACAATGAAATGTTTTCCCACGGCCCTTAAAAGGCTTCTCTGTCAGGGCTGGGATCACGGCTCCTGCAAGTGTGAACTTAGATTTATCCTCCACCTTGCCTTTCTTTAGAACCACCGACCTTGATTTGGTTGGTTTAAAACTCATTCTTGCTCACGAAATGAGTTTATCTAGGCCTCGCAGTATCCATTTGCAACTCTGGACTGATGAGGTTGACACGATTAAATCATCCATATAGACCCTTATTGACGTCGGCCCGTTCTTGTCATCGGACCTCGACATTCAACCTTAGCTGACTTAACTACCATATTCATGGCTAGAGTGAAGAGGGTAGCAGAGATAGTACATCCTGTTATAATATCCCTCTCTAGCCTATGCCAGTCCGATATTATTTCTCCCGTGACGAAACTCTTCTGAAAGTTGTCATAGTAATCGAGGATAATATCGCTGATTTTTCTGGGGACATGGTATCTTCTCACAGCCTCCTTGACTATCTTATGTGGCATGGATCCATATGCATTCACGAGATCCAACCGCAAGACAGTCAATTTGCCCTTATTCTCCTTTGCCGCTCTCAAGAGCTGCTTTTGGACGGTAAAATGTAAGTATTACATTTCTCTTTTAATATTTCGTATATTGCTGCGGTAACAACGGGCATTTTCTTTGTTGAGAGCTGTTTTATGCTGACATTAAAAATAAATTAAATGTTCACAAAATGTAAAAAGAAAATTTGTTGACAAGGCTTCCTGATTAACAACCATAACAGTCTTTATCATAACTAATAATTTTATTTGTCTAAATTTCTGAGATGAAGCTTGGTAATTGTTCTTATTTAGAATATTCGGACTATTGAACTCATCTTTATTGTTATACTCACAACGTTTCGGCCGATATGTCCTTTTTCAGGTGTTCCAGATTGAACTCGGGACTCCACACGGGACCTCGAACTGAACTCTTTATTCAATGCACGGGGTAAACTGTTCCAATTTTTTCTTTCTTTGTTTCTTTGTGTTTGATTCTTTCTTTCTTTTAATTGATTACCCTTTCTTTCTTTCTTTCTTTCAATTGATTCTTTCTTTCTTTCTTTCTTTCTTTTGGTTGATTATGCTTTCTTTCTTCATTTTTTTCTTTCTTTCTTTAGGTTAGATTCTTTCTTTCTTTTAATTAATCATCCTTTCTGTCTTTTTTTCTTTCTTTCTTTGTGTTTGATTCTTTCTTTCTTTTAATTGATTATTCTTTCTTTCTTTCTTTCTTTCTTTCTTTCTTTCTTTTGGTTGATTATACTTTCTTTCTTCATTTTTTTCTTTCTTTGGGTTAGATTCTTTCTTTCTTTTAATTGATTATCCTTTCTTTCTTTCTTTCTTTCTTTCTTTCTTTCTTTCTTTCTTTCTTTCTTTGTGTTTGAATCTTTCTTTCTTTCTTTCTTTGGGTTAATTATGCTTTCTTTCTTCATTTCTTTTTTTCTTTCTTTGGGTTAGATTCTTTCTTTCTTTTAATTGATTATCCTTTTTTTCTTTCTTTCTTTCTTTCTTTCTTTGTGTTTGATTCTTTCTTTCTTTCTTTCTTTCTTTCTTTGGGTTGATTATGCTTTCTTTCTTCATTTCTTTCTTTCTTTCTTTGGGTTAGATTCTTTCTTTATTTCTCTCTATGACCGGGCAAAAGTGGTAAGTCATAGTAAGTATTCCTTGTTATTCTTACAGTAGTTGGGATTGAACCTGTAACCTTCAGATGATTTCACTCAAGAGCTCTTTCCGGCCAAATGACTTATCCACTGTGTCTCTATCCCCGTGGATTGAATAAAGTGTTCAATGCGACGTTCAGTGTGGACTCCGGAGTTTGACATGAAATACTTGAAGATGGCCGAAGGACATATCGACCGAAACGTAATGAGTATAACAATATTTTCTTTCATGTTATAATTTTAGTTACCTTTTTATTTATTTCATTTTATAGAAAAATATATTCGAAATGTATGCTTTTCGCCAAAACCTTTCGCTCCCAATGGCCCAGTCGGCTGGGGCTATAGAATACACCGACTGCATCTCTGTAGAGGGGTAAGACCCCTCCCCCTGAGTACCCTGATATATTACTCTAAACAATCTGATGGTGAGGCTCCAGTAATGCTGGTACTTTGAGGAATGATGAGTACCCCTTCATTGCCATCGCTCCCAGGTCCGCTCTGGCCCTGAGTGGCAGCACCAGATGGGGTCCTATCTATGGGTCAAACAGAACTGTTTCACATTTAAACTGAGTGCAAACAAATGACTTATGTTAAACTGAATTGTTTGAAAAAGAACTGTTTGTTCATTTAACTGTGTATAAACAAATGACTGATGTTTAATTGAATTATTAGTGTCAAATAGCAATACTTGAAAACATTTGTGTGCAAACAAAAGATTAATAGTAAATAAAATTATTTGTCTTATATAGAAATAAGTAAAACCATTTAACTGTGCGTCAAAAAATAAATGAGCCCTGGCTCGTTTAAAAATGTTATCTATAATATATGTTTAGAAATCATAAATCTAATATGTTTAAAAAGGATTTGGCATTAAATAACCTACAATGTTTGATATGCCATAAAACTAAACCAAACCAAATCATATATATTCAATATATATGTATAAAGAGGATTTGGCATTAAATAACCTACAATGTTTGATATGCCATAAAACTAAACCAAACCAAATCATATATATTTAATGTATATGTATAAAGAGGATTTGGCATTAAATAACCTACAATGTTTGATATGCCATAAAACTAAACCAAACCAAATCATATATATCTAATATATATGTATAAATATATAACCTACAATGTTTGATAGGCCGTAAAATTAAACCAAATAACAAACTCTCGTTCTCAATGATATCTGCATCGGAAAAATAAGGTCTAAAAAACAAAAAACGTTTGGCTTCAGATTACCTTTACCGCGCTTTTAAACTGGACTAGATTATATATTCTGAATATATCCTTTTACTCTTTTGGAAATGTGTCAGTAGATGTTTACGATGATCACATACGAAAATTCAGATAGAAAAACAAACAAACGAAAACAATTCAAATCTTGAACAAAAGAACAATAATCTCAACTTATTATATAGAGAAGTTGAATAGGTTAGCTCATGGGTTGGGGAACTTTTTCATGTTTAAAGGTTACACTGAAATTTATCATCTACAAATAAGGCCACTCAATACATTTTTTGAATGTTTACCATAAAATCTAAAGTTTAAGCCTTTAGTTTATTACTTTATCTGAATTTAATTCGCATATACTACTTAAAGGAAATGAAAAAAAAAAAAACAACCTTTAATGGCCATTTAATGACTTAAACTTAATTGCTTTTTGCAGCTAACTACTTTGGAACTGCAGATACTACAGTTGTTTACATAGTTTAGCTATGGCATCATGCCAGAACGTGCAGGTACTATAATTGACTCTAAGCCTGTGTTCTAGACTAGCAAACAGTTGTATCGTGATAAGGAAACGATACACTGTGAAATAGAGTTGATTATTTATTAACTCAAGTGGTACAGTTCGACTAGTATTAAAAGTCTCGCGCTGTTGGTGTTACGTTCGAAGTTGGTCTTACTACTGACCGACGTCCTTCATAGCTATCTCTCGGCTTCTCTTTCTGCTTCTGCTTGTCCGTGCTTAAGAGACACGACGTCTTTTATACTTTCGCGATACCGGAAGTCACTTGGTATGAACCACTACACAACATAAACTAACACCGACACTACTTCAACCAGCATCTGGACTTATCATACATAAGTTTACTCACATACAGCTTGGTGATTATAATGATAACAATAATTATTATTATTTGAGAGTTTTTTTTTACATTAGCCGATGGTGTTCCACTGGAGCCTCCAGGACTCTTCTCAGTATTCAGGCCGATCTTAGTAATGCTGTAGTTTGGATGGTCTCCACTTGTCCTCTTATTTCCCAGTCTTCCAGACCCTGTACCAATCCTTTGGTGATTATACAGGGAGCACCAATTACAATTGGTATCACTGTCACCTTCGTGTTCCATAAGTTTTTTTTTCACTTCTCTAGCAAGATCTCGGTACTTATCTCTCTTTTCACATTCTTTTAATTTTACTCTCTGGTCTGCCGGGACGACAGAGTCAACTATTCGGCAGATTCTCTTTTTGTTGACTATCATGAGGTTTAGTCGTCTGGTCGGAATTAGGTAATTTGTTTGTATCTCAAAATCCCAGAGAACTTTGTGCGTTTCATTCTCCAGGACGGATTCTGGGTTGTGCCTATACAATTTGTACGTATAATCAAATTTCAGATTCTTACACAATTCCCAGTCGATCATTTTCCCTAACTAGTCGTGTTTAGTCTTAGACTCTTTTTACGTTAATTTGCAGCATTTGCTTATTTAGCGATTGATCGTTTCGTCTTTATGACCACATAACCTTCATTTGGTATTTTGTTGCGTCTTATCTGTTTTTGCTTAAACATAGTTGATCTTTATGATGTTATTTTGTGCTGCTATTAGAAATTCAGTTTTTCTCTTAAGGATTCTCTTTCTTAGCCATGTTCAAGTTTTCTCGTGTGAGATTTTGTTTGTCGCTTGAAATTATTATTATTATTATTATTCACTCTCAGAGCTTTTCACATCAGCGTTAGCCGATGGTTTTTCACTGGAGTCTGAGTGACAGCAAGTCTCCTCGAGTCTCCAGGACTCTTCTTAGTATTCTAGCCGTTTTCAACAATACTTCCAAGTCCTCCAGTCCCTTTAGTAATCCTTTAGTTACTGTTCCAAACGCACCAATTTCAATTGGTATAATTGTCACCTGCATGTTCCACAGTTTTTTCAATTCCCTAGCAAGGTCAAGGTAATTATCCTTCTTTTCACATTCTTTCAGTTTTATTCTGTGGTCAGCCGGGACAGCAAAGTTGACTATTTTTGCAAGTTCTCTTTTTTTTCTTGATTATTATTAAGTCTGGTCTTCTGGCCGGTATTAGGTGATCCGTTTGTATGTTAAAGTCCCATAGGAGTTTATGCGTGGCATTTTCTAGGACAGGTGCTGGGTTGTGCATATAGTAAGTAAAGTTAGCGACCATAGTCGAGGGTGACCCGAAGGCTCCCTTTTCGATAGCTACTACACCAAGGTGTAGGGGAGGGCGCTACTCCATTCCCTGGATTGCTCCACTTTACCCTTGAACCGTACCTTATAATGCTGAGTGTTAAGCAAGGTGGTATCAAGTACCATTTTTAAAGTCTTTGGTATGACTCGACCTGGGATTGAACCCAGGTCTCCCGGGCCATTGGCGAACACTCTAACCGCTGGGCCAATGAAACCGGTTATTATTATTATCATCATTTTACTCCTTTAAGAGTTTTTCACACCAGCGTTAGCTGATAGTTTTCCACTGGAGTTTGAGTGACAGCAACTCTCCTCAAGTGTCCAGGACTTTTCTCAGTATTCTGACCGGTCTCAACAATGTTGTAGTTTGGATGGTTTCTACTCGCGCTCTTATTTCCAAGTACTCCAGTCCCTGTACTAATCCTTTGGTGACTGTAACGAGTGCACCATTTACGATTGCTATCGCTGTCACTTTCATGTTTCTTAGTTTTTTTTCTTCCGTTTTCTAGCAAGATCTAGATACTTATCTCTTTTCGCTTTCATCCAGCAGGAATGGCAAAGTCCACTATTCGGCATATTATCTTTTTTTGTTGACTATCACAAGGTCTGGTCGTCTGGTCGAGATTAGGTGATCCGCATGTATCTCAAAATCCTTGAGAACTTAGTGCGTCTCATATTTTTAGACGGATTCTGGGTTGCGGAGATCCCATTTATTCGTATCGAGTTTTTCACACTAGTTCTAACTGATGGCTTTTCAGTAGAGTATGAGTAACAGCAAGTCTCCTCAGGTTTTCAGGACTCTGCGAAGTATCCTGGCCGCTTTTAATAGTTCCATTATGGATTCGATTCTTCTTCAAATCAGTTCATAGAATCTCTTTTTCCGGTCCTAGGAGATAGTTCCAACGGCCTCGACTACAATTAGTATTACTGTCACTTTCATGTTCCACAGATTTTTTTTCGGTTCTCTAGCAAGATCAAGCATATTGCATTCGTTCACGTTCACTCTGGACGACAAAATCCACTATTGACAGGTTCTTTTTTTTTTTTTCAGTAACAAGTTGGTGACTTATTGTTTCATCTCCATCACCACATAGTCCACACTTGCTATTCTCTGTCATTTTTTCTTTTTTTTAAATTAAAACTAGGTTTAGTTTCCTGGCTTGGATAAGATGCTCCGTTTGTATGTCGTTTTTAAGAGAATTGTAGGTGACTAATTGTTTCATCTCCATCACCTCATAGTCCACATTTGATATTCTCTATCATTTTTTTAAATAATTAAAACTAGGTTTAGTTTCCTGGCTTGGATTACATGATCCCGTTTGTGTCTCGGTTCCAGAGAATTTTATGCGTTTCATTTTCAAGGATCTATTCTGGTTTGTGCAGATACCATTTGTTAGTATGGTCAAACTTCAGTTTCTTGCACAATTCCCAGTGGATCACTTTGCCTGCCCAGTCATGCCTGTTCTAGTAATACTTTTGTGCTGTTTGTTGCATTCATTTACTGTATTATTAATTTCTTTATCTTTATCACCACAAAGCTCAGTAAGCAGGGGATCTAGAATACACCGACTGCATTCCTGCACAGGGTTATACTCCCCTAACGAGTGTCCCGGATATGACGTTAAGAAATTTAATTGTGAGGCTCCAGTCTTGAAGATTTGGGGAATGTGGAGCATCCTTTCATTGCCATCGCTCCTAGGTGCACTCTTACCCGGTGTGGTAGCACCTGATAGAGTCCTATCTCTAGGTGAAATAGAACTGTTTGACACCAAATGACTGATGCTTAATTGAATTTCTAGTGATACATAGCAATACTTGAAACCATTTGTTTGGTTTGATTTGGTTTCTTTGTTTAATGGAATATCAACCATTGGAGATTATTAAATGCCAAAGCCATCCTTCTAGAAGAACAGAAGTGATACAATTTAACACATTGTTGCGAGGATAAGGAGGTTCATACCTTTCCCAAGGGTATTTGTTTGAAAGGGAACATAATAGCGTGACTGGAATTCAAACTCGCCTACTACGATTCCGTAGTCCATCGCTTTAACCCTTACATCACAAAGACATCCCCGGAGCTATTCGTGTGCAAAACGAATAAGTAATGTTGAATAGAATAATTAGTGTTAAATAGCAAGACTTGAAACTTTTTAACTGTATGCCTGAATTGAATTATTGGTATAACATTGATATACGAGGATCATTAAATAAGTTTCCAGACTTTTTTCGTGTGAGCACTTTTATTGATAGTACACACATGAAACTCTAGTCCCCTTCGAAGTAATCTCCTCCGGCTGCAATATACTTGTTGAACCGTTCCAACAACTTCTGGAAGGCCCCATGCAAGTCTTCTTGTGTGAGCGTATCAATGACCTTTGTCACAGCCTCTTTCATCTCCTCAATTGTCTCATAACGACTGCCTCTGAGTTTAGGGAATAACCAAAAGTCACAGGGAGCAAGGTCTAGACTATAGGAAGGGTGAGGAACTGTCTTGATGCCCATCTTGGTCAAATGGTATGTGACAAGGATGGAGTTGTGGACTGGTGCATTGTCCTGGTGGAAATGCCACTGACCCGATTTGAAGAGTGTTAGCCTCTTCCGACGGAATCTCTTCCTAAACTCCGTTAAAACCTCAACATTGTAACCCTAACCCTAACCCTTTGGCCAATCAACTCTGATCTATTGACTTTCTTACTCCTCCCACACCTCTCATCATCCCTCACAGACTCCCTGCCTTCCTTGAATCTCTTATGCACCTCAAAAACTGATGCTCGATTCATGCAAGATGGTCGAAAAGCAGTCTGAAGCATTCCATACGTTTCTCTGGCATCTTTTCCAAGTTTAAAACTGAATTTTATTGTATATCCTTCTTCTAAAGTGTCCTCACGTCCAGATTGCATTTTTGAAATTCACTAGCTGTGACAACCAGGCTTTAGTAGGGTGTGTTCCAATTGCTGCTGTAGCTGTTGATTTGAACCTGAAATCATAAAAATGAATCAGTCATCTCATAAGATGTATAGCAAGAGTCTACGACGATTTTAAATGCCTGTACAAAAACTCTGGAAACTTATTGAATGCACCACGTATTTTGAACCATTTAACTCTGTGAAAATGAAAAAAAAAAGTCTTGCGTCGAATAATTAATGTTAAATAGAAATACTTGTAACCATTTTACTGTCTGCAGACATGATTAATATTGAATAGAATTACTAGTGTTAGATAGCCATAATTGAAACAATAGCAAAACTAGTGAGCCAACGAATTAGTTCTTGCTCATTTAAAAATAAAATTACTTACAACCCACTGATGTTAAATTGTGTCTGTTATATAGCAATACTTGAAACCATTGAACTCTTTTGCAAAAAGAGCCCAGGCTCATTTTAAAATGTTTTTTACAAAATATGTTTACAAATCACATGTATTTGATATATATGAATAAAGAGGATTTGGCAGGAGATAACCAATAATGATGGATAGGCCATAAAACCAAACCATCTCCACATGAAAAACACTTGCTATTCTCCTGTACTTTATCAATTTTTGTTTTGATATAATTCATTTTATGGCATTATTTTGTGCAGTCATTATTTGAGATTCAGTTTCTCTTTTTATGTTCCCTTTTCGTAACCCTATTCAAGTCGTCTCATGTGCAATGGTCTTAGTTTGTTGCTTTAAGCATATACGGAATTGTTTTCTTCTCGTTTTTGTTTTTTAGATTTTTTTTATATTTGTTGTCCAGTGGTTATTGCTGTAACAGACACACACAAACATTTATATATATATATATATATGAAGGGCTTGTGGTGTAATGGTTATCTTTAGTGGATATTGGCACAGTGACCCGAGTTTAAATCCTGGACGAAACTGTTTTTATTTCACATAGTGCCAATAGCCTTGGGAAAGTGATCCACTCTATTATTTTTCCTCCAGCTACGAATTGTTGGACAGACTCGTCGCTTTAACCTTGGTATAGCAACCGGCCTAGGAGAAGGAAAAATCTTAATTCAAACTAGTAAAATACCGCTCTAAAAAGTGACGTTATGAGAAGAGGTTGATAAACACACATATATATTCTTCGAGTATATTGCAGTCCTCAATGATTGCGAGTATTCTTTCTCTTCTTATTTTCCTTGTCACATAGAGTCTATCAATATCATCTCTCAGGCCTTGAGCATCAATTTTCCTATTCTTTGGTCCATCTATCAGAGTTCCTCTCTTGTCCAGTTTAAGAAGGATCCAGAGTCTCTTACATTTCTTTTTTTTTTCCTTCATGTCCATTTGTTCAATGGAGTCTGCTTCTAAGATTCCCAGATATTCATACCTTTTTTTTTCTCCAAGTGTTCTGATGTTTTCCTGATCAGGCAGTTTTATTCCTTCAGTTACTTCTCATTTCCTAATTAATATTGTTATCATTTCTTTCTGAGTTTTTCTCACCAGGGTTAGCCGACGGTCTGTCATAGGAGTTTGAGTGACAGCTAGTCTCCTCAAGTCTCCAGAACTCTTCTCAGTATTCTAACTGATCTCAATAATGCCGTACTTTGGATGGTCTCTACTCGTTCTCTTATTTCGAAGTCTTCCAGTCCTTGTACCAATCCTTTGGTGACTGTACCCAGAGAACCCATTACAATTGGTATAACGTTCACCTCTCATAATTCTTTCAGTTCCCTAGCAAGGTCTAGGTACTTATCACTCTTTTTGCTTTCATTCAGTTTTACTGTGTTCAGCCGGGACAGCAAAATCCACAATTCGGTAAGTTTGTTATTATCATTATTACTACTTTTCTAGAGTATTTCACATCAGCGTTAGCTGATGGGTTTTCCCTAGAGTTTGAGTGACAGCAAGTCTCCTCAAGTCTCCGGGACTCTTCATAGTATTCTGGTCGTCTTCAATAATGCTGTCGTTTGGATGGTCTCTACTCGTCCGCCAACTTCCAAGTCCTCCAGGCCTTTTAATAATCCTTAAGTTACTGTGCCAAAAGCACCAATCTCAATTGGTATAATCATCACTTTCATTTTCCATAGTGTTTTCAATTCTCTAGCAAGGTCGTAGTACTTATTCTTCTTTTCACATTCTTTTAGTTTTATTCTGTGGTCAGCCGGGACAGCGAAGTCGACAATTTTGCAAATTCTCTTTTTTTCTTGATTATTATAAGGTCTTGTCTTCTGGCCGAGGTTAGGTGATCCGTGTGTATGTCAAAGTCCCATAGGAGTTAATGAGTCATTTTCTAGGACAGGTGCTGGGTTCTGCAAATACCATTTGTTGGTGTGGTCAAATTTAAAATTCTTGCACATTTCCCAGTGGATTATCTTGCCATCCAGTCGTGTCTAGTCTTGTACTCCTGCTGCATTCGCTTATTATGTGATTGATCGTTTCATCTCAGTCAGTACATAGCCTACATTTGCTATTTTGTTGAATCCTATCTATCCTCGCTTAGATATTATTTGTTCTTATGGCGTTATTTTGTGCTGCTATTAGGAGAGATTCTGTTTCTCGCTTAAAGTTTCATTTTCTTTGCCAGGTCCAGGTTTTGTCGTGTGAGATGTTGTTTATTAGTCGTTTAAAACGCCCATAGAGTTGTTTTTCTTCCCATTTTTGTTTCCTAGTTATTGTCATTCTGTTATCTATCGTGGAGTCAGTATTGTTTCTGATGGCTGTTATCAGTCCTTGTTCGTGTTTTCCTATGTAGTCTTCGAGTCGTTGTATCGATGCGTCAACGCTGTCTTCGATACTGGTAAGTCCTCTTTCTCCTTCTTTTCTTGATACATATAGTCTGTCAACAACGTCTCTGGAATGTACTGCTTTGTGTATGGTCATTAGTTTTCTAGTTCTTTGGTTCATTTGTTTATGTTCATCTCTGGTCCACTTCAGAAAGGGTCCGGAGTATCTTACTAGGGGTACCGGCCCATTGGCATAATGGTCAGAATGTTTGCCAATGGTCCGGAAGACCGGGATTCAATCCCAGGTCGAGTCATACCAAAGACTCAAAAAATGGAACTTGATGCCTCCATGTTTAACACTCAGCATCATAAGGTACAGATCAAGGGTAAAGTGGATCAATTCAGGGAAAGGGGTAGCAAGCACTCTTCCCTACACCTCGGTGTTGTAGCTATTGAAAAGGGAGCCTTCGGGTCGCCCTCGACTACAGTCTCTAACAACAACGACTTATCAGGTTGTCATAACAAGGTTAAAGAGCCCAGTCTGCCCAACTATTTGCCCGTTGCTGTCGGGTGAATAGTTGGATTCACAAATAACCTTTTCCAGGATTTGAATTCGGTTCACTTTGTCTATTTTCAACAATGATGACCATTACACCGCAGTGATAATAAAAGCAGGTTAGATCATGGGAGATAAATGAATGTATGAAATATCAGAACTCAGCTGTCTTGGTTTTTTGAGCTTCTGCCATAAACATCAAATACAAGTTGGAACTGGGTTTGAAACCCTATTTAAAATGATGTGGTTAGTGATAACAAGCTGGGATTATTGGCAATGCCTAGGAAAATGAAAGATAAGAAAAAGATGCGGTTGGTTCAGTGGGGTTTTATGACAAGTCAACCCTTTCTGGTTTATTTAATACTGAAGTCTTTTTCAAGTAATTATGTTTTCAAGTTACCAATGATAAGTATTTGTAAACAATTATGGTTTCAAGGTTTGGTTTAGTTTAGTTTGGTTTTATGGCATGCCAACCATTGTAGGTTATTTAATGCCAAATCCTCTTTATACATAAATATTAAATATATATGATTTGTTTGGGTTAGGTTTTATGCCATATCAACCATTGTAGGTTATTTAATGCCAAATCCTCGTTATACTTATATATTAGATATATATGATTTGGTTTGGTTGGGTTTTATGGCATAACAACCATTATAGGTTATTTAATGCCGAATCCTCTTTATACATAAATATTAAATATATATGATTTGTTTGGGTTAGGTTTTATACCATATCAACCATTGTAGGTTATTTAATGCCAAATCCTCGTTATACTTATATATTAGATATATATGATTTGGTTTGGTTCGGTTTTATGGCATGACAACACTTGTAGGCTATTTAATGGCAAATCCTGTTTATACATATATATTAAATATTTATCATTTGTTTTGTTTTTATGACATATCAACCATTGTAGATTATTTAATGCCAAATCCTATTTATACATATACGTTATATATATATATATATATATATATATTTGATTTATAAACAGATTTTTTACATAAAATTCTTATATGAGCCTTAGCTCTTTTTTGCACACAGTTAAATGGTTTGAAGTATTACTATATAACGGTCACAATTTAGCATCAGTCATTTTGTTGGCACACAGTTTGTTCTCTTGGACCCATAGATAGGACCCCATCAAGTGCTACCACTCTGAGTCAGAGAGGACCTGTGAGCAATGGCAATAAAAGGGTAGTCCGAATTCCCCAAATCTCCTAAGCTGGAGCCTTGTCATTAGATTGTTTAATGTTATATCTAGGACACTCGTTAGGGGAATCTTATTCCTCTGCAGTGATGCAGTCAGTGTTCTATAGCACCAGGAAACTTAGCTTATGTTTTCAAGTAGCTATTCCTATCTAATACTAATGATTTTTAAACCATTCCATTTGACCAATCGATGGGATCTGAACTGGTATTTCAACTTTGGGTCAGAGTTGACCTTGAAGTAATAGCAGCAAAGGGAAGAATCCATACACCCAAGAAAGGTGTACCTCGCTTAGATGTGATTGGTTCTTATGGCGTCATTTTGTGCTTCTATTAGGAGAGATTCTGTTTCTCTCTTAAAGTTTCCTTGATACGTACCTTATATTGCTGAGTGTTAAGCAAGGAGGTATCAAGTACTATTTTTAAAGTCTTTGGTATGACGCGACCTAGGATTGGACCCAGGTCTCCCGGACCATTGGCGAATATCACTTGGCCATTAATGTATTTATGTGATATTATTATTTTCTACTATTAATATTTTGGAACCTCACCAATTAACAGAAAATTTTATTTTGGGGTTGATTTTGTTCACTCCTTCGTTTTTTGTTTTTTTTTTTTTTTTTTTTTTGCAGAGGTAGATATGATTTATTCAATTAAAAAGAAGAAAAACAAAAACAAAGTTATTTAAAAAATAGTAATGACTGTGGTTTTTTTCATTAGATTTTTTTTTTTTAAATAAATTTTTTTTATCAAAAAATACCACATTTTTCAGAACTTCAGATTTTCTTTTGGGGTCTGCAGAACCCACATTGGTAATCACCGCTCTATAGTATTTAGAAATGTCAGAAAAAAAAAATGTTTTTTATACTTGGACATCAGTCTTTTTTAGTGAATGAAGTAGATTTGCTGAGGAACTGTTAAAGTCTCTTGGGGGTCACTTGTTAAATTGTTGGCGAACCATAAAAAGGATTTTCTATCACAAATGTCTCAAGTGGTGAAATGTGTTTTTCTCACATGGAGGCTGTGCAGAGAAAGAACTGGAATAGAAAAAAACCCCCACAAAAAACAAACAAAACAAGAAAAGAAAGAAACCAACACAAAGATGCTTTCCAGTTTTACAACTAGCAAGGAAGGATGATGGGTTATGTAGTAGGAACATGTGGATAATCAGATAAGGTATACTTGATTGATAAGAAAGAGTGGATGATTTTATTAATATTTTGATATATTTTTTAGTGTTATTTCTATATGTTTTAAAAGTGCCTGCTGGAAAAACATACACTGAACCAACAATTACATATCAACAGAATGGGCAGAATTGATAGGACATTTAGTAATATTATACCTGTTGTTAAATGTCCTTTTACTTCTGATACACCACCATCAACTCTCTGTTTCTTTCACACACACACACACACACACACACACACACACACACACACACACACACACACACACACATTCAATAAATCAGGAACCGATAGTTGAAAAATGCATTTACTTTTTCCCAATAAATTTTTGATCATAATCTCCTCTATCAATGCTCTTAACTCTCTCTCTCTCTCTCTCTCTATATATATATATATATATATATATATATATATATATATATGTCAGAAAAGAAGAAGGTTCCTCTTTCGAGATATATATATATATACATATATATATATATATATAGAGAGAGAGAGAGAGAGGAACATTTTTTCAGACTTATATATATATATATATATATATATATATATATATATATATATATATATACATATAACTTAATATTTCCACAAAGAAATATTCTGATGAGAATTTGAATAAACACTGAAATATCAACAAAATTAAATACTCTTCTTATTTGTTCATCAAATATTGATTACCAAAATTATTCTTTAAAAATTATTTTAGGTTTTGAAACATATACATGTACATATA
>OY757918.1:79884774-79892274 GCA_963585895.1 Sepioteuthis lessoniana
CCCGATCTTGCTGAAAACACGACAATATTAGAACAACAAAATAACAAACAAAAATTACAAATTCTCGAGGCGCTCCATATCCGAATGAAACAACCCAAACTCAATAGAATCAATTTCGAATCTAGAACTGATGTCCATAAATGTCTTTAGCTACTGCTGCTACTTACAGAAACGAATAAAGTACTACAACAACACACCAGTATAAATAATAAACACTTTAAAAGTAGTAATGTACATGCAAAGGTCACATCGCTTTTGCAATATACACACCCCTGAGGATGGCCCAAGATCGGGCAGAAAGTACTAGGGTAACAATTAGTTATGGGAGTTTCATCAACCAATTCCCGCTGGATACCATAAAATCAATTCGGCAACTGAAGAGAACATGTACAAAAATATGTAGTCAAAACATGTCAATATTATTCAATGAAATATATATATATATATAAATATATATGTATATATATATATGTGTGTGTGTTTTAAAAACGTTATTCGAATACGCCAGAAAAGTACTCAATACCGATCGGTAGTTTACTGTTCACTCACACCTCTTTGGCTGTCCCATAACTGTCAGTTTCACGCATTTTTGTGGGGAAGAAGAAAAAAATGTGATTGTCAGAAGAGAATAGGGAATATGTATAACGTGAATAAATACTTGGAAAGGCAAAAAATTATCTGTACGTGTCATAATTAAAAAATAAAAAATAAAAAACAAACAAACAAACGCCAAATATTATGCTTATCTTTTAAAGTCCTTGAGATGAATTTTTAGTTTACGAAACGAAAAGAGAAAACTCACACGTAGCTAAGTTTAGTGGGTATGGAAGATATTATTTTCACAAACCTGTGTTTCGTCAAAAACCCCAATCAATACGAAATTCACAGAGTAAATATTCACTTCGTGAGTTCCGAATCTCTTGGACCAGAAAACGTCACAGCTGGTCACTCGTCCGTGTGGAAGTATGTCAAAATCGTCTTACAACATGAGAAGGGGTTTTGGGTTCAGTGATTTAAATAAAAATTTATTCTTTACGGCCTTTCTAAATACTCATCGATATTTTTGTTACCTCTCCAAAAATATGGCTTTAAAATTTTGCTAATTATTTATAATTCGCTGTTTCTTTTTAAATAACTTTGGTATGGTTGAGTTTTGTGGCATATCAACCATTGTTGGTTATTTAATGTCAAATCGTCTTTAAACATATATATTAAATATATAAGATTTGGTTTGGTTGGGTTTTATGGCATATAAATCATTGTAGGTTATTTAAATGCAAATCCTCTTTATATATATATATATATATATATATATATATATATATTAAATATATGATTTGGTTTGGGAATGTTTTATGGCATATAAATGGTTTGATTTGGTTTGGTTTTATGGAATATCAAACATTGTAGGTTATTTAATACCAAATCTTTTTTATACATACATATTAAATATATAAGACTTGGTTTGGGAAGGTTGTATGGCATATCAACCATTGTAGGTTATTTAATACCAAATCCTGTTCGTATGTATATAATGAATATCTATGATTTGTAAACTTATTTTGTGAATGACATTTTTAATCGAGTCTTATCTCATTTCTTTTTTGCATGCCGTTAAATGGTTTCAAATATTGCTCTTTAAGACTAATTATTCTATTAAATATTATTCATTCACTTTCACACAGTTAGGATTTGAGGACATGATGTTTTTTATTCGTAAAAGTATTGCTAGGTATCTCTAACACGTCAATTAAATATCAACCATGTGTTTACAATCACTTAAATGATCAAACAGTTCTATTCCTAACAATTCAATATAGCATTAGTCATTTGTTTGCACACTGTTTAAATGTCAAACAGTTCTATTTGACCCATAGATCGGATCCTGTCAGGTGCTACCACTCCGGGACAGAGAGAAAAAATAAGCCAAATCCTATTTATACATATATAATATATACGACGTATATATTGGTTTAATGAAAGGGTACTCTGCATTTCCGAAACCCCAAGCATTACTGGAGCCTCACCATTAGATTATTTAATGTCATATCCAGGACACTCGTTGGTGGTCTTACCCCTCTGCAGAAATGCAGTTGGTGTATTCCACAGCCCCAATAACTTTAGATAATCATGCTTGATTAAAAATGTTATTGGTTACAGAAAAATATTTCAGGGAGAGAACCTCCAAGCAGAGTGGATCGTAGGCACTACTCTCAGGTAGGTGCTAAGCTGGGACGCAAATTGGTCAGGCGCGTTTAATCGGTGCGCGGATCTGGTCGGATTTCAGTGGCAGTCGGTTTCAGTGGCAGTCGGTCGAGGTGCGCCTGGACCGGCATCCTCGAGCCTCAGGGGCCCGTCCCCTCAGGCTCCGACCCTCCTTCGAGGGGCAACGTTTATCACCAGGCGCCTGAGGTCCCCTTTATATAGGGGAATGCCGACGGGGTCCGAGGCATTTTTGGAGCCACCGGGCGTGTCTGGGCTTCGGCCCTGTGCCCGGACCCACCAAAAAAAGAGCATTGTGCCACACTCGTTCGGTTGGTGGGACGTGCGACTAATACCGATAATCTACAAGCTGCCTGATAATACCAGAAGGACATTCCTAACTGTTGAATAACACCTGTATTCAGTATATTTGTTCTGTTATTGTAATATATTAGTAGTAAGTTGGTGACCGTAGTCAAGGGCGACCCGCAGGCTCCCTTCGCCAATGGCTCGGGAGACCTGGGTTCAATCCCAGATCGAGTCATACCAAAGACTCAAAAATGGTACTTGATACTACTTTGCTTAACACTCTGCATTATAAGGTAAGGATCAAGGGTAAAGTGGAGTAATTCGGAGAAAGGAGTATCGCCCTCCTCTACACCTTGGTGTAGTAGCTATCGAAAAGGGGGCCTTTGGGTCACCCTCGACTACTGACGTCAACTTTACTTACTATTGTAATATATTTGTTTCCACCTACTTCTCTCGTCTGTGTGTCTTCATTTTGACCCCTAAACATCACAACAAAAAGTCAGTTGATAAAATGATACTTGGTTAATAACAAGAAAGGTTATTATTTGGACAGTCATGATTGATAATCTTTACTTATTATTCTAGAGTAATGTTGTTTTAACGTTGTTTTAACGTTGTTTTCCGTCAACGATAGTTAAGGAAGAGATTCTATTGAATGTATTCCTTATTAAATTACAATAGTATTTTTAGCTAAAGTCATTTTGATTATTGGTTTGTATTCGAATGCTAGGGTCAACTTTTCAAAGAAAAACTGAGCTTTATTATATGTTCCACATGAATATTATAGTTTTCTAAATGGTGTTACTATTGTCTTGCTTGGGCACCTCTGGTGGTGTAATGGTTAGCAAATTAGACTAGCAAACCTACACGAGTGAGTTCGAGTCTCATTGGGTGCCCCATTCATTTGGCCTTGTGCTAAATTGAAGTAAAGACCTTCGTAAATTACTACTATTGTCTTGCTTTGGAAATGTATGAATAAAAGACATCATGTCCTCAAATCCTACCCTTGAGTTGAGTTTGCACAAAGCTAAATTTGCCCAGTCGGCTGGGACTGTAGAACACACCGACTGCATATCTGCAGAGGGGTAAGACTACCCCAACGAGTGGTCCAGTAGGCTGAGGCTGTAGAATACAACTGCATCTCTGCTGAGGGGTAAGACCCCCGCTTAACAAGTGTCCTGGATATGACACTAAATAATCTGATCGTGAGGCTCAAAGTAATGCTGGAGCTTAGGGGAATGCGGAGTACTCCTTCATTGCCATTACTCCCAGGTCGAATCTTACCTGGAGTGGTAGCACCTTAATGGGTTCTATCTATGGGTCAAATAGAACTAAACTGAGTACTTATTCTAAACTGAATTGTTTGAAATAGACCTGTTTATATGTATAAAGATGGATTTGGCATTAAATAACCTACGATGGTTGATGTGCCATAAAACCAAAATAAACCAAACCAAACATAACTCAAAGGTAAATCCGTCGAGCATGGAACATGCTACATTCGCAGAATCCAGTGTTTCGCCAAAAACTTGGTCTGCTGAGTACAGACGGTGCTGTATGTGCATCATTATATGTTTCGCAAAAAACTATCTCTGCTGAGTACGGAGGTGGCTGTACTAGTACAATCCTCTGTCTCACGGAAAACTTGTTCGGGTTACTATGGAAGGCGCAGCACAAGTACAATCCTTCGCCTCAGGGAAAATTAAGTCCGGTGAGTATCGAGGGTACTGCCCCTGAATAATCCTCTGTCTTGTGTAAAACTAAGTGTGGTGATTATAGAGGTTGCAGCAACCAGACAATCCTCTATCTCATCGAAATCTATGTCTGGTGAGTACGGAAGGTGTAGCACTAACCATATTTACCAACCCCTCCGCTCGGGCAGGATATGACACAAGGTCAATTTTTAAGCTGAGTTTAACAGGTTTGAATTCAGAGTTTTCCTTCTCCTAGACTAGTTGCCTCACCAAGGCTGAAGAACCTAGACTGCCTGACTATTTACCAATGACTGGAGGGAGATAATTGGATTCATACCTTTCCCGAGGATATTAGTGCTATGTGAAATGCAATTAGTCTCGTCCGGGATTTGAACTCGTGTCGCCGTGTCCATTTCCCACGACGATAACCATTACACCACGGGCACTAACATAATCCTTTGCTGCAACCGGACAATCCACTATTTCATGGAAATATAGGACTGGTAAGTATCTAGGGTGATACTCTAAGAGAATCTTTAGTCCCATGGAAAACTAGGTCTGGTGAGTAAGGCGGTTGCTACAATTCTTTTTGTTATGGAAAGGTAGGTGTGGTGTGTACGGAAGGCGTAACACAAGAAGAATCCTCAGTCTCACGCGAAATTAGGTCAGGTGAGAATGGAATCTTTTGCACTTGCAGAATCCTTGGTCTCATGGAAGACTAGTGTTGGTGCGTATGAGGGGTACTGCTCTAGTACAATCCTTAGTCTCATGGATAACAAGATTTGGTGAGTATGAAAGCTGCTGCAATGGTACAACCCTTGGTCTCTTGAAAAACTAGGTCTGGTGCGTATGGAGTGTGCTGCCTTAGCACAATCCTCTATCTTATGGAAAGTTAGGTTTGGTGGTGTATAGAGTGTCCTGCACTAGCATAATCTTGTGTCTCATGTAAAAATAGGTCTGGTAAGTGTGGAGGGTGTTGCATCAGCATAAGCCTGTGTTTCATGGAAACCTAGGGCTGGGGATTTGGGGGAGTACTGCGCTTGCGCAATCCTTTTTTTTACGAGAAGGTGTCTTTCAATAAAATAGAGACTGGATTTTCTTATATCACAATTGGCACAGACTCCTGTAGATGCTGCCTAAATATTAGTCTAGACAACATCGTTCTTCATGGGTGTGTCTAGCTCCCTGTAGAGATCCATTTCTTAAAAATCAAACGTCTGTTTCCTTGTTGTCTAGGATTGAGTTGTGCTCTATTAATTTCACTGTACAAAAGAAGGAGTTTTAGGGAGGAAATTGCTGGCGATCGGCATGGTTTTTGCAAAACCTTTGCCCTACCTGCTAACAAAATGGATTTGCCTCTCTTATCCCAGGAAATCAATGTGGCTTTAGATCGAGTCGTGGTGCAACAGGCATGATTTTCTCTTTTTGTCAGCTCTAGTAGAAATGCATCGAACATCGAATGGCTCTTTACCAGGTCTTTGAATATTAAACAAAAGTGTTTGATATAATAGGATCATTCCGTTACCCATCCTTCGTGAACTTGTCGGTCAACGTCACTTGGTCAACATATTCATGCAACTTTCGTTATCTATCTCCATTGATTAAACAAAGCAATATTCCTGCTCTTGTAACGTAATGGCCAAGGGATTTCGGTCCATGCCTTTGAGTTTAGTTAGGCTGAGAACCTTTCGGCTCAGCACATAGGTTAGTTAGGTGCAAACCTTGATGTAGGTGGTAACGCGCATGCGGGGCGGACGTGCCACCCAGAGATGTCACAATAGCCCGAGATGACGGAACGGGGTGACAGGGTGCGGGTGACGTCACGCACCGGAAGCGCGCGGAGGATTTGGGGGAAATCTGAAGAAAGTTAGAGAGTTGAGACTAGACACTGGATGAAGACGGTCGACTTTTAGGGCTCGCCGATGCAGGCGAATTTGCGCCCTATGGGTGCCGCACGAGATGGGGGCCAGATGAAGAAGCCAACATAAACATGAACATTATATGTCTATTTCGCACATGGCGTTAATTGTGGCTATGGTACATTCTTACCCTTTTTCCACATGAGTTGTTAAGTGAGTTAGCCGACCGTAGTCAAGGGCGACCTGAAGGCTACTACACCGAGGTGTAGGGTTCAGCGCTACTCCTTTCCCTGGTTGCCCAGTCGGCTGGTGCAGTCGAATATTAAGACTGTTTCTCTACAGAGGGGTAAGACCTCTCCAAACTGTGTCCTATATATGACACTAAACAATCTGATGGTGAGGTTCCAGTAATGTTGGAGCTTTGGGGAATGCGGAGTACCCGTTCATTGCCATCACTCCCGGGTCCACTATGACTCGGAGTGGTAGCACCTGATAGAGTCCTATCTATTAGAGTCAAATAGAACTAAACTGTGATCTTTTGCTAAACTGAATTGGTTGAAATAGGACTGTTTTGACATTTAAACTTCGTACTTATGCTAAACTGAATTATTTGAAATAGAACTGTTTTAATATTCAAACTGCGTACTTATGTTAAACTGAATTATTTGAAATAGAAGTGTTTTAGCATTTAAACTGCGTGCTTATGCTAAACTGAATTATTTAAAATAGAACTGTTTTTAAATAGAACCAACCTGTGTACATATGCTAATCTGAATTGATTGATGTAGAACTATTTTTGACTTTGAAATTGTGTATTTATGCTGAACAGAATTGCTTGAAATAGAACTGTTTTGGCATTTAATTGTTTGTAAACAAAAACTATACTTATACTAAACTGAATTTTTTGAAACTTGATTTGCGTTAAATGGCCCTTAATGGATTGATACGTCGTAAAACCAACCAACCAACCAACCAACCCTTTTCCTAGATTGTTCCACTTACCCTTGATCCGTAAATTATCATGCTGAGTGTTAAGCAAGGAGGTATCAAATACCATTTTTTGAGTCTTTGGACTTAGGACTGAATCCTGTTTTCCCGAACCATTAGTAAACACTCTAATAATTATGCCAATGGGCCAGTTTTTCCATATATTTTTAGTATAATGGTTAGAATGTTCGCCAATGGCCCGGGAAACCTGGGTTCAATCCCAGATCGAGTCATACCAAAAAACTCTAAAAAATTGTACTTGATGCTACCTTGCTTAACACTCAGCATTATAAGGTACGGATCAAGGGCAAAGTGGAACAATCCAGAGAAAGAAGTAGCGCCCTCCCCTACATCTTGGTGTAGTAGCTATCGAAAAGGGAGCCTTCAGGTCACCCTCGACTACGGTCGCCAACTTTACTTTTTTACTTACTGTAATTCTCTCTTGCGCA
>OY757918.1:79897274-80009774 GCA_963585895.1 Sepioteuthis lessoniana
AATCCGCATCCATAATCGTTTGTTCAGGGTTTCTTCTGCTTCTTTCCTTTGTCAACTTGAAACCGTTTTCTTTCCGATAATAATCTTACACAAACAATCATGGCTTCAAGTAACAATTCTTTACATAAGTAATTTTCTTAGTCACATAGTTTCACGTATTCATTTCCAATATCAATAATTTTCAAACAGATCTATTTGATTGACGTATTGATGGGAACCGTACCTAATGCTACCACTCCAGGTCAGAGTCAACTTGGGAGTGATAGCAGTTAAGGGGTGACTCCATACTCACTAGAGCTTCACCACAGGATGCAGTTTAGTATCATACGAAGGATACACTTTTTGTGGGGAGGGGAGTTCCCACTCTGGAGGGGACTCAATCAGTGTATTCTATGACCTACTTTTTGGGTGATAAAATGTTTCACGCTTAATCATTAAGTATAATTTGCAATTCATTGCAATGATATTGATTTTTATGGTTGGTTGGTTGGTTGGTTGGTTGGTTGGTTGGTTGGTTGGCTGGTTGGTTCATTGGTTGGTTTATTGCTTTGTTGGTTGATTGGTTGGTTGGTTGTTTGATTGGTTGGTTGGCTGGTTTATAGGTTGGTTGGTTGGTTGGTTGGTTGATTGGTTGGTTGGCTGGCTGGTTTATTGCTTTGTTGGTTGGTTGGTTGGTTGGTTGTTTGATTGGTTGGTTGGCTGGCTGGTTTGTTCATTGGTTGGTTGGTTTATTGCTTTGTTGGTTGATTGATTGATTGGTTGGTTGATTAGTTGGTTGATTTTATGTCACGTCAACCCTAGTTGCCTAATCTAATGCTGAAGTCAGTTTTCAGCTTGAACAGGTAACCACTTCCTTATCTTGAGCAGATATATTTGACCCATATATGAGACTGTGATAAGTGCTGTTTCTCTAGATCAGTGGACAACTACTACCTCCCAAGTTCAGGTTAATGCTATACTTAGGACCTCTTTGTAGGAGGGAGACTTACTCTTTTGCAGCGGTTAGAGTTTGTATATTCTAAAGGCTACATTGTGAATGTGATGGTCATCTAATACACAAGCAAACGCAGTGATGTCTTATTGCTGATTAAGTAACCAGATTGGAGAATGTCTGTTCATGCATGTGAAGTAAGGTTCTCTTAGGTTGTTTGCCAAGTTATATCAAGACCATACAACTTGTTTTTGGGAAAGGCGTGAATCTATCCATTCTCCCCTTACCATAGCTATGGGTAAATAGAAGGGTGTTGTAGACTAGTAAAAGGTCCGGAAGAAAGACACAAACTCGGGATTACATGAAACAAGTATATTGAACGAAAGTATAAATACAGCATAGGTACGTAAAAGAGTGTTGAACGTCAGACTAACTGCCAAAGTGTTAGGCTGGAGTTTTTATTTCCGAAGAGATACAACTCTCAGTGAGCACAAGGCCCAAATAGTGGGGAAAGGGACGAAAACTGTATTTTCCTATGAAGCCATAGCTAGTCTCACTTATCGCCAACAATCATCATTTAATCAGTTTTTTGTTTTTGTTTTTTTTTCCTCTCATTCTACACAATAAATTCATTCATCCACCAACCACGCTGCAATCACCAAAATACCTTCATTCGCTCCATGAAAGTCCTACTTAAAATTCGATAAAAGAAATTACTTATATACAGCAAGTTAAAGATGATGAGGGATTGGAGAAAAAAAGCCCCAAGTTAAACAAAACATAAAGTGTTAGGCTGGAGTTAACTCAACCACGAGATGAATATTCTCCCGGTATTCATAGTATTAGGAAGAATTCATTGTAGTCCGTTAGGTAGGTACCATAACAAAGGGTAAATTGAGCTCTTTTACCTTGGTATGGTAATCAGTTTACAAGAAAGAAAACTGAAAATCAAACAAGCAAGACACTTAAAGATTGACCTTGGGTTGCACCCTGCTTATTGTAGAGAGGTTTGGTAAATACAGATTGTTTACATATGCTATTAATAGCACATTTTTGGGATGTATGAGTTGCACTTTTTAGTTGTCAAGAAACCAAATTTAGAAAACAGTTTGTTTATCAATATAAAATAAAAAAACTAACTAACCAAGTAGCCTTGATAAATGAAAGGATTATTTCATTATGGATAGGTTTGTCTGTTGATTTGGGTTGATAGTAGTATTAAAAAGGTGAGACTACAGGAGCTTCAGTTGATTGAAATCCTTTCAAATCACTCAAGTAAACAAGAAAGAAGAATGAATGAAAGAAGAAAAAGAAAAAAAAAAACAAAAGAAAGAAAGAAAGAAAGAATTTCCTCCCCCAAAAAAGAGAAAAGAAAAATAAAGATGTAAATAGTGAAAGAATGAGGGATTACATATGCATAATGAGTTGACACTTCTGCTTGTCTCAGAATTCAAGATGGTGGCAGCAATCATTACTGCAAAATTTAGTCATAGGTAATACCAAATAACACCCGTTTTAATTGTACAATGTTCCTCTAGAAATAATAGAATCCTTTTATGCTTGGCTAAGAAAAAATGGTTTTGATAGAAAAGATTGTTTGCAGTGTTCTTATCTATCGGTGATACTCTAAGTGTGTGTGTGTGTGTGTGTGTGTGTGTGTGTGTGTGTGTGAATGTTTATATATATATATATATATATATATATATATATATATATATATATATATATATATATACTTTTTATAATCCAAGTGATGATCAGAACATTGTGAAACTTTGAGTAGTGAGGAAAGTTTTGTGAGATTTTAATATTGTTTTAATATTGATTCAATTTTGCTTGACCCAATGCATATTGAGTATTTTTCAGAGTTTTTTATTTTTATTATGGTGGTTACATAACTTGTAATTCTATATTTTTACAACATATATATATGGTAGGATGAGACAGAGAGTGAGGAAAAGAGAGAAACAGATTTTTTAATACATACAAAAACATGCTAAACTGCATACTTATATATATATATAAAATTTGCACGTACACTTATATATATATATATATATATATATATATATATATATATATATATATATATATATATAATGCAAGTAAGAAAGTTTTTATATATTGGTATGTGCAAATATTTACTGAGTGAATATATATATATATACCCTTGAATATCTTAGTCACTATTTGAAAAAAAGAAACCTCAAATACCTTGTTTACCTTTGGTTACGATTAACTTATTCAGGTAAGAAACTAATCTCCATAGAAAGTTTCTTGACTTACCAAGCAGTTTGGAATTTTCAAGGTTAAAATTATTTGGGTACACTTTACGATTGACTCTTTCTTCTTTACTGCATTCTTTAAGCAGCTTTTGAGTTACAGACAACAGTTTGATAAATAAGTTGTGTTTTTCTGTTTACTTTTGCTAACTTTATTTCAAAAAAGAAAAATCAATTTTCTACTTTTGTTCGATTTTACAAAGGCAGCAAAAAATAAACATCAGTTTTAACTTTTCTTTGTGGTAAATTGGAAAAAAAATAAATAAATAAAGGCAGAAGAAAAATGCCTCCATCTTGCATAACAGAAGATGATTTTATTTCATTGTCATTTTTCAGAAACTTCATTTTTTTGTTCTTCAAGGGATGAAGAAGAAAGTGGAATGAAATTTGTTTATTCATATTTGGGATTTGCTTAGTTGAAATGGAAGAGAAACAAAGACTTTTATATAAAAAAAAAAAAAAAAAAAGAAAGAAAAAACAAATGGCTCCTCTTTTACTGAGGGAAAAGAAATCCCTTAGAAAAAATTATTTTTTCTGGTTTGTGGTTTTTCTGTCAAGAAGGAAAAAAGAACCTGGATGAAGATAACATCTTTTCTAAGATTTGGGAATTGGATTCTTTGCATGCAAAAGTATTGGCTTGTTCATTTGTTTTTCAATAAGGTAGAAAGAAAGCTTTGGTATTAAACTGTTCTTGCAAATAACAGAGCCATGTTTTCAAGGAATAGATAAGCATATCATGCCGGTAAATATATATATATATATATATATATATATATATATATATATATATATATATATATATATATACATACATATATATATATATATATATATATATATATATATATATATATATATATTTGCACTAAGTTTCCCTACAGTGATAATATTAATACAGCCATTAACGTCATGTAGGATGCTTTAAGTATTAAAATGGTAGGCTTGGTTTCTTTGTTTAATGGCATATCAACCTTTGTTGGTTATTTAATGCCAAAGCCATCCTTCTAGAAGAAGAGTAGTGATACTATTTAACCCATAGATTGGAGGATAAGGGGGTTCATACCTTTCCCAAGGGTATTTGTCCGGAAGGGAACGTAATAGCGCGACTGAAGTTCAAACTCGCTTATTTTGATTCTGTAGTCCATCGCTTTAACCATTACGCCACAAGGACACCCCCGTATTAAAATGTATTGGTCTATAAAATAATTTTTGAACTACATTCATGACAAAGTTGCAATTTGTATTTCCAGCAATCATGTCTAAAAAGTGTTTTAGAAACTGTTCGTTGGAAAGTTATTGTTTTATTTTATGGAAATATCAAGCAGAAATATAAATTCCCATTCAGCATTAATTACCCTTCATATTTCATCGGGAAAAATATGCAGTGAAAGATAGGCTGTGGATCATTGAAAGTTATGGTAAGGATGCAGTAGGTGAAAGCAAATGTTGGAAATGTTTTCAAAAGTCTTTGATGCTTGTTCGTTTGCTTGTTTGTTGCTTGGATCTTATGGCATATCAACCTTTGTAGGTTATTTAATGCCAAATCTAATTTTATACAAATATAGAGTTATTTTTCAAACAATTCAGTTTAGCATAAATACACAGTTTAATTGTCAAAAACATTTATATTTCGAGCAACACAGTTTAGTCAAACAGTTCTAATACAAATAATACAGTTTCGTATAAGTAAAGTTTTTGTTTACAATCTGTTAAATGTCAAAACAGTTCTATTTCAAACAATTTAGTTTAGCATAAAAAAAAACAGTTCCATTTCAAACAACTCTGTTAAGCTTATGTATGCAGTTTAAATGTCAAAACAGTTCTATTTCAAGCAATTCAATTCAGCATTAGTACGCAATTTAGTTCTATTTGACCCGTAGATAGGACCCTATCAGGTGCTACCTCTTCGGGCAAAAGTTCTAGCATTACTGAAGCCTCACCATCATATTGTTTAGTATCATATCAAGGACACTCGTTGGGGGGGGGGGCTTAACCCTCTGCAGAGATGTAGTTAGTATATTCTACCCCCCTCTACCTCAGCCGACTGGGTAAAAACTCTGAGATGCGCTCAAACTTGAAGACTGAATAACTGGAGAAACTTTTGAACAAAAAATGTTCTAGCCCGCTCGGCTGCTAGGGCTGTAGAATACACGGACTGCATCTCTGCCAAGGAGTAAAAACCCCACCCACCCAATGAGTAATGAGTGTACTGGATATGACATGAAACAATCTGATGGTGAGGCTCCAGCTTTAGTGAATGCGGGGTACCTCCTTTATTGACATTGCACCCCGGTCCACTCTGACCCGGAGTGGTAGCACCTGGTAGGATCCTATCTATGGATCAAATAGAACTGTTTCACATTTAAACTATGTGCAAACTAATGACATATGCTAAATCGAATCGTTAGAAATAAAACTGTTTGATCATTTAACTGTGTGTTAAGAAATAACTGATGTTTGATTGAATTGTTTGTAATACTTAGCAATACTTGAAACTATTTAACTGTGTGCAAATGAATGAATAATGTTAAATAGAATTATGAGTGTTAAATAGCAATTCTTGGGACTCTTTAGTTGTGTGCATAAATTGAATTATTCATATTACATAGGAATACTTGGAACTATTTGACAGTGCAAATGAATAAATAGTGTTCAATGGAAGAATTAGTGTTAAATAGCAATACTTGTAACCACTTCACTGTTTGAATGATTGATATTGAATTGAATTATTATTATTGAGCTAGATAGAAAAAAAAACATTTGAAATCATTTAACTGTATAGAAACAATACCAATACTTGTGTGCAACAAAATTAGTTCTAACTTATTTAAAAAATAATATTATCAACAAACTATTCCCTTAAAAAACATATATCTATATCCATTAAACTGTGTATAAAAACATGACTGATGTTTAATTGAATTGTTTGTGATACATTGCAATACTTGGAAATATTTAACAGTGAGCAAACAAATAAGCCCAGCCTCATTTAAGAATGTTATCTCTAAAATGTATTTGAAAATCATATATATTTGATATATGTATAAACAAGATTTGGCATTAAATAACCTACCACGGTTGATATGCCATAAAACAAAAGCAAACCAAATTATATATATTTGATATATATGTATAAAGAGGATTTGGCATTAAATAACCTTCGGTGGTTGATATCCCATAAAACCCAACCAAACCAAATCATATATATTTAATATATATGTATTTAGAGGATTTAGCATTAAATAACCTACAATGGTACTATTTACCAACCCCTCCGCTCGGGCAGGATATGACACAAGGTCAATTTTTAAGCGGAGTTTAACAGGTTTGAATTCAGAGTTTTCCTTCTCCTAGACTAGTTGCCTCACCAAGGCTGAAGAACCTAGTCCGTCCTACTATTTATCAATAGCTGGAGGGAGAATAAGGGGGTTCATACCTTTCCCAAGGGTATTTGCCCGAAAGTGAACGTAATAGCGCGACTGGAGTACGAACTCGCGTAATACGATTCCGCAGTTCATCACTTTAACCATTACACCACGAGGACACCCCCGAACCTAAAATGGTTGATATGCCATAAAACCCAACCAAACCAAATCATATATATTTAATATATATGTATTTAGAGGATTTGGCATTAAATAAACTACAATGGTTGATATGCCATAAAACCCAACCAAACCAAATCATATATATTTAATATATATGTATAAAGAGGATTTGGCTATAAATAACCTACAAGGGTTGATATGCCATAAAACCTAAACAACAACTCAACTCAAGGGTAGGATTTGAGGACATGATGTTTTTTATTCATACATTTCCAAAGCAAGACAATAGTAATACCATTTAGAAAACTATAATGTTCTTGCGGAACACATAATAAAGCTCAGTTTTTCTTTGAAAAGTTGACCCGAGCATTCGAATACAAACCAATAATCAAAATGACTTTAGTTAAAAATACTATTGTAATTTAATAAGGAATACATTCAATAGAATCTCTTCCTTTACTCTCGTTGACGGAAAACAACGTAAAAATAACGTTAAAACAACATCACTCAAGAATAATAAGTAAAGATTATCAATCATGACTGTCCAAATAAAAACCTTTTTTGTTATTAACCAAGTATCATTTTATCAACTGACTTTTTGTTGTGATGTTTTGGGGTCAAAATGAAGACACACAGACGAGAGAAGTAGGTGGAAACAAATATATTACAATAGTAAGTAAAGTTGGCGTCAGTAGTCGAGGGTGACCCGAAGGCCCCCTTTTCGATAGGCTACTACACCAAGGTGTAGAGGAGGGCGATACTCCTTTCTCCGAATTGCTCCACTTTACCCTTGATCCTTACCTTATAATGCTGAGTGTTAAGCAAGGTAGTATCCAGTACTATTTTTGAGTCTTTGGTATGACTCGATCTGGGATTGAATCCAGGTCTCCCGGGCCATTGGCGAAGGGAGCCTTCGGGTCGCCATTGACTACGGTCACCAACTTACAACTACTACATTACCATAACAGAATAAATATACTGAATACAGGTGTTATTCAACAGTTAGGAACATCCTTCTGGAATTGTCAGGTAGCTTGGAGGTTATCGGTATTTGTCGCACGTCCCACCAACCGGACGAGTGTGGCACAAGGCCTTTTTTTGGTGGGTCCGGGCACAGGACTGTAACCCAGACACGCCCGGTGGCTCCAAAAATGCCTCGGGTCCCGTTGGCATTCCCTTAAAAAAAAGGGGCACCTCAGGCGTCAGGCGATAAACGTAGCCCCTTGAAGGAGGGTTAGAGCCTGAGGGGACGGACCCCTGAGGCTCGAGGACACACCCAACCAAATCTACATACCAATAAAACACGGCCGACCGAAGTGCGTCCCGAGTGACAAGCAGAGTCGGTATATATTAAGGATGAATAGTTCATTACCATTACCAGTTCATTACATAACACTTTTAGAGAAATATTTTTCAGTAACCAACAATATTATTAATCAAGCAGGATTATCTAATATTGGCTGGGGCTGTGGAATACACCAACTGCATTTCTGCAGACGGGTAAGACAATCCCCCCACCAACGAGTGTCCTGGATATGACATTAAATAATCTAATGGTGAGGCTCCAGTAATGATTGGGGTTTGGGGAATGCAGAGTACCCTTTCATTGAACCTATATAGGTCGTATATAATATATATGTATAAATAGGATTTGGCTTATTTTTTCTCTCTGGCCCAGAGTGGTAGCACGGGATAGAATCCTATCAACGGGTCAAATAGAACTGTTTGAAATTTAAATAGTGTGCAAACAAATGACTTATGCTAAATTGAATTGTTAGAAATAGAACTGTTTTACCATTTAAGTGATTGTAAACACAGGGTTGATATTTAATTGATGTATTAGAGATACCTACTAATATTTTTACGAATAAAAAACATCATGTCCTCAAATCCTAACAGTGTGAAAGTGAATGAATAATATTTAATAGAATAATTAGTCTTAAAGAGCAATATTTGAAACCATTTAACGGCTTGCAAAAAAGAAATGAGATCAGACTCGATTAAAAATGTCATTCACAAAATGTGTTTACAAATCATAGATATTCATTATATACATACGAACAGGATTTGGTATTAAATAACCTACAATGGTTGATATACCATAAAGCCTTCCCAAACCAAATCTTATATATTTGATATATATGTATATAGAAGATTTGGCATATCAACCTACAATGGTTGATATGCCATAAAACCAAACCAAATCAATAAGTTTCCACACTTTTTTTTGTACAGGCATTTAAGATTGTTGTAAACTATTGGAAATTCAGTATGTTATTGCTATACATCTTATGCGATGACTGACCAATTTTTATTTTATTTCAGGTTCTAATAAACAGCTACAGCAGCAATTGGAATACACCCTACTAAACCCTGATTGTCACAGCTGGTGAATTTCAAAAATGCAATCAGGACGTGAGGATACTTTAGAAGAACGATATGCTATAAAATTGTTTTAAACTTGGAAAAAATGCCACAGAAACATATGGAATGCTTCAGACTGCTTTTAGAGCATCTTGCATGAATCGAGCATCGGTCTTTGAGTGGCAAAAGAGATTCAAAGAAGGCAGGGAGTCTGTGAGAGATGATGAGAGGTGTGGGAGGAGTAAGGAACTCAGAACAGCAGAGTTGATTGGCCAAATAAAGAATTTCATGGATAAGGACCGTCGTGTGTCTATAGAGACAATAAGTGCACAGTTTGATGTCAGTGTGGAAACTATACACTCAATTATTCGCGAGGAACTGAAGATGCGGAAGATTTGCGCGAAGGTTGTCGCAAGTGTGCTCAGAGAAGATCAGAAAGAAAGACGTCATGACAGCAGGGAGATGGTCGAGCTGATCAATTCAGATCCCGCAGTGCTCTGGTGACCTGCGATGAAAGCTGGATCTACTGCCATGACCCAGAGACCAAGAGACAGAGTTTCCAGTGGAAGCATGCAGGCTCTCCCAGACCCAAGAAGGCCAGACAGAGCAAATCCACCCACAAACTTTTGATGATCTTTTTTTTTGACCGCACTGGCATAATCTACATGCACTGGGTTCCCACTGGACAGACAGTCTACAAGGAATACTATGTTGAGGTTTTAAGGGAGTTCAGGAAGAAATTCCTAGGGAAGAGGCCAGCACTCTTCAAATCGGGTCAGTGGCATTTCCACCAGGACAATGTTCCAGTCTACAACTCCATCCTTGTCACAGACTATTTGACCAAGATGGGCATCAAGACAGTTCCTCAGCCTCCCTATAGTCCAGACCTTGCTCCCTGTGACTTTTGGTTATTCCCTAAGCTCAGAGGCTGTCGTTATGAGACAATTGAGGAAATGAAAGAGGCCGTGACGAAGGTCATTGACACGCTCACACAATAGGTCTTCCATGAGGCGTTCCATAAGTTGTTGGAACGGTACAACAAGTGCATTGCAGCCGGAGGAGATTACTTCAAAGGGGACTAGAGTTTCATGTGTATACTATGAATAAAAGAGCCCATACGAAAAAAAAAAAGGTCTGGAAACTTATTGTGTCCTCCTTGTATAACATGATGACAAATTATTAAAAGCAGAGGGTAAACAAGTTGACCAATGCTGTCGGGCAATACCCTTCTTCATGTTACAAATGTAGCAAACAATCATGAGGTTGGGATGGTAAGTTTTTCCTCCAGCAGAATAACCTCCAGAACCCTTTATTTGTATCTCATTGTAATATGATGAGCTCATGTTGCCAAACAGAAATGTCACTATATCTGTAATATAATGGCCGAGGGATTTCGTTTTATGCCTTTGGGTTTAGTTAAGCCGAGAACCTTTCGACTCAGAGCATGGGTTACTTAGGTGCAACATGAACGCAGGTGTTCACGCGCGTGCGCGGGGCAGACGTGTCATTCAGAGATGTCAAAATAAAAATCCCAGATAGGGGGATATGAATGACGTCATGCACCAGAAGCGAGCGCGGAGGATTTATGGGGATTTGAAAAAAATGTCAGTTAGTTGAGAACTAGACTCCGAACGGGAAGGGTCGACTTTCGGGGCTCGCTAAGGCCAGACGAATTTGTGCGCTACGGGCGCCACACGTGTTGGGTGGGGGGTGGGGGGCAGATGGAAAAGCCAGCTAAGAAAGATCGTGCCTCTCTCCTTATGTCGAAAAACCTTTAAAATCAAAAGGTAATAAAAGGTTTCGTACCTGAACTAAGAAGTCGTTACGTGTTTTTCGTGTTTCGGGATTCTTATGTTCTATGTATATATGTTATGAACATTCTATGTACGTTTCACATACTCATGTATCATGGGTATGTTACATATCCTACCTGGGAATTAATGTGTGATATAATAAACTGTAAATAACCCTGAGTTTGGGGAAATGCAGGTGTATTTGAAGACACTTATAGAAGAGTTTGTGGGTAAAGAAACTGTGCCAGAATAAATACTGGCCCCATTTGCTTTGGAAGAAAACTTGTTCACTGATTGGCAGATAAAACAAGATGTGCACCATTTGGGAAAAAGCAAACGACTCATCAGTAGTTAGAATGGAAGTAGACTTAATGTAACTGTTATCATAGGAAACGGAATCTGCACATTGAGTTGAAATCCGGGATGAATCTTATGTCCTTGGGAAAGATAGATAGGCGGGCAGGCTGGCATAATGGTTATAGCTGTAGGAAATGGAGCTGGTTATCCAAGATCAAACCCTGGATGAGAATCTTGGAAAAGTTTGATAGTCAAGCAGGTATAATATTTATCACTGTTGAAAATGGAACTGGTGACCTGCGTTCAAATCCTGGCTGTCTGCATTTCAGTACAAGTTAATGCCTTTGGAGAAGGCATGAATCCATCCCTTCACTCCCCAGCCGTGGATAAATAGTAGGGCCGACTGAGTTCTTTAGCCTTGGTTAGGCAACCTGTCTAGGAGAAGGAAAACTGATTTCAAACAGGCTGTACACTCCTTAAAAAATTGACTTAGAAAAATTTGTTAGCAAGCTATGTTAATTATTCTCTATCAACATATTTTGATGTATGGAGGTACCCATGGTGTGATGGTTATTGTCGTAGGAATTGGACACGGCGACACGAGTTCAAATCCTGGACGAGGCTGATTGCATTTCACATAGCACTAATGCCCTTGGGAAAGGTATGAATCCAATTATTCTCCCTCCAGCTATTGGTAAATAGTAGGACAGACTGGGTTCTTCAGCCTTGGTGAGGCAACAAGTCTAGGAGAAGGAAAACTCTGAATTCAAACCTGTTAAACTCCGCTTAAAAATTGACCTTGTGTCATATCCTGCCCGAGCGGAGGGGTTGGGTGAATATGAACTTTTTAAAAATAAAAGTTTATTTTCTTGACCAAAGATATGATGCCTTTCCCAAAGGTATTAACATGAAATGAGACCGAAACTCTCTTCCTTTATGAATTAAAAAATAAGTACACCCCTTATAACTGAACTGTTTGAAATAGAACTGTTTGAAATAGAACTGTTTTTGACATTCAAAAATCAGTTCACCCCTTATATATTTATATAATTTTATTTTTGATTTATAGAGTTGGTGCGGCAACTAGTCTAGGAGAAGGAAAACTCTGAATTCAAATCTGTTAAACTCTGCTTAAAAATTGACCTGTGTCATATCCTGCCCGAGCGGAGGGGTTGGTAAATAGGATCAACATATTTTGATGTTTAATTTTGGCGAATAGAATATTAAAGAAACAGTATATTTCTACAATGCCAAATATAGAATTTTACATAAAGATCAAGATACCAATATGGCTTTTTCATTTTCTTCAGACTTTTTTTTACACAAAATAAGAAATAAAATTTAGATTTTAATGCTTATGTATTCATCTTAATGACATTCTCAACTTTGAATAAACTCTGTTAATCTTTTCAAAAATCACATTGTTATTGAAGTTCCAATGATTTATTTTTGGCCCACTGCAATTATCATATTTACCCAACCCCTCCGCTCGGGCAGGATATGACACAAGGTCAATTTTTTAAGCGGAGTTTAACAGGTTTCAATTCAGAGTTTTCATTCTCCTAGAGTAGTTGCCTCTCCAAGGCTGAAGAACCTAGTCTGCCCTACTATTTACCCATAGCTGGAGGGAGAATAATTGGATTCATACCTTTCCCAAGGGTATTAGTGCTATGTGAAATCCAATCAGTCCAGGATTTGAACTCGTGTCGCCGTGTCCAATTCCTGCGACTACAATTATATTGGTTGTAAATTATTGAGCCTTGATTATTTATTTTTATTGTTTATCTGTTTCTGTTCTTTTTTATATAATCATGAACACCGCAATGTAATCAGATTGTGAGAATTACTTTTTATTTATTGCGGACTTTTTGTCCTCATCTTGGTAGTTTTTGTGTTGTTTCTTCCTTCGGGGCCCGTGGCGCAGCGGATAGAGGCGTTGAGTCTCTACGGTTCCAGGTGAGCATTGTCAGAAGATAGCGGTTTCAAATCCTCTCCAAGCCGGTCAGAGGTTTACTTGGTCAAAAAACGTGGTGCGATAGACAACAACTATGGAAGGCAGTAATTACTGGGGATACGGTTACAAGACTCAGCATTCTTATCCGAAGAAGGCCAGAGGTGAAATTTGGCTGAAACGTAGTGAAAGAAGAAACAACACAAAAACTACCAAGATGAAGACAAAAAGTCCGCAATAAATAAAAATTAATTCTCAGATTAAGAAGCCTCATCTCAAAATGATTCCAATTAAAGGTAATCAGATTGGTTTTAAAAAGAGCTGCTTAAAATAGCAATAACACGTTTCAATATGTATTTACTCGAATACTCTGACCATTATGCCATTGAAACCATATTTGATATCGACAAAAGTATAATTCGTCGGTTATTTAATCCTATCCGCGCGGATAGGATGTAAAAAAGGTCAATTTTTTTTCTTTTTTAAGCAGAGTTCAACAGATTTAAATTCCGAGTTTTCCTTCTACTGGGCAGTCTAGGAGAACAAACAAGTCTTAATCTTCTTTAGAATTGACGCTTATAAATTTGCGGACTGAAAATCAAAGAAAACGAAAAAAGAAACAATTACTTAGACCTTGCCAGAGAACTGAGAAAGCTACTGAACTTGACGGTAACAATGATGTCAATTGTGATTGGTGCTCTGTAATATACATAGAAATCCCGAAACATTGAAGAATTTCTTTAGTTTAGGTACGAAACGTTTATTAACTTTTTTTGAATTTTAGTTTTTCGACACGAGGAGAGAGACACAATTTTTACTATGCTGACTGTTCCTACATCGCCCACAGTCAACTCCCTAGCTGAACTCCCCTCGCCCAGAGTCCAATCTCAACTCACTGACCCAACAAACGTGCGGGGCATCCCGAAGACCACAACTGGACTGGCCTCGCTCGGGTCCGAATCTCAACTAGCTGCTTTTTTTCAAAATCACCAAGAATTCCTAGCCCCTCGCTTCCGGGCATGACCTCATTCACACCCAAGCCTCATTTTCTCTCTGGGGTTTTTATTATGACATTTGTGATTGTCACATCCTCCGAGCGCGAGCGTGAACACCAGCGCTAATAGCCGAACAGTTCTAAGCCTAACCAAACCGAATGATAAGATATAACCAACGAAAACTGCTAATAAAAAAAAATCCTTCCGCAATTATATAACAGCTCTTCGAATGCTTCCTAAATGACCGGAAGAGTTTGAGTAAATTTGTAGTTAATTGAGATTTCCTCTAATCGAGACTATTGGCAAGAAAACCTATGACTAGCCTCTAAAAATAATTAAGGTTTCTATGGTAGTTTAGATTTTGTGTCACTTTTTCATTTTGCAACAAGATCCCTTATGACTATCATTGGATAATATCAAAAACTTCTTTGCCCAATCGACTGGGGCTGTAGAATACACTGACTGAACCTTTGCCGAGGGGTAAGACTCCCCACCAATGATTGTCCTTGATATGACACTAAACAATCTGAAGATGAAGTTCCAGTTATGCTGGGGATTTAGGGAATGCAGAGCAACCGTACTTACATTTAAACTGCGTGCTTATGCTAAACTGAATAATTTGAAATAGAACTGTTTTTTTTACATTGAAATTGTACTTACGCTAAACTGATTTGTTTAATATAGAATTGTTTTGACATTTAACTGAGTGTAAACAAAATCTGTACTTACGCTAAACTGAATTATCTGAATTAGAACTCTTTTGACTTAAAAATAAACTGTGTACTTAAATTTAAACTACGTGCTTATGTTGAATTGAATTATTTGAAATGGAACTGTTTTTCGACATTAAAACTCTACTTACACTAAACTGATTTGTTTAATATAGAACTGTTTTGACATTTAACAGTAGAACTGTTTGACTAAACTGAATAGCTTGAAATAAAAATATTTTTCGCATTTACACTGCGTACATATGCTAAACTGAATTGTTTGAAAAAGAACTATTTTCATAAAAATGGATTTGGCGTTAAATAACCTACAAAGGTTGATATGCCATAAAAACCCAAACAACCAACCAATCAAAAACTTCAACAGAAACTAGGTAATTGCTTGAAAATTATTGGTGTTAGATAGGAATACTTGAAAACGTATAACCGTATGTGAACAAAAGATTCTCATTAGATAGGAATGGTTATTCTAAACGATGTAATAAAATAGAAATTATTAGATAACAATATTTGATAAGAGAAAACCTTACATTATATGCATGAACAGATACTCACTAGTGAGATGACTCGGTTGATTGTTTTGTTTTATGGCATGTCAACCATTTTTGGGTCATTTAATACAAAATTGGGGGGGGGTCCTCAGGGAGTAATAGTTAAAAGCGATGGACTGCGGAATCGTAGTAAGCGAGTTGGAACTTCAGCCATGCTATTACGTTCACTTTCGGACAAAGACTCTTGGGAAAGGTATGAACTCCCTTATCCTCCCAACTATGGGTTAAATAGTACCACTGCTGTTCTTCTAGAAGGATGGATTTGGCATTAAATTACCCTAGAAGGTTGATATACCATTAAACAAAGAAACCAAACCAAACCAAACACCAAATTAAGTCAATGAAAGTTTCAAACAATTCAGTTTAGTATAAGTACAGTTTTTTGTTTATACGCAATTAAATGTTAAAGCAGTTGTATGTCAAACATTTCAGTTTAGTACAAGTATGAATTTTGTTTAACACAGTTAAATGTCAAAACAGTTCTATTTCAAACAATCCAGTATAACATAATTACACAGTTTTGTTCTATTTGAATCATAGATAAGACCCTATCAGGTGCTACCACTCCGGGCCAGAGTGGACCTGGGAGCGATGGCAATAAAGGAGTACTCCACATTCCCTAAAGCTCCAGCATTACTGAAGCCTTACCATCAGATTGTTTAGCGTCATACTCAGGACATTTATGGGAGGTTTCTTACCCCTCTGCAGAAGTGTAGTCAGTGTATTCTGCAGCGCCAGATGAGCGGCCATGAGTTATTTTTAAATGTAAAAACATTTCAATTTTAAACAATTGTTTAGCATGAGTACAATTTTTTGTTTAAATACAATTATATGTAAAAAAAAAAAAAAAATTTTCAAAAAATTCAGTTTAGCGTAATTACACAGTTTAGTTTTATTTGACCCATAGATAGGTGATACCATTTCAGGCCAGAGTGGACTTGGGAGCGATGGCAATGAAGGGGTACTCTTCACTCCCCAAAGCTCAAGCATTACTGGAACCTCAGATTGTTTAGTGTCATATATCAGGACACTCGTCGGGGGAGTCTTACCCCTCTGCAGGTCCAGCCGACTGAGTCATAGGACACTCGTTGGGAGTGTCTTACCTCTCTGCAGAGATGTAGTCAGTGTATTCTGCAGCTACAGCTGACTGGGACATACTTAGTTGGTACTGACACGCTACAAAATAAGCTTATCTACAGGGTGACCATTGCATTTATCATAACAATACACCTGCTCGTTCTTCACATCAGATGCCAGTTTGTCACTTACTAATCTGATTAGAGTTTGGTGTAAGGTTAGAATTATAGTATATCAAGTGAGAATCAAACTGACTGACAATGTTACTAGTGTTGCTTGCTAAGTATTACTGCTCTTATTTGTGTAAATTTCTGAGATGGTGTTTGATAATTGTTATCACTCTGACTATTCGTATTATTCACCCCATCTTTATTGTCCAGCAAGAGCACCTGGCACAGTGGATGAGGCATTTGGTTGGAAAGTGTTTCTAAGTGAAGTTACAGGTTCAATCCCAACAACAGGTAAGAATAACAAGCAATACTTATCTGTCTGAATTTTGGGGATGAGGCTTGATGCACAATATTTTGTGTGTTATTTTTCGGACTGTTGTCCTCATCTTTATTGTTGTTTGTTGTAACACAACGTTTCGGCCGCTGTATCCTCTGGCCTTTTTAAATTTTAAAAATGATTTCCCAGATTGAATCATTTCCATACCCAGATATAAACAGGGTGCGCCTGAAGAAGGCCGGAGGATACAAAGGCCGAAACGTTGTGTTACAACTAACAGTCCGAAAAATAATACACAAAGAAATACTAACAATAACTTAGCACTTGTACCCAGTCATGTTTAACAGAATTGGAACAGTCTGACTCTGTGGTTTAAATAAAGGGTTAAGTTTAAAATTCTGTGTGAACTGCTTAGTTTAACATGAAACACCTGAAAAAGGCCGGAGGACATATCGGTCGAAACATTGTGAGTACATTAATAAAGTTGAGGTGAATAGCCCGAATATTCAAAGTAATAACTATTACGGAGATGCCTGTGGTGTAATGGTTATCGTCGCAGGAAATGGACACGGCGACACGAGTTCAAATCCTGGACGAGATTGATTGCATTTTACATAGCACTAATACCCTTGGGAAAGGTATGAATCTAATTATTCTCCCTCCAGCTATGGGTAAATAGTAGGACAGACTGGGTTCTTCAGCCTTGGTGAAGCAACAAGTCTAGGAGAAAGAAAACTCTGAATTCAAACCTGTTAAACTCCGCTAAAAAAATTGACCTTGTGTCATATCCTGCCCGAGCGGAGGGGTTGGGTAAATATGATAATTATTACTTATCTTGTTCTATTGATAGGGCTTATTATACACCGACTGTATCCCGTGCAGAGAGATAAGACCCTTCCCTCTAAAGGGGTATCTTAAGTATGACACTAAATTACATCTGGTGGATTTTAAAGGGGTATGGAATACCTCTTTATTGCCATTATTCCCTGGTCCACTATGACCCGGAGTAGTAGTACCTATTTGGATCCCATCCATTGGTAAAAGAGACCTGATTGAAAATTATTAGTATTGGTTGGTTGGTTGGTTCGTTCGTTCGTCATACGGCGTATCAACCCTTTTCTGGTTATTTGAAGCCGAATTAAGTCATTTTGTTAAAAGTTTGTACGTTTGGTTGGGTTTTATGGCACATCAACCATTGTAGGTTATTTAATGCCAAATCTATTTTTATACTTATAAACAGTTCTATTTCAAACAATTCAGTTTAGTATAAGCCTAGTTTTTTGTTTACACTCAGTTAAATGTCAAAAGAGTTCTTTTTCAAACAATTCAGTTTTGCGTAATCATACAATCTAGTTCTATTTGATCCATCGATAGGACCTCATCAGGTGCAACCGTTCTGGGTCAGAGTGGACCTGGGAGCGATGGCAATAAAGGAGTAATCTGCATTCCTCAATGCTCCAGCATTACGAGAGGCTCACCATCACATTGTCATATCAAGGACATTCGTTTTTTTTTGGGGGGGGGTCTTACCCCTCTGCAAGGATGCAGTCGGTGCATTCTTCAGCCCCAGCCAACTGGGCCATATTAGTGTTAAATAGGAATATTTGAAGCTATACAACTGTGAAGAAATTTCTATTAATTAATTACTTGAAATTTGTTCAATTAGCAGTAGTAGTGAGTTGAAACCAAATTACTGTGTACAAACAAATGATTACTATTAAGTAGAAATAGTTACTTGAAATCATATAATTGTGCAGAGATTATTAGTATTTGATAGGAATACTTGAAACTAACAGCGTGAAAATCATTTGCATTGTATAGGCATACTAAACATATAACTGTATGCTAACAAATAGTTATAAATATAAAATTAAGTAAATAAAGTGGGTAACTCTAGTCGAGGGTGACCCGAAGGCTCCCTTTTCGATAGCTACTACACCAAGGTGTAGGAGAGGGCGCTACTCTTTTCCATGGATTGCTCCACTTACCCTTGACATGTACCTTATAATGCTGAGTGTTAAGCAAGGAGACATCAAGTACCATTTTTAAAGCCTTTGGTACGGACTTGACCTGGGATTGAACCCTGGTCTCCCGGGCCATTGGCGAACACTTTAACCATTATACCAATTAAAGAGGTGTAATTTAAAAGAAAACAATAAAAATATAGTCATTATTCCAATCAAACATTTAGAAATCAACACAAATTTTGGCATTATATAACCTATAAGTAAGTTAAACGACCGTTGTCGAGGGCAACCCGAAGGCTCCCTTTTCAATAGGTACTACACCCAGGTGTAAAGGAGGGCGCTACTTCTTTCCTTTGATTGCTCCACTTACCTTTGATCTTTACCTTATAATGCTAAGTGTTAAACCAGGAGGCATCAAGTACCATTTTTTGAGTTTTTGGTATAACTCAACCTGGGATTGAACACCCGTCTCCCGGACCATTAGCGAACTCTGTGCTAACCATTATGCCAAGGGACCGGTAACCTATAAGGAATCGATATTCCTTTAAGCAAATAACCTAGACCCAACCTCCCAAGATTCTCTTTTCATTTACTAAGTTTAGTTTACTATAGAGCCAGCAGTATGAGGAAACAGTGAGGATTGAACTCACTAGCACTGATCTGCCAACCTAGCTCATTAACTATTGCTCTATGCAAGATGCCTACATCAGCTGCTAGGTACTTTGGTAAAACATTTCAAACATTCCATCACACATTTATTTCACCAAGTTCTGTGCATTTTCTGAATTTTCTCAAAGCTGAAGTCACCGTTGAAAGGAATATGTTAGACTCTTGATGCCATTAAGGATACTGTGTTAAGGCATCCTTCCGAAAACAATCAACATAATGAACAATCAGAATCACCACCAATTGCCTTAACACAGTATCCTTAATGGCATCTCCAGGAGAGTATTTTGAAGAGGACTAAGTTAGCATCGGTCTCTGCTGGCGATACTTTTGTCGAGGATATTCCCGTGGTGTAATGGATAAAGCGCTCGACTGCGGAATCGTAGTTAGCGAGTTCGAACTCCAGTTGCGCTTTTCCATTCATTTTCGGACAAATACCCTTGGGAAAGGTATGAACCTCTTTATCCTACCTGCTAGGGATTAAATAGCGTCATTGCTGTTCTTCAAGAAGGATGTCTTTGGCATTAAATAACCGACGAAGGTTAAGAAACCAAAATTATACTTTTGTCGATATCAAATATGGTTCAATGGCATAATGGTCAGAGTGTTCGCCAATGGAGACATGGGTTCAATGGCATGATGGTTAGAGACATGGTTTCAATGGTATGATGGTTAGAGTGTTCGCCAATGGAGGCATGGATTCAATGGCATGATGGTTAGAGACATGGTTTCAATGGTATGATGGTTAGAGTGTTCACCAATGGAGACAAGGGTTCAATGTTCGCCAATGGAGACATGGGTTCAATCCTAGGTCGAGTCATGCCAAAGCCTCAAAAAATTGTTCTTGATACCTCCTTGCTTAACACTCAGCAAAATAAGGTACGGATCAAGGGTAAAGTGGAGCAATCCAGGGAAAGGAGTAACGCCCTCCGCTACACCTTGGTGTAGTAGCTATCGAAAAGGGAGTATTCGGGTCACCTTCGACTAAGGTTGCCAACTTTACTTATATATATATATATATATATATATATATATATATGAGACAAAATAATGGAAACACCTAGATTCTTAGTATCATAATTTTGAGACGCCTATAAAATCATAAAACGTTTGTTTATCGATTTATTATTAATTTTTCTTGTCTTATTTTATCAAAATTGTTTTTGCTTTTTTACAGATACCACCTGAAGAAATTAATCAAAATTCATTATAATGGCAGATCTATCAGTCTTTAAAAGAGGTAAAATTGTTGGTGCTCGTATGGCAGGCGCTAGAGTAACAAAAACTGCTGAATTATTTGGTGTAGCAAGGAGTTCTGTCTCGAAAGTAATGAGAGCATTTGTGAAAGAAGGAAAACCTCCTCACCGAAGTAAAACTCTGGAAGAAAGCGAAAGCTGTCTGATAGGGACCGTCGGACTCTTACGGGGATTGTTAGAAAAGATTGCAAGAATACAGCTACGAAAATTATAGCAGAGCTTAATGACCATCCCAAGAACCCAGTTTCCTCAAAAATTATAAGAAGGGAACCGTACAAAGCCAGATTTCACGAGAGGACTGCAATCAGAAAACCATATTTAAATTTGTTTGAAATTTCCACGTGCTTCCATTATTTTGTCCAAACCATATGTATGTACGCTAACAAAACGGCTCGAGAAGAAGATAGACGACAATTACACAAGAATGTTGCGAGCAATATTGAATAGGTCCTGGCAGACACACCCCACAAAGACACCAACTATACGGCCACCTGCTTCCCATCGCAAAAACTATCCAAGTTAGACGAACCAGACACGCAGGACACTGCTGGAGAAACAGAGACGAGCTCATAAGTGATGTACTCCTATGGACACCCACATATGGCCGGGCAAAAGCAGGACGACCAGCTCGAACATACATACAACAGCTATGTGAGGATACGGGATGTAGTCTTGAAGACCTGCCAGAAGCGATGAACGATAGGGAAAAGTGGCGAGAGAGGGTCAGGGACATCCGTGCTGGCGGCACAACATGATGATGATGATGATGATATGTATGTATTTAAAAAATCTTGATTATTAAAATAAATTATGTTCCACGAAGCCCGTAAGTTTGACTATCACATAAAATATATTTTGTGCTTAGTTTATTTTTCCCGTCTTAAAATAACGGAAGAAAGTTTTTCTAAGTGTGGTGAGTCCATTTTGTTTACTAGGAGTAGTATATCTCTATCTATCTATCCATCTATCTATCTCTATATATATATAGTTGTATCGCAGCCATGGTTAAAATTGCTTTTTAAAATTGCATCTAAAAATGTTTAAATCTAGCAAAATTTTTGCATAACCGGCAGTTTCAAGATTATGTATCGATTATCAGACGCTAACTTAAAAAACAAGATATATGTATATATATATATATATAGAGAGAGAGAGAGAGAGGGGGGGGAGAGAGAAAGAAGAAAAACAGAAAAAAAGTAAAAAAAAAAAGAAAATCAAAGAAAAAGAAAAGTGTTTTTAATCACTGTCAAGATACAACCCAACAGTGATTCTATTGTTTATCTATTGATGCGATAATGATTATTTAGTGATATAAAACTTAGGAAATGAACAACACAAGTGATTTGTTTATAGTGGTGAAGGGTTGTCTAGAACCAGCCATACTTTCTGGGTGAGTTGAATGGCGCAAATTTTCCAAACGATACCCCACAGGTTTTGAATCCTGAATTTTCCTTCTTTTAGACCGGTTACCTTTCCAAAACTAAAGGGCCCACTTAACACAAACACACACACACACACACACACACATATATATATATATATGTTCTGCGAGAACAATTTGTCAGAAATGGCTGGATTACCAATATATTTCCAATCGAGATAGGATGCCGAGGTTTCATTGCCAATTCAACCTCCGCATACTTGACTAATCTTGGACTTTCTCCACAAGACAGGCGGAAACATAAAAATGATCCAAGATAAGGCTCTAACTGCATCAGTGTGGATATGGCGATCCCATAGAGTGACAACAATCCTACAGTCTGGTGGTATCGTGAGTTACTGCTGTGGCGTTCTGGGTGAGTGGTAATAATGCTTCAGCCCCGAAACCATACCTGAACCTAAAGTCATCATCTGATGATGTTGGAAGCGATGCTGCTATACAAACATCACTCATTGTATGATACCTATATATATATATATATATATATATATATATATATAGTGTACTTTGGCCGTGGTAAGTCACTGAATTCCTCTATGCGAGCAAAAAAAAGAAAAGAAAAATTTTGCACCCGTTGACATTCATCGACGCTTGCTGAACAATTACGGAGAATAAGCAATTTACATGTGAACACTGTTAGGCGGCTTTTAATGCGTTTCAGCAGTGTTGACGGCGATGTGAGTGAAAAAAAATCACTGCTGTCAAACTAACGAAATGTTGAACGCCTCGAGCCACTCATCAGTGCGAATCGAGCCGATGAAATATGAACTACGCGAACAACATATTTCTGACAGCAATGTCACCATCAGTGCCGTGAAAACTGGGTCACCTCAGCTGGTGCACATTTATGAACGCCTGGTATGCAGGATCCTTTTCATCGCTGGCGAAAATGCTGAGTAATTGGTGATGACTATGCGGGAAAATACGTGTTTTGTAGCTGAAAACTTGCTCTATCCTACGGTGTAATTGTACTCCACAAATCTATTGTATTTTCTGTATAAACAACTAGGATACCTTACTGATGGATTGACCCGCTTGCGAGTGCAGCATTCAGGCTCTTGTTCATCGCTTGGAAAAATGCATTGACAAAGGTTGTGACGATGTAAAAAAATGTTTTGTTGCTGAAAACTTATTTTATCTAATAGTATAATTCAAGGCCGAACAGAGGGGAGCAGTGCGATCATATGGCACGCGGTTATCATTTTAGGTGTGTGTAGGGGGGGTTACTCAGTACAAATTGTTCGCGTTTTCTGTATGGAAGACTCAAGGGGACACTGTTTATAAAAAAAATACTTAATGCAGTGTTTAGAATGGGGAATAAGTAACGCCGACCTTTCCCATTTGACCCAGGCTTATTGGTTATACTTCCAGATCCTGTTCTTATTCTACTTTCTGTATACACTCAACATCTTTGACACTGACAGTAAGCAACACATGGTCTATTTTTAAAGCAGAGTAAAGATGGTTTGAATTTAGAGTTTTCCTTCACTTAGACTGGTTGTCTTATCAAGGCTAGTTTGTTTTATTTAGCTCCTTGTCTCTTTTATATTTTCTGTACATTGATAGTATTTTGAAGCTTACCTTGTATTTCGGGATTATTTAATAAAAATATTTGGTTTCTTTTTTTTTTTTTTTTTTTTTTACTTCTCAAGCATCGTCTGGTGACATCTGCATGTTATCACAGACCATATAATTTTGAAGTAAGGGTTCAAACTCAGATCTGGCTTGCATTTGATCTGTCGATGTAAAGTTTGATTTGGTTTGGTTTTATGGCATATCAACCCTCAATGGTTATTTAATCTCAAATCATATTTATACATATATATTAAATATATATGATTTGTAATCACATTTTCTTAATAACATTTTTAGACGAGCTTAAGCTAATTTTTTGCACACAGTTAAATGGTTTCAAGTATTGCTATGTATCACTAATAATTCGATTAAACATCAGTAATTTGTTTACAGACAATTAAATGATCAAACAGTTTTATTTCAAGCAATTCAATTTAGCATCAGTTATTTGTTTGCACTCAGTTTAAATGTCAAAAAGTTCTATTTGACCCAGAGACAGGACCCTATCAGGTACTGCAACTCCAGGTCAGAGTGGACCTGGGAGCGATGGTAATAAAGGGAGACACCGCATTCCTTTAAGCTTCTGCATTACAGGATCCTCACCATCAGATTGTTTAGTGTCATATCCAGGACACTCTTTGGGGAAGTCTTACTCTTCTGTAGAGATGCAGACGGTGTATTCTACAACCCCAGCCAACAGGGCCTGTTGATGTAATGGGACTTGGCAGAAGTTCAGAAAGTCAATGCAGCTAACTTTCGTTTTATATTTTCATTTATCTTTTATGATCTCACCTACCTTCATTCTATTAGAAAAGGATGTCTTGGGTAAGGTAGCAAATGACATCGAGCAGTGAGGCCCTTGTTCTGGAGTCACCCCTTCGTTGCCGTGACTCCCATGGTAAATCTTACCCGGACTATTAGTACCTGTTATGATCCCATCTACGAATCAAATAGATTCGTTTGAAAATTATAATTATTATTAGATTATAATACTTGAAACCATACAAGTGTGAGAAAATAAATGATTGTTATCAAATTAGAATAGTTACTTGAAACCATATAATTGTGTGCAAATTATTAATATTAAGAATAGTTACTTGAAACCATATAATCGTGTGCAAATTATTAATATTAAAAATAGTAACTTGAAACCATATAATTGTGTGCAAATTATTAATATTAAGAATAGTTACTTGAAACCATATAATTGTGTGCAAATTATTAATATTAAGAATAGTTACTTGAAACCATATAATCGTGTGCAAATTATTAATATTAAGAATAGTAACTTGAAACCATATAATTGTGTGCAAATTATTAATATTAAGAATAGTTACTTGAAACCATATAATTGTGTGCAAATTATTAATATTAAGAATAGTTACTTGAAACCATATAATTGTGTGCAAATTATTAATATCAAGAATAGTTACTTGAAACCATTAAGCTAAAAGCCCAGTTGGCTTGGGCTGTTCAATACATCGACTTCATTTCTGCAGAGGGGCAAGACCCCTCTAAAGAGTGTCCAGGATATGACACTAAAATTCTGATGGTGCAGTTTCAGTAATGCTGGAGCTTTGGGGGAATGCAGAGTACCCTTTCATTGCTATCACTCACAGGTTCACTCTGTCCCAGAGCGGGAACACCTGATAGGGTCCTATCTATGGGTCAAATAGAACTAAACGGTGTGCTTGTGCTAAATTGCATTGTTTGAAATAGAACTGTTTTGACATTTAAACTGAGTGCTTAGGCTAAACTGAATTGTTTGAAATAGAACTGTTTGATCATATAAATGTGTGTAAATAAACTACTGATGTTTGATTGATTTGTAAGTAATACAGAGCATTACTTCGAACCATTTAACTTTGTTGGCTAAAGAGAATAGTTTGTCATAGAACTGTTTTTGATTGGTTTGGTTTGGTTTCTTTATTTAATGGCATTTCAACCTTTGTAGGTTATTTAATGCCAAAGCTATTATCCTAGAAGAACAGTACTGGTACTATTTAACCCATAGCTGGGAGGATAAGGGGGTTCATACCTTTCCCAAGGGTATTTGCACGAAAGTGAACGTAATAACGCGACTGGAGTACGAACTCGCATATTACGATTCCGTAGTCCATCGCTTTAACCATTACACCACTGTTTTTGACATTTTAAACTGTGTACTTATGCTAAACTAAATTGTTTCAAAAAGAACAAAGGTTGATATACCATAAACCCAACACAAACTAAACCATGAAGTTGCATGAAAAAGATAAACTGTCTTCAGCTTTAAATAACCCCACAAAACTTGACGAGCCGTAAAACCAAACCAAAATTACCAATTAAAAACAGATATATTACTTCCTTTACTGCATCGAGAATACAAAAGACACTTCGGGTGTTTTTTAGGAAACATGTGGCTACTTGAAATCGTTGCACCTTTCCTTGTTATCAACCCAGTCCCCTCCGGCACAAGCGCCTGACCTTATGCCCAACAAAACATCGTCCCCCTTTTTTTTTCTTCTTCACCCTGCTCGATGGAGCTCTGAATCTGGAGGCTTAATTTACTCAGGCACCAACTTTTTATATTTTTCACATTCCTGTGTGGCCCCAAGAGCTGACTAATACACCAGCTGCCTGTAACAGTGGGCTGCTTCCACAGCTACCCACACCTTGTTACTGGACGGGGCTTCTGACATCTTGTGTATAACGACTAGTCATGTGGTAAGTAGCATGCATTCCTTTCTAATGGAAATGCCCCGAGGGCTTGGCATTTTACAAAAGAGGTTTTACAGAAACTGGAAATATCAGAATATTCCAAACATTGGACAACTGCACTTCAGTGCACACAGAAAGAAGCAAAGTGTGTGTATGTGTATGAGAGAGAGAGAGAGAGAGAGAGAGAAAGAGAGAGAGGCAGGTATTTTTCTCTGTCTTTAAAAATACTTACATAAAGTAAGTAAAATCGGTGACCGTAGTTGAGGGCGGCCAGAAGGCTCCCTTTTCAATAGCTACTACACCAATGTGTAGGGGAGGGCTATACTCCTTTCTCTGCATTGCTCCACTTTACCCTTGATACGTACCTTATATTGCTGAGTGCTAAGCAAGGAGGTATCAAGTACCATTTTTAGAGTCTTTGGTATGACGCGACCTGGGATTGAACCCAGGTCTCCCGGACCATTAGCGAACACTCTACCCACAAGGCCAATGAGCCGGTATAAAAACACTTTATCCATCGTCAAAAACTATGCAAAACATATCTATTTATTCATTCATTTACACGGCAATATCTTTTCTAAATGTTGCTATTTGTTCCGGGGTTTTAGATTACAATATCTTTGTTGGACCCTTCGCGTAATGTAATCGTTTACAATCTATACTCGCAGACGATGGGAAGTTTGTTCGTTTTTCGCTTAGTGTCCCTATACTTCTGGCCTTGGGACAAACTAAGCTAACCAGTGTAGCTTTGATTTTTTGTTGTTGTTGTAATTGAAGAATTTCTGGTGTATGATCAAAACCTATCGAAAATGAAACTTTATTTGCCAAGATATGAATGGAACGTTAATTTTCTTTACAATAATCTCTTTATCTAGGACGAATGAAGTACTCTTTCATTGTCAGGTTAACTCTGTTCCGGTGTTGTCGTACCTGTTAGGATCCTATCTATAGGTCAAATGGAACTATTTTCTAATTATTTGTATTGGTTTAGTTTTATGGCACATCAGCCATTGTAGGTTATTTAATGCCAAATCCATTTTTACACATATGAACAGTTCTACTTCAAACAGTTCAGTTTAGCATAAGCACACTGCTTAGAGTTTTATTTAATCCATAGATAGGACCCTTATCAGGTGCTGCAACTCAAGGCCAGAGTGGACCTGGGAGCGATGGTAATAAAGGGGTACTCTGCATTCCTCAAAGCTCCAGCATTACTGGAGGCTCACCATCAGATTGTTTAGTGTCATATTCAGGACACTCCTTGAGGGAGGAGTCTTACCCCTTTGCAGAGATGCAGTCGGTGTATTCTACAGCCCCAGCCGACTGGGTCATATTTGTATTAGGTAGGAATACTAATACACCGAAGTGTAGGAGAGGGCACTACTCCTTTCCATGGATTGCTCCACTCACCCTTGACATGTACCTTATTATGCTGAGTGTTAGGCAAGGAGGCATCAAGTACCATTTTGTAAATCTTTGGTATGACCGGGATTTAACCCAGGTCTCCCAGGCGATTGGCGAACACACTAACCATTATGCCAATGTCTGGTTAGATAGGAATACTTGATATATAACTGTGCAAAATTTTTTTTAAAGAAACAACTGCACAAAAACGTAAATATGAACATGTATTATAAATATACGTGAATCCTTAATGTCTAAGCTTTGAATAACCTCAAAGTCTCTGCCTCGTTCTGCTTGACTAGCAATGGTATATTTTGCCATGATGACCATTAGTGACCTTGGAAGACTTCCGAGGCCAAACCCTTACTGTCCGGAGCCCGAGTTCAATATCCACGGGGGAAATTAAGTCGCTGGTACTTGTCGTTTTGTATTGATACTCACATAGACACTCACACTCACACAGGCTCACACAATTACCCCCTACACAGACGCACACATAGATACACACATACACTCACTCATACACACACATACACACTCACGCACACGCACACACTCATACACACACGCAGTCTAACACACACACACACACACACATACATGTATACTCATCCATATACACGCGCATTCCGAAACCTACACTCATTCACTCATTCACTCACTCACTAACACACACAGACTAAAACACACACACAGACACACACAGACACACACACATACACTTACACTTATTCATATATACTCACACACACACAGACACGCGCATTTACACACACACACACACATTCGCTCATACACGCACAGACCCACAACACAGACTCACTCACTCATAAACACACAGAGACACACACGTGTATTCACACACATACACTCATACTCACTTACACACATAGACACACACGCACTCACACACACACACACACACACACACATACACATGGACTCAAACGCTGTCACACATACACACTCACTCATACACACACACACAGACTCACACACTCACATTCACTTACACACACACACACACACATAAACATGGGAATTCACTCACACAAACACTCACACACACACACACACACACACACACACACACACACATAAACATACATACACTCACATAAACACTCACACACACACACACACTTTAGTACAACAGTAAATTTATAAGAAAAAAAAAGGAAGAAAAAAAACCGAATTACCGTGATATAAACCAGAAAGATTTTTTCTTTGGAATTTTTGAATAAAGATGTGTTTTAAAATATTGCCAATTTATCAAAGCGTTTTAAAGACATTGTCTATAGCCCTATTTACCAATCCCTCCGCTCGGGCAGGATATGACACAAGGTCAATTTTTAAGCGGAGTTTAACAGGTTTCAATTCAGAGTTTTCCTTCTCCTAGACTAGTCGCCTCACCAAGGCTGAAGAACCTAGTCTGTCCTACTATTTACCCATAGCTGGAGGGAGAATAATTGGATTCATACCTTTCCCAAGGGTATTAGTGCTATGTGAAATGCAATCAGTCAAGTCCAGGATTTGAACTCGTGTCGCCGTGTCCATATCGCGCGACGATAACCATTACACCACGGGCACCTCCATTGTCTATAGCTGACAGAATAATATCTACCTCTGTCTCTTACTTTTATCACACTCCGCCTTCTGTCTACGGTGATACTTAACTTTATCCTCACGAGTGATAAAAGGTCATTTGATGCAAGGAACTCTCACGCATAAATTTGGGTGGCCCTTTTCCTTTTGGGTCCCTCTCCCTACCATTTTAAAAAGATGCTTCAAGCATCAATGACTGAATGTTCATACATATTTAAGTGCAGTTGATAGGTATTATCAGCGTGTAGAGTTTTCCTGTCTAAAGCTGGACAAGATAACCCCAGGTCAGGGAAATTGACCATGAAAAATATTTTAGGATTAATTTGGTTTGACACTACAGCCCGGAGGGTCGCAAAATTATGAGGGAATTCACTACAATGACCTATAAAATCAATATTCTACGTGGGTAAGGTTTTTAATAAGATAATGAAAGACCTCAACAAATATTTGTCGAGGTAACTACGTGTCAGTTCGTGTCATACCTAAGACTTAAAAAATGGTACTTGATAACTCCTTGCTTAACACTCAGCATTATAAGGTGCGTATCAAGGGTAAAGTGGAGCAATTCAGAGGAAGGGGTAGCGCCCTTGCCTACGCCTCGGTGTAGTAGCTATTGAAAAGGAAGCCTTTGAGTCGACTAAGACCACCGACTTTATTTTATGGAGGATGTACAAAATATTAAACACCGACGAAACCCCAAAGAACAAAAACAAGCGAACAAACAAGCATAATAACAAAAAAATTAATAAGTGAGTACTAAATTGCAAGCACAAAAATGAATGTCCTTTAAAATGAAAAAATGCCCTCTAAAATGAAAAATGAATGTCCTCAAAAACAAGCGAACAAACAAGCATAATAACAAAAAAATTAATAAGTGAGTACTTTATTGCAAGCACAAAAATGAATGTCCTCTAAAATGAAAAATGCCCCACCAAAATGAATGTCCTCTAAAATGAATGTCCTCTAAAATGAAAAATGCCCCACCAAAACTGTGGTATATGAAGCAACTGGGAAAAAATAGACGGGATTTGAATTGTGAGCAATCTGGAACCTTTGTGCTATATCGAAGCAAAGCTTGGTAAATCACAAAGATAGACAGGATCTAATAATGGAGCAATACTCTGGCCAAGGAAGAAAGGTTTTATAATCCCAAACTCCTTCCAAAATAGACGCTCCTCGGATAGTAGCACTACGTTGACTAAATACATAAGGAGATTAAAAGATCAAGAACCTTAAATCTAAAAGAAAATAATAGCTAGAGAGCATGCATCTACGCCCCCGGCTTTTTAGCTGGGCCGTCTGGCATTCGTGCCGGATGGGTGCTCGAAACCAAGAGCAGACTCGGGGCCGAATAGGCCCCCAGCTTCGGCTGGGCAACCTTCGGGTGGGCGAGCTGCACTTTTGTCCCTTTGTACGGCACTAGACCAAGCGTCTAGTTTAAGCCGTTTACTGGCATACGTGCCCGGACCCACATTTGGGTTCGTGAAACTGCTTGCCTCATCAGGCTCACATTGCACTAAGTGAGCCGATGAGCAGCACTGACAAGCAGGGTTCGAGTCTCGGCTCCTTCCCGACCTTCCCCTCCCCTTTATCCCCACTTTAATCGGCCTTCGGGCTTTTGACCTTGTGTCAAGTCGTGTCTGGTGGGAGGCAGCGACAAATATATAGAGAGCATGCATCTAATCTTCATCATCATGTCGCACTGCCAGCACGGATCTCCCTGACCCTATCTCGCCACCTGTCTCTATCGTCCATCGCTCCCGGGAGGACTTCCAGGCTACATCCTGTATCAGCACAGAGCTGCTGTATATAGGTTCTAATTGGTGGTCCAACCTTTACCCGTCCGTGTTAAGGGGTCTACGGAAGTACATCGCTTATGAGTTCCTCCTTACTTCTCCAGCAGTGTCCTTCATGTCTGGTTCGTCTAACTTGGATAGTTTTCAGTGATGGATGGTTGGTGTCTGCGCAGTTGCTGCTTTGCAGGGTGTTGCCTCCAGGACTTGTTCAATATAACTCACAGCATTCTTGTGTAATTGCCATCAAGTTTTTTCTTCACACGTTTAGTTAGGTTTCATGTGGTGAATCCGTATAGCAGTATTGACACGACCGTTGCTTGGGAAAAACTGCGTTTTATTTTATCGGTCAGGTCTGACTTCCATATGACTGATAGCCTATCGTTAGCTGTCCATGCCTTTGCTAGACGCGTATTGATGTCATTCTCGTTTGAAGAGACACTGCTTCCGAGAGGCCTATGCTACCTGCTGCTCGTTTCAGGCTATGTACCTGGGATTCGGATTGGGCGGGTGAATTTGACAGAAGCGCTATGTCATCGGCGTAGTCCATGTCCTTAATATTTTGTGCAGGGTATCTTCGGCTTCTTTCCTTTTCCAGCTTGAAGCCGTTTTCTTTTATTTAATGTATAGACGTTCTAAGCACGTAGTCAAGGCAAATAATAAACAGATATGGGGCTAATGTGTCTCCTTGCAGCACATCTGCTACAATGTCAAAGTAGTCTGTGTTCCCATCCGGTTATCAAGCTTTTTTTAAAATAACATCATTATAGCTGCGACGGTTTCTTAGGGGAGGTCGTAGGCGGGAAGTATTTGCTCCATCTTCCCTCTGTGTATGGAGTCAAATGCCTTGGAGAAGTCGACGAATAATAGTGTTGCCTCGAAGTTTTTTGTACGAACACGTTCTAGTATTCGACGGATTGTCAAAATTTGTGATGTGGATCGATTTCTTCGAAAGCCATTTTGGTTCTTCCTAAGTATCTTCTCAATTTTGGTTTCGATGCGGTTGCGTTGTAGAGCATTTAGATTTTGACCGCTATGGTTATACCTCGGTAGTTCTTGGCTACTCCAAGGATACCCCTCTTGGGGAAAGGGAGGATGCATCCTCCCTTTGTCCATCTGTCTATTGTGTTCTGGTTATATACGACATTACAGTATCGGAGCAGTATGTCGTCGAATTCTCTCATCTTCCATACTCCTGGGGGTATTTCATTATACTCTGCTCTTTTTTATTTTTTATTTTTCTTAGTACTGAGTTGAGTTTTTCGTGCGTAAACTGTCCAAGTTTGGTGTCTAGTTGAATACTTATAATTTTTTTTTTTTTTTTTTTTTGCTTTTAAAGAGGGGACAAAATTCTGTAGATTTAGTTTAGAGAAGAAAATAAGAACAAAATGAGTTGCTCAGACGTTTATCTAACAGCAGACATGAAACTAAACTTCTTTCAAATTTACCGCCTAAATAGTTTGAATAAGGTTTTGAAGAATTCAGATCTAAAAAGGAGAAGAAAAAGGGGTTTTTTATCGCATAATTATTTTAGATTACGTGACATATTTAATAGCCGACAAGCATTTAAAAAAAATCGACTGTTTAGGTCACGTAACCAAGAGTGAAATATTCAAACGAAAATATTTAAACGGGAAAATAATTATTTCTTTTTGAAACACGAGTAATAGGAAAACTGTGAGTTTATATATATATATATATATATATATATATATATATATATAGCGGAGTAAAATAAATATTCGTACATATTAAAATCTTTATTTTTTATCTTTCAAACATAGACCGAATGAAATTTTTATATAGATTTACTGTATAAGGATATATTCTGCTAATATGTGTATATAAACTTAGGTTACAATTAATTTTACAGAAATTAATGCCATTTATTCATTTTTATAATTGAAAAAAGTAATCGCACCGTACAACATTGTTGCAATATTTTTCTAGATTGTTTCAATAATGTTGTCTGTAACTATAGTTAGTCTTAAAATCCTAACCGGATCTTTCTGCAATTGCTGGTCGTACGAGCAGGTTCTGATCATGGCAAGCAGTAAAGAATTGAGTAATTCACAAAAAGCACTGATTGTTAAGCTTTGGAAAAATGTAGATTATAGAAATATCTCAATCTACCTGAATATTCCTTTTACTACGATAAGTTCATTCATTGCAAGGTTTAAAAGACGTAATACAGTAGAAAACCAAAAAAAAAAAAAAAAAAAAAAAAAAAAAAAGACAAAAAAAAACAACAAACAAACCTGGTGCTCCAAGGAAGATTTCTCCTAGATTATCCAGAAAATTAGGACGTCTGATTAACCAAAGTCCAATGGTTACACGTGAAGAGCTGCAGGAAGATTTGCATTTCATCAGGATATAGTGTAACCAAACGAACAATAAGTAATGAAATGCTGAGGAATGGTCTAAAGTCACGGAGACCAAAGAAAACTTCTCTCCTAATGAAACGACATGGAGATGCAAGGTTGAAATTCGTAAGACAGCATAAGGAAAAGAAAAATTCGTTTTGGGAAGGAGTATTATGGACATATGTAATTAAAATTGAGTTGTTTGGTCATAATTATCGAAATCATGTGTGGAGGAAAGATTGCAAAGCCTACTCATCAAAGAACACGGTATCAACTGTCAAATTTGGCGGTGGCAGTATAATGATTCGAGGATGCTTTTCAGCAAAAGGTGTGGGCAAAATATCAGTCATAGATGGTAAAAATGAATGTCTAAAAGGATAAACAGATCTTGCAAGAAAATTTGATGTCTTCTGTTGAGAGTCTTGAGTTTCTTCCTGATTACATTTTCCAGCAAGATAATGATCCCAAGCATACAGCTAAATCTACGAAGAAGTTGTTGTCTGAAAATACTGCTAATGTTTTGCAATGGAAAAGTCAGTTAACGGATTTGAATCCAATAGGGAACTTGTGGCAATTTTTGAAAATTCAAATCCGAAAAAGAGCATCAGCAAATATCAATAATCTGAAGACATGCCAGGAAGAATGGTACAAAATACCTACTAATTATTGCAAGAAATTGAGAACTACAGGAAGAGATTGGTGGCTGTTGAAATGAATAAAGGGTATTCTACAAAGTATTAAATGAAGATAGTGCGTTATACTTTTTTCATTCATGAAAATGAATAAATGGCATTAATTACTATAAAATTATACCGGACATTGGCCTAGGGGTTAGAGTGTTCGCCAATGGCCCGGGAGACCTGGGTTCAATCCCAGGTCGAGTCATACCAAAGACTCAAAAAATGGTACTTGATGCTTCCTTGCTTAGCACTCAGCATTATAAGGTACGGATCAAGGGTAAAGTAGAGCAATCCAGGAAAGGAGTAGCGCCCTCCCCTACACATTGGTGTAGTAGCTATCGAAAAGGGAGCCTTCGGGTTACCCTCGACTATGGTCGCCAACTTTTTTACTTACTATAAAATTAACTGTAACCTAAGTTTATATACATATATAAGTAAAATATATCCTTATACTCTAAATGTATATAAAGATTTTATTGCAGCTATATTTAAAAGATAAAAATAAAAATTTTCACATGGACGAACATTTATTTCATTCCACTGTATATATATATAAATAGGATTTTTTGAGTCTTTGCTATGACTCGGCCTGAGATTGAGCCCCAGTTTCCGGGGACATTGGCAAACATTCCATCTATTAGGTCAATGGTTCGGGAGACCGGGGTTCAATCCCAGGTCGCGTCATATCAGAGACTCAAAAAATGGTACTTGATACCTCATTGCTTAACAGTATAAGGTACGTATCAAGGGTAAAGTGGATCAGTCTAGGGAAAAAAAGTAGTGCCCTCCCCCACACCTCAGTGTAGCAGCTATTGAAATGGGAGCCTTCGGGTCGCTCTCGACTACGGTCGGCAATGTTTACTATATATATATATATATATATATTAAAATGTATTTCTTGAAAATGACTATAAAGATTGAAACACGTGTAGAGCACAGTCATATAAAATTAAATATAAAGTACCAAATTCATTTGCGGATCTATTTATTTTAAAATACTTACTTCTCCCTGGCTGGACCAAAACCAAAAATAAGTATATATATATATATATATTGTTACGCGCGCGTGCCCATTGGGACGACGAAAACGGTTACGTAACAAGAATAATAAAAAAAAAAATTTTGGTCCCGAATTTAAGTAAATAAAAAAAAAGAAGCAAAACGCCTGTGAAAACGAGAGAAGACAACCAAAAAACATACTTGCGAAAACACAAAAGACAACACAAGGTAAATGTTTTAAATATAACAAGGTTTCTTTACATAAATACAGGAAGGAAAATCTTAGACAAAAGAAGAGAACTTTATGAGGGAAAGGAATACTAATATATATGTATATTTAATCAACGAGCGAAGAAGACATTTATACAGACAATATCAGTTTATGAGAAAAGAAAAAAAAAAGAAAAGGGGTTAACTTAGAATACTTTGAAAGGAGGAATTTGAAGTATAACCCAAAATTTGGTCGGACAGAGATTAATATCATCATCATCATGTCACGCTGCCAGCGTGCATCCCCCCTGACCCTCTCTCGCCATCTTTCTTTATCGTCCATCGCTTCTGGTAGATCTTCAAGGCTACATCCTGTATCGGTACAGAGCTGTTATATATAGGTTCAAGCTGGTCGTCCTGCCTTTTCTCGTCCATGTGAAGGGGTCGACAGGAGTACATCCCTTATGAGTTCGTTTCCTACTTCTCCAGCAGTGTGCCGCATGTCTGATTCGTCTAACTTAATTTTCGTGATGGGTGGTAGGTTGCCGTACAGCTGGTGCTTTGTGGGGTGCTGCCTCCAGGACATGTTCAGTATAGCTTGTAGCATTCTTTCGTAGTTGCTGTCAAGCTTTTTCTCCATGCGTTTAGTTAGCGTCCATGCAGCGCATCTATACAGCAGTATCAACACGACTGCTGCTTGGAAAAAACTGCTTTTCATTTTATCGGTAAGGTCTGACTTACATATGACCAATAGCCTATCGATAGTTATCCATGCCTTTGCTAGTCGCGAGTTGATGTCTGTCTCGGTTGATGAGACACTGCTTCCTAGGTAGAACTACCGTTTTGTATGGAGATATCGCCTGTTTGATTAAAGCACATGTATTCCGTCTTGTGTGGGTTGACATGGAAGCCTATGCCTAGAGCTTCGCATTCCAGACAATGTTGCAGGGTTTCGATTTGTGCGGGTGTATTTGCCAGAAGCGCTATGTCATCGGCGTAGTCTGCATCCGTAATTGTTTGTGCGGGGTATCTTCTGCTTCTTTCTTTTGTCAGCTTGAAACCGTTGTCTTTCATTTTATCAATAGACGTTCCAAGCACGTAGTCTAGACAGATGATAAAGAGGTATGGGGATAATGTGTCTCCTTGCAGCACACCTTCTACAATGTTGAAATAGACTGTGTCACCATCCGAGGAGCGGACTTTTACTTTCGAGTTTCTGTATAGCATCATTATGGCTGCAACGGTTTCTTTGGGGAGGCCGTAGGCGAGTAGTATTTGCTCCATCTTTACTCTGTGTACGGAGTCAAAGGTCTGGGCGAAATCGACAAATAATATTGTTGCCTCTAGGTTTTTTGCTCGTACACCTTCAAATATTCGATGGATTGTCAAAATTTGTGACGACATGGATCTATTTCTCCGAAAGCTATTTTGGTTTTTCGAATTATCTTCTCAATTTTGGGTTCTATGCGGTAAGACTTTCTTATATGACATAGTTTCTTCTACTATTACCAATAGTTGGAAGGAAGAAGAGATTTATTCATACCTTTCCTAACAAGATTAATGCGAAGTAAAACACAAACAAATTCGTCTAGGATTTGAACTTGTGTTGCTGATTCGATTTCGTACGGCGATAATCTTTACGGTAAACTCCCCTCTATTTATTAATAATGTATATGTTCAATTTTTTAAATCTTAGTACCGAGTTCTCTGGACAATGATCCAATGGCCTGCTGTCCTCTTTGTCTACTTGTAAATTCGCTAATGCGACTAACTCATCCAATCTACCAATGGGACTAAGGGTGTTGATATTAAATGACCACAAGTGAGCGGTATGCTTACACTTACAGGAGAGGTTATGATCTTTCTTCAAGATCACCCTCCCAGTCGTTGGCTTTGGGGTTGATTTGTCATTGATCACAGATATGAGCCCCAAGAGACCAGCCAGGGCAGGGGCTTTATATCTGGTGCAAAAAGTCCCTCTATTCTATAATTTGATACAAGTGTGCATCGTTAGGATTGCACCGGCCATTTTATCCCTAACCGGTGGTCCTCTTTTGACACGTACGTGGAAGCATTGTTTTTGTAAGGCTTCTGTGTCCCTCCATCTAACTGAAGCATGGCGAGGGAATTACTTTGGTCATTCTATCCTATCTTCATGAAGACAGCCATTTCATGGCTTTGGTAGATGGTATCGGATTTCAGCTTGACCAAGAACAATTCCAGATGTCGATAATAATAATAATACACGAACGAGGACTAATTACAACCATATATTTGTCGCTGCCTCCCACCAGACACGACTTGACACAAGGTCAAAAGCCCGAAGACCAATTAAAGTGGGGATAAAGGGGAGGGGAAGGTCGGGAAGGAGCCGAGACTCGAACCCTGCTTGTCTGTGCTGCTCATCGGCTCACTTAGTGCAATGTGAGCCTGATGAGGCAAGCAGTTTCACGAACCCAAATGTGGGTCCGGGCACGTATGCCAGTTTACGGCTTAAACTAGACGCTTGGTCTAGTGCCGTACAAAGGGGACAAAAGTGCAGCTCGCCCACCCGAAGGTTGCCCAGCCGAAGCTGGGGGCCTATTCGGCCCCGAGTCTGCTCTTGGTTTCGAGCACCCATCCGGCACGAATGCCAGACGGCCCAGCTAAAAAGCCGGGGACTAATTACAACCATCGAAGTCGATACGGACAACACGATAAACGAAACAACACCTAGGAAACAAAAATGGGAAGGAAAACAACTCTATGGCCGCTTTAAGCGTCTAATAAACAACATCTCACACTAGAAAACCTGGACCTGGCAAAGAAAAGGAAACCTTAAGAGAGAAACGGAATCCCTCCTTATAGCAGCACAGGACAACGCCATAAGAACGAATCATATCAAAGCGAGAATAGATCAGACGCGACAAAACAGTAAATGTAGGCTATGCGGTGACAGAGACGAAACGATCAATCACATTATAAGCGAATGCAGCAAATTACCACAGAAGGGGTACAAGGCGAGACACGACTGGGTCGGCAAGGTGATCCACTGGGAAATGTGCAGGAAATTCCAATTCGACCATGCAAACAAATGGTATATGCACAACCCGACGCCTGTCCTAGAAAATGACTCGCATAAACTCCTATGGGACTTTAACATACAAACGGATCACCTAATCCCGGCCAGAAGACCAGACCTCATAATAATCAACAAAAGAAAGAGAATCTGCAAAATGGTTGACTTTGCTGTCCCGGCGGACCACAGAATGAATCTGAAAGAAAGTGAGAAGAAGGATAAGTACCTCGACCTTGCTAGAGAATTGAAAAAACTGTGGAACATGAAAGTAACGATTGTGCCGATTGTGATTGGTGCGTTAGGCACAGTAACTAAAGGATTATTAAAGGGCCTGGAGGACTTGGGAGTTGGCGGACGGGTAGAGACTATCCAAACGACTGCATTGCTAAGGACGGCCAGAATCCTGAGACGAGTCCTGGAGACTTAAGGAGACTTGCTATCACTCAAACTCCAGTGAAAAACCATCAGCTAATACTGATGTGAAAAACTCTAGAGGAGTAAATAATAATAATAATAATAATAATAATAATAATAATAATTATAATAATAATAATAATAATAATATTGTACTTTCACCAGAGCCTCCAATATTAACGTCTTTCTACTTTGAATCATAAATTTCAAATCTATTTTTCTCAATGTCTGCTGAGAGAATATTTTCTTTCGTAAGACGTCTCGAAATTCTGTCAATCCTTAAAATTGTCGAAAATGTTCCTGTTTATAACTTTTTTTTACCGTCGCAGACGATTTCAATTTAAGAATAAGTCCCGAAGATACTTTCTTCGCTAAAAATGATGAGGCAAATCGAAATGATGAAATATTTCAAGACCATCTTGATAAATTCACTCTTTTGTTATCCACCAACAATTTCAAGAGAAAGGGAAGAAATCTTGATCGCTTACTGATCTGAAAATTATCCCCAAAATTGTAGTTTGTGTGTCTGTCAGCTCTGCTGTGATATCAGTGTATCCGATCATTTTCTAAGTGCTTTTTTGCAGAATATGTATTTATCCAAATCCTCCGCCATGACTAGGATGTAGCACCAGGTCAATTTTTAAGCGGAATAAAGCTGGTTTGGTTGGGTTTTATGGCATATCAACCGTTGTTGGTTATTTAATGCCAAATCCTCTGTATACATATATATTAGATATATAGGATTTGGTTTAGCAGGGTTTATGGCATATCAACCGTTGTAGGTCATATAATGCCAAAACCTCTGTATACATATATATAAAATATATATGATTTGTAAACACATTTTGTTCATAACATTTTTAAACAAGCCTGTGCTCTTTTTTTTGCATACAGTTAGATGATTGAAAGTATTACTTCGTTTCACTAATAATTCAACAAAACATCAGTTATTCGCTTGCACACAGTTAAATGATCAAACTGTTCTATTTGACCTATAGATAGGACCCTGTCAGGTGCTACCACTTCGAGCCAGAGTGGATCAGGGTGCAATGGCAAGGAAGGAGTACTCCACATTCTCCTCATTCCCGGAGCCTCACCATCAGATTGTTTAATGTCATATCCAGGACAATCGTTGCAGAGATGCACTTGGTGTTTTCTACAGCTCCAGCTGATTGGGATAATGATGAGAAATCCGAGATGAGTTGTGGTTAAAAGGACTTATGCTTATGAACCTTAACTTTTTTCCAACCAGTCAATATATTAATCAAGCTCTGTCTATTTTCTGTTTGCCTCTTATATTTTACAGAAAAAAAGAAACTCTCTTTCCGTACCTACTTTACTTTTAAGAAGGCAGTAGAATCGATCATTTGAAACAAAAACATTACAAAGTATTAATTTAATAAGAGAGATCTACCAGGAACTGGCGCAAGGACCTCGTGGTGTAGCGGCTAAAGTGCTGGATTGCGGCCGCGAAGTAAGCAAGTTCAAACTCCAGTCGTACTATTATGTTCACTTTCGGTCTAATATCTTGGGGAAAGGTTCGAACCTCCTTATCCCTCCAGTTCTGGCTTAAATAGTATCGCTGTTGTTCTTTTGCCAATATGGCTTTGACATAAAATAATTCACGAAAGTTGATATGCCATTCAACTAAGTCATCATCATCATCATCATTAAGTCACGCTGACCGCACGGATTTCCCTGACTCTCTCATTCTCTCTATCACATCATTTCCATAAGGTCTTCCAAACTACCTCCTGTGTCCAAACCAAATACAAGGAGCAGTCGCGTACATGAAATATTGTTCACTTATGGAAAGCGAGATTCGCTGGCCATTGTTATCTGGGTTTCCAATGAAGCCTTCTCTCATTCGGTCTTCTGGAAGCCACAATTTCTATTCGGCAAGACAGGCCGTACCGTAATGTACATGAAAGGAAATATGTTTAAAAGTGACCGGTACCAGCACAATATATCGACTGCATCTCTGTACAGGGGTAGAACTACTCCAACGACTGTCCTGCATATTACACAAAACAATCTGATGCTGAGGCTGCAGTCTTAGAGCTTTGAGGGATGCGGAGTACCTCTTCATTCCCATCGCTTCCAGGTTCATTCTGGTGCGGAATGGTAACACCCGATAAGGTCCTATCTATGGGTCAAATAGAACTAAGCTGTGTACTTATGCTAAACTGAATTGCTTGAAATAGCATTGGTCTAGTGGGTAGAGTGTTCGCCAATGGTCCGGGAGACCTGGGTTCAATCACAGGTCGAGTCATACCAAAGACTTTAAAAATGGTACTTGATACCCCCTTGCTTAACACTCAGCAATATACGGTACGTATCAAGGGTAAAGTGGAGCAATCCAGGGAAAGGATATACGCCTTCTCCAACACCTTGGTGTAGCAGCTATTGAAAAGGGAGCCTTCTGGTTGCCCTCGAGTACAGTCGACAACTTTACACACTTTTACATCTGTGTGTAAACAAAAAACTGTACTTACGCTAAACTGAATTATTCGAAATAGAACTGTTTTTGACATTTAAACTGTGAACTTATGCTAAACTGAATTGTTTGAAGTGGAATGGTTTTGGACATTTAAACTGTGTACTTATTCTGGACTAAATCATTTGAAGGGAACTATTTTTGACATTTAAGCTGTGTATTTATGTTTAACTGAAATTCTTGAAATAGAACTGTTTATATGTATAAATATGGATTTGGCATTAAATAACCAACAATGGTAGATATGCCATAAAACCAAACCAACCCAACCCAGTTTGCTATCCTCAGCCAACCTGGCACTGATACCTGCATTTAACCATGTTATCACCACTGAAAGTCTCGCTACGGGTAGCATCCAAAATATTGTTGTTTGTCTGTCTGTTCTTCTAGGAAATCGGTACACCTGATCAATTTCTGAGCAAGTGCTTCTTTTCATGTAAATGAGCCTTTCCTTTTTTCTTTCTTTTTTTTTTTTCTTATCTTTATTTGCACAAACGTGTGTATTTCGAACCCTTCTCTTTTCTGTTTTTGTGTCTATATACATCAGGTGTTTCTTTGTTCTATTCTTGTCGTCGGTTTCTTTTATCTTTCGGTGACAAATCACTTTTTGCGTTCATGCTTCGGCAAACAATATTTATTCGTTAAAAATTCAGAGGGTAAAATACCTTTCTTCACGTCATGCTCATAAGTCATATTGTTATGTATGTGCAGTTCTATGCATTGGCTTTTCACAATCTATTTAGCTATTCATCTACGTGGGTGAGTCTTTTTTTTCAGTAAAGGAATAATTACCGACAAAGGAACATATATCATACACCACAATGAAGCTGGTCCTCTGTGGATCACATCCCTATCTCTCCCCATAGTCACCATTTCTCTCAATAGCAATGTTCCACATTCGAATGAGAGCATGTATCCCTGCCACGTAAAATATCTGTTGATTGTTCTTTGAGCCACTTCATCATTGCCGTTTTCAATTCCTCGTCATTGGAATAATGTTTGCTTCGAAAACCTTCTTTAGTGAAGCCGAAGAAATGATTGCCTGATGGTGTTAAATCTTGCCAATTGATAATTTCTCTCTTCTGCATGACAATGCTCGACCACACACAAGCATCAGGACAAGGGAGACAATCACCTTATTCAAGTGGACAACTTTACTATATCTTCCATACTCACCAGATTTAGCGCCTTCAGACTATAATGTTACCTATAAATTAACCATTTACAATTCATATTTATCTAATATATATATGTATAAAGAAGATTTGGCATTAAATAACCTACAATGGTTGATATGCCATAAAACCCAACCAATCCAAATCGTATATTTTGAATATATATTTATAAAGAGGATTTGACATTGAATAACCTACAATGGTTGATATGCCATAAAACCAAACCAAACCAAACCAAATCATATATATTTGATATAAATGTTTAAAGAGGATTTGACATTAAATAACCTACGATGGTTGATATGCCATAAAACCCAACCAAACCAAATCATATATATTTGATATATATATACATATATATATATAGGATTTGGCTTTAAATAAACAACAACGGTTGGTATGCCATACAACCACGCAAAACAAAATCATATATATATATATATGTAGAGAGAGAGAGAGAGAGAGAGAGAGAGAGAGAGAGAGAGAGAGAGAGAGGATTTGATATTAAATAACCTACAGTGGTTGATATGCCATAAAACCCTACCAAACCAAATCATATATATTTAATATATATATACATATATATATATAAAGGATTTGGCTTTAAATAAACAACAACGGTTGATATGCCATACAACCACATAAAACAAAATCCTATATATATATATAGAGAGAGAGGGGGGATTTGACATTAAATAACCTACAATGGTTGATATGCCATAAAATCAGACCAACCACCCAACCAACCAACCAACCAACCATCTATCTATCTATCTATCCTTTTCATGTTTATTTCATATCAATTTCTCCTTGTGTGGATGCGCAGGTTGGCTATCGGGATGGGAGTTGGAGTTAGATCGATGCCAACTGGGTCATTTGGGTGAGGGGGTCTGATGTTGAAAGACCCGAAATCCCCCATGATCCCAAAGGAAACATCACTGACGACCCATCCCGAAGCATCAACTAAGATGTATGGTATAAACATATTAATTTGTACGATACCAAGATATACATATATTAATATATATTTACTTAAATGGTACTAAATAGTATTTTCATGTTTTAATATTTTTAATTTCCTCTTTCTTTACCTCTCAGATTATTATTTATCATAGTCCCATATATATATATATATGTATATATATATATATATAGAGAGAGAGACAGAGGAAGCAAAATTAGGAATATTCTAGTATAATAATAAACGACTTTATAATAAAACAAGATTAATTTTGATTTTTATAAAATAAACAACAAAATAAGAAGGTAGACACAAAACAGTAAATTTACTCAATATGGACACCATTTTTTTTTATTATTGTATCAACACGCCTTCGAAACAATTTGCAGGCTTTCAAAATAAATTCTTTAGACATTTCATTCCATTTCTCCCCCATAGCAATCTTAAGCGAACCAATATTTGGATGGGAAGTTACATTTGTTTTGTTTTCTTAAACGCCCCATTTATCGTAATCAAGGAGCTGAAGGTCTGGCCTTAAATCTTGTTTGATTGCTGTCCTTACAGTTTTCTCGTGGACTATCAATTCATTAGCGTGCCTTTTTATTGACGTTGTGGGGTCCTTCTTAATCGCCGTAGCGAGAGAAGTTAGAAAGCCTTTTTTTCGTTTGTTGTTCAAACCTCCATTCCCTCTTTTCCTTAAAAAGCTGTTTTTCCGTAAAAAAAAAAATTTCTTTGCTTTGTATACAGTAGACAAAGAAACTTTGGCATGGTTTAGGCGTTAAGGTTCTTTATCATTTCTTTTCTTCTTAACTCATATTTGGCTGAATTTTAATAAAAAAAATAAATAAATAGATAAAAGAGAAGTGCTTGAATAATAGAGTTAATCATGAAAATTTAGATTTATCGGTTTTTTTTTCAAAAATTGGACTAATCAAAATATCTAAAAAATACGTTTAAAACATTATTCCATATTTTGCTTCTTCACACACACAAACACACAAAAACACACATATATATATATATATATAATTAAATGCCACTTAGGAGGAATTGTGAAAAATCTTATACCGAATCTTTCATTTTTCTTTCATATAAATCTATGTAGATCAGTATTTAGGATGAATAAAATAAAAATGGCGACCCTAGTCGAGGGTGATCCGAAAGCGCCCTTTTCAATAACTTCTGCACCGAAGTGTAGGGTAGGGTGGTACTCCTTTCCCTGGATTGCTCCACTTTACCCTTGATCTTAACCTTATAATACTGAGTGCTAAGCAAAGCGGCATCAAATACCATTTTTTGAGTCTTTGGTATGACTCGACCTGGAATTGAACCCAGGTCTTCCGGTCCATTGGCGAACACTCTAATCATTAAACCAATGGCCCGGGTTTAAGAGCTCTTAAAAACAGCGTTCTATCAAGGTCCTATGTATGATCAAATATATCTATTTCAGGTAATATTTTAAAGATTGTCTCTTAAAACGTTCATACTGAAGCTCGGTGTAATGATTAGAGACCGGGGTTCAATCCCAGGTCAAGGGTATTAATCTAGTTAACTAGCTAGTATATTTTTGTACAGTTAAAATCTCTAGTACTTACCAGGTATATTCAGCAAGATATTCAAAAATGGTACTTGATGAATCCTTGTTTAACACTCAGTATTATAAGGTAAAGATCAATGGTAAGTGGAGCAATCAAGGGGAAAGAGTAGCGCTCTCCATTATACCGCAGTGTAGTAGCTATTGAAACCATCTGATGGTGAGGCTCCAGTCTTCGTGATTTGGCAAATGTGGAGTACTTCTTCATTGGCATCGCTCGCAGGTTCACTCTGGCCCGGAGTATAAGCACCTGATAGGGTCCCATCTCTTGGTCAAATAGAATTGTGCAAATAAATGATTGATGTTTAATTGAATTCTTAGTGACACAGAGCAATACTTGGAATTATTAGTGTTGAATAGAAATACTTGAGAGTCTTTAACTGTATGCGAAATATAATTATTGCTATTAGACATCTATAATTGAAACCACTTCAGTATTTTGAGAGTTTTCCACACTAGCGTTAGCTGATGGTTTCTCACTGGAAGCTAAGTGACTGCATGTCTCCTTAAGCCTCCAGGACTCTCTTCGATATTCTGACCGGTCTTGATAATGTTGTACCCTGGATGGTCTCTAATCGTCCTCCGATTTATCAGTTTTTTTTAGTCCTTTTATCAAGATTTGTGGTATTGTTCCAAGTGCTTCAATTACAATTAGTATCACCGTCACCATCTCTTTTTCTTAGTTCTTTTGCAAGGTCTCCATATTTATCTTTCCTTTCGGTTTCATTTAATTTTACTCTGTGGTCTGCCGGGACGGCAAATTTCACTATTCGGCAGGTTCTCATTTTTTATTTTTTTTTGTCTTTTTTGTTGACTATCACTTGATGAAGGGATCCGTTTGTATCTCAAAATCCCAGAGAAATTTGTGCATCTTATTCTCTTGGATGGATTCCGGGTTGTGTATTTACCACTTGTGTGTGTTATTATTATTATTGACTATCAATCTTCTTCTTCTTCTTCTTCTTCTTCTTCTTCTTCTTATTATTATTATTATTATTATTATTGACTTTCAATCTTCTTCTTCTTCTTCTTCTTATTATTATTGACTTTCAATCTTCTTCTTCTTCTTCTTCTTCTTATTATTATTATTATTATTATTGACTTTCAATCTTCTTCTTCTTCTTCTTCTTATTATTATTATTATTATTGACTTTCAATCTTCTTCTTCTTCTTCTTCTTCTTCTTCTTCTTCTTATTATTATTATTATTATTATTATTGACTTTCAATCTTCTTCTTCTTCTTCTTCTTCTTCTTCTTATTATTATTATTATTATTGACTTTCAATCTTCTTCTTCTTCTTCTTCTTCTTCTTCTTCTTCTTCTTCTTCTTATTATTATTATTATTATTATTGACTTTCAATCTTCTTCTTCTTCTTCTTCTTTTTATTATTATTATTTTTTTTTTTATTATTATTGACTTTCAATCTCTTCTTCTTCTTCTTCTTCTTCTTCTTCTTCTTCTTCTTCTTCTCATTACTTTTGTACATTTGGGAGTTTTTCACACCAGCGTTAGTTGAAGGTTTTCCACTGAAGTCTGAGTGATAGCAAGTCCTCAAGTCTCCTGGACTCTTTTCTCTTTTCTTGCCGATCTAAACAATGCTGAAGTTTGGATAGTCTCCACGCGTCCTCTTATTTTCAAGTCCTCAAATCCCTGTACCAATCTTTTGGTGACTGTACTAAGTGCACCAGTTACAATTGATATATCCGTCACTTTCATGTTCCACAGTTTTTCAATTCTCTTGCAAGTCTAGATATTTATCTCCCTTTTTGCTCTCTTTCAGGTTTACTGTGTGGTCAGCCGGAACGGCTAAGTCCATAATTCGGAAGGTTCTCGTTTTTTTTTTTTTTTGTTATCACTAGGTCTGGTCGTCTGGCCGAGATTAAATAATCTGTTTGTATCTAAAAATCGAAGAGAACATTGGGCGTCTCATTCTTCTGGACGGACTCCAGTTTTGGTTTGGTTTGATTTTCTGCTATATCAACCATTGTAGGTTATTTAATGCCAAATCAATTTTTATACATATAAACAGTTCTATTTCAAACAGTTCAGTTTAGCATAAGTACAATTTTTGTTTACACACATTTAATTGTAAAAACAGTTATTTTTCAAACAATTCAGTTCAGCCTAAGAACGCAGTTTAAATGTAAAAAAAAATTCTTTCAAAATATTTAGCTTAGTTTACAAAGTTAAATGGTTCCGAGTATTGCTATGTATCACTAACAATTCAATCATTTGTCTACACACAGTTAAATGTAAAAACAGTTCTATTTCAAACAATTCACTTAACATAAATATGCTGTTTAAATGACAAAGCAGTTTTATTTCGAGCAATTCCATTTAACATAAGCACACAGTTTAGTTCTATTTGAACCATAGAAAGGACCCTATCAGATGTTACCACTCCGGGCTAGAGTGGACCTGGGAGTGATGGCAATGAAAGAGCTTTTCGTATTTCCCAAAGCTCCTGCATTACTGGAACTTCACCATGAGATTGTTTAGTGTCATTACTATGACTCTCATTAGGGGAGTCCTACCCTTCAGCAGAGATTTAGTCGGTGCATTTTACAGCCCCAGCCGACTGGGTTAACGGACTCCGGGTTGTGCATATAAGATCTGTTCGTATGGTCAAATTTAAACTTCTTGCACAATTCCCAGTGGATTACTTTCCCCACCCAATCATGTGTAGTTTTATATTCTTTTTCTGCTAATTTGCTTCATTCGCTTATTACGTTTCCTCTCAATTACCATATAACCTACATTTGCTATTTTGCAGCGTCTTATTATCCATTCTTGCTTTGATATAGATAGTGCTTACGATATTGTTTTATACATATATATATATATATATATATATATATATATATATATATATATATATATATCAACTACGCGAGTTTTTCCCACTAGTTTTAACTACTCGTTTTTCACAGAAGTCTGAGTGACAGCAAGTCTCTTCAGACCTCAAGGACTCTCCTAATTATCCTTGGTGCTTCTAGCAGGACCGTAGCTTGGATGGTATCGATTATCCCTCTGATCTCTAGTTCACCCAGTTTCTTTTCCAGGTTCTTGTGGAGTGTTCCAGGGTCTCCAATTACAATTGGTATCACTGTCAACTTCATATTCCTTAATTTTTTCTGCTCTCTCGCAATAATCCAGGGGTTTGTCCACTTTTTTTTTCTTTTTTAGTTTTCACTCTATGGTTCACTGGATCTGGAAAATCCACAAGATAACAATTTCTTTTTTTCTTGTTGATTAGCGCGAAGTCTGGACTGAAATCAAACTCTAAATTCAAACCAGCTGTATTTAAAACTGCAAAAAATTGACCTCGTGTCGCATCCTACAACTAATAATATAAGAATTCATTAACTCATTCTCTTCATATATAGCAGAGAGAGAGAGAGAAAGAAAGAGAGAGAGAGAGAGAGAGCGACAGAGAGAGAGAGAGAGTGAGAGAGAGGAGAGATGAGGGAGGAGAAAGTCTGTATAACTTATTCTCTTCACTTATATAGCAGAGAGAGAGAGAGGGGGGGAGAGAGATAAGAGAGAGAGAGAGAGAGAGAGAGAGAGAGAGAGAGAGGAGAGATGTGGTAGGAGAAAGTCTGTATAACTCATTCTCTTCGCTTATATAGCAGAGAGAGAGAGAGAGAGAGAGAGAGAGAGAAGAGAGAGAGAAGAGATGAGGGAGGAGAAAGTCTATATAACTCATTCTCTTCACTTACATAGAAGAGAGAGAGAGAGAGAGAGAGAGAGAGAGAAAGAGAGAAAGAGAGGAGAGATGAGAGAGGAGAAAGTCTGTATAACTCTAGCTTTTTTGTTTTCTGTTAATCAATATGTCAAATTATCAGCTTATTCAACATGAAATTGCTTCTTTAAAAAAAAAATGTATATTTAAAAAAAATCAACAACAACAAAAGAAAACAGTTAAAAAACTCATTAATCAATCAAGATATTCCCTCAGTTGGCTTCCATACAATCTTAAACTTTATAAGCTTTCAAATCATGTCCTGAAGAATTTTAATGAACTGATAGATTCACTGAAGGCTTCCTCAATGTAATCCTGATTGGAAAAATTCTTGCCCGAAAGGACAATGATCTATATGCACTCATAAGAGAGAGAGAGAGAGAGAGAGAGAGAGAGAGAGAGAGAGAGAGAGAGAGAATATGTTAGGTGCAAGAAAGTTTCTATTTTGAAATGGTTCTACTTTAATTACAAATTAAAAAAAACAATTTTTTTTTTTTCAAAATGAAAGCAGGTTTTATTATCGAACCATATGATATCCTTTTTCATTCACAGAGTTAAATGTATTTTCTACGATATAAGAACGCGAAGCAAATTAAAAAAAAAATTAACATTGGAAATGTGATATCTCTATTTAGTGGTTTGGAAATTTCTTGAAAACTGCGCCAATACAAACTCAACATTTCAATTCTAGAAAGATTCGGCTCCAAGAAAATTAATAAATTTGTAATCTGTTTTATTTAATTGAAAATCTAGCAAAAACCTTTGGTTTTGGTTTGGTTTGATTTATTTGTTCTAATGGCACATCAACTCCGTAGGGGCCATCTCATCCACTGGAAGCAATATCAACATATGTATAGGTAAAACATGGACTGATACGGACTGGTTATCGATCGTATGGAAATCTGATCTCACTGTTAAAATAAAACAGGAATTCTTCCAAAGTGTAGCCGTGTTAATACTACTGTATGGTTTCACCACCTGGACTCTTACGAAACGCTTGAAGAGAAAGCCAGGAGAGAACTACACCAAGAAGAGGCATGCTGTTTGGAACAAATCCCGGAAGCAGCACCCCACAAAACAGCAGCTGTATTGCTACTTATTTCCCCATCTTACAAACAAACCTAGTAAGACGAAGAAGACAGGCTGGGCACTGCTGGTGGTGAAGTAAGGACGAACTGATAAACGATCTTCTCTAATGGACTCCTACACGTGGACACACCAGTGCTGGCGGACCATCAACGACTTACATGAATCAGCTCTGTGCGGACATTGGGTGATGTCTAGAGGACTTACCAAGTGCACTGAAGGATAGAAACGGAGGCTAAAAGAGGGAGAGAGAGAGAGAGAGAGAGAGAGAGAGAGAGAGAGAGAGAGAGGTGGAGAGAGAGTCAAAAGAATCCGTACTATCAACAGGCTTTGATGTTGTTATATGGTTAAATGGTATCAAGTATTCTTATCCAATACTAATAATTTTCAAACAAAACTATTTGATCTATTTGATCAATTGATGGGGTTCTCACATGTAATACCACTTCAGATCAGAGTGGGCCTGGGAGTAATGGCAATGAAAATTTACTCTGCTCTTCTCAGACCACCAAACGTGAAGTTTCACAGTCGGATGCATTTTTATGTCACATCTAGGACACTCTTTTTGGAGAAAAATTACGTATTCGAAACACCCCACCAAGTAGTGTTATATAATTAACGTAATGATTTTTTTTATATTAATAATTTTTCGTTGATTATATTTTATTATTTAGTTTGGTAAGGCTTTGAACTACTCGGTGTTTCTTAGTTCAGGTGCCTTAGTCAGATTAAGCACTCTTACGCCCGCGTGGAAAGGATATGACAATCATCATCTGTCATAATAAACCCCCAGACAGGAAATAGGACTGTTGGAGTGAATTGAGTGGGTGGTTGACGTCCTACCCGGAAGAGATAGTCCTGAGAATTTGAGAATTTTGAAAAGACGGTCAGTTAAGGTTCGACCGTTGAAGCGGGTGGTTGGGTTTTTCGGATCTGATCAAAGCAGAACAGTTTGGATCTCAACCAGCAGAGTTGAGATCTTTGACATCACAAGATGCGCCGTGCGTTGAGGTGGGGGCAGTATAGTATAGTTAACATAGGCTTTTATGAATTGTGCCTCTCTCCTCGTATCAACAAGGACTGAAGGTAGAAACAAATAAACTCGTTCGTACCACCTGCACAGGGTGGAACGATAAAATTGTCGTCCTAAAGAAAACAACACAACAGCTTTATTTTAAAACTTTTATTGAAAAAATCAATTCAGGTAACTTGATTATGTAGTAGAGCTGAGATCTATTCAATGTAGCCGCCTTCAGCCTCAATCACCGCCTTGATACGGATCCGGAACTGGGAGCATACCTTTTTCACAAGCGCCGGCGGGAGCTCGGCGAATACTCGGCGGATGGCGGCGATCAGGCTGGCTTTGGTGTTGTGGAAGGTCATGTTGGTGATGTTTTCGACTTATGACCAAACGGAGTAGTCCAGCAGGTTCAGGTCGGAGGAGGAGGGGGGCCAGTGAGAGAAGGGTACAAAGTCGTAGCACTCCTTCTGAAGCCAAGCCTGGGTCTCTTTGGACTTGTGGGCCGGTGCCGAGTCCTGCTGCCACATCCAGGGTCTGCCACCGGCCACCTGATCACCACACTCTCCAGCACATGCAGGTACACTTTGGTGTTGACTTACAAGCCGACTTCGAAGATGCGAGGTGGCATGAGGTGGCCCTCACTTGAAACCACACCAAAGACCATAACCGTAGCCGGAAACTTTGTTTTCGTCACCCTGAGCACGTCCCTGTTATTCGGGGCAATCCAGATTTGCATTTTGAGGGTGCTGGCAATGGGTCTGTTGTCATAACTTGGCTCGGTAGAGAGCATGGGTTGTACAGCGGCGAATCTCCGATCTCGCTCGTTGAACATTGTGTCACTTTCAGACATGATAGAAGGCTGCTATCGCTCTTGGGATTTGTACACAACTGGCCAACTAGTAGATGGTCTGCAACAAAAAAAAGAAAACCGGTTTTCATTAAACGGAAATGGAATCATGTTGTCTTTTCTAAGGCGACAATTTTATCGTCCCACCCTATATATATATATATATATATATAAGTGGGACAGAAATGAAGAAAAAGATATAAAAATACCACAACAGAAATTAAATAGATTTTTTGAATAGTAAAAAAGGAACTTATAACAAATGAAAAATTCTGTATGTGGTTCATTAATACATAGATATATATATAGGTACCCCAATAAGTCTATTTTATTGCTCCCCACCACATATATATATATATATATATTATTATTATTATCATTATTATCTTTTATTGTTCCACCCTGTATTTGTATCATTATTGTTGTTATTGATCCTATTTACCCAACCCCTCCACTCGGGTAGGATATGACACAAGGTCAATTTTTAAGCGGAGTTTAACAGGTTTGAATTCAGAGTTTTCCTTCTTCTAGACTAGTTGCCTCACCAAGGCTGAAAAGAACCCAGTCTGCCCTACTATTTACCCATAGCTGGAGGGAGAATAATTGGATTCATACCTTTCCTAAGGGTATTAGTGCTATGTGAAATGCAATCAGTCTCGTCCAGGATTTGAACTCGTGTTGCCGTGTCCATTTCCTACGACGATAACGACTACACCACGGGCACTTCATTGTTGTTATTGATATCATTATGGCCATACAACAGTAGGAAAGAGAATAACCTTTCAAAATAAATGAATTATTTGCGTTTGGGTTGGTTTTTCTGCAAAGCATCAGAGTATCTGTATGCTCTACCGAGGATCAAATTATACCTCTTTCCAGTTGACCTTAAATGAAGCCAACACTGAACCAATACAATAGAATGAAAAAGGTAGAAAAGTTAAGATTAATCCCTGGCGCTTAAAAGAAGAATCTTAAAGGACCTAGGCAGTTCTTATCAACGCTTACCTCTATAAAGGACGACCCCCATAAAAATATAGAACCTTGTATCGAATCTACCCCCAGTGCGGGAAGCAAGATTAAAAAAAAGAAAGAACAAAATAACCTCCAACATAATATGTGCACTCGGTAAAAAGTGCTAAAAATACACACACACTCACTCCCTTTCACACACACACACACACACACACACACACACACAAATATATATAAGTTTGTGTGTGTTTGTTTGGGTTTTATGGCATATCAACCATTGTAGGTTATTTTATGCCAAATCCATTTTTATATAAAAAAAACCAGTTCTATTTCAAACAATTTAGTTTAGCATAAGTACACAGTTTAATTATCAAAAACATTTCTATTTCAAGCTATTCAGTTTAGTCAAATAATTCTATCTCAAACAATTCAGTTTAGTATAAGTATAGTTTTTATTTACACACAGTTAAATGTCAAAAGAGTTCTATTTCAAACAATTCAGTTTAGCATACAAAAACCGTTCCATTTCAAACAATTCAGTTTAGCATACAAAAACCGTTCCATTTCAAACAATTCAGTTTAGCATACAAAAACCGTTTCATTTCAAACAATTCAGTTCATCATAATTACGCGCTTTAAATGGCAAAACAGTTCTATTTCAAGCAATTCAGTTTAGCATTAGTACACAGTTTAGCTCTAATAGAGCTATAGATAGGACCCTATCGGGCGCTTATACTCTGGGCCAATGTGAATCTAGGAGCGACGGCAATGAAGGAGTACTCTGCAAACTCCAAAGCTCCAACATTACTAGAACCTCACCATCAGATTTTTTTGTGTCATAAATAGGACGCTCGTTGAGGGAGACTTACCCCTCTGCTGGGAAGCAGTCGTTGTATTCTACTGTCCTAGCCGACGGGGCAATGTGTGTGTGGTGTTTCTTAAAATATCCTAACCTAAGGATACGTGGATAGAAGTTAAATGTACGTGAATACAAACCTGCAGTATTTCTTAAGAGTCTACATTATATATATTTGCTAACCCCTCCTCTCGGGAGGGGGTGTCCTCGTGGTGTAATGGTTAAAGCGATGGACTGCGGAATCGTAGTAAGCGTGTTCGAACTCCAGTCGCGCTATTATGTTCACTTTCGGGCAAATACCCTTGGGAAAGGTATGAACCCCCTCTTCCTCCCAGCTATGGGTTAAATAGTACCACCACTGTTCTTCTAGGAGAATGGCTTTGGCATTAAATAAACTACAAAGTTTGATATGCCATTAAACAAAGAAACCAAACCCTCCTTTCGGGCAGGATGTGACACAATCAATTTTTAAGCGGAATTTAACCAGTTTCAATTCAGAGTTATCCGTCTCTTAGACTTGTTGCCACACCACCAATATCAAATAGCCTAGTCTTCCCTACTATTTATCCATAGATAGAGGGAGAATAGTTGGATTCATGCCTTCCCCAAGGATATTGGCGCGATGTGAAATGCAAACAGTGTCGTCAAGGATTTGAGCTCGTGTCGTTGTGTTCATTTCCAACGACGGAAACCTTCTTCGAATACTTCCTGAGTATGAAACTAAACGGTATCTGATGCTAACTCTCAAGTTCTGGAGATCTAGGTAATGTGGAATATCTCTTCATTGCCATTACTCCTGGGTCCACTATGACCTGGAGTGGTAGTACCCGTAGGAATGGGCATATTTCATGTACAAATCATTAATCGATTCGTGACAAATTTGCTGTGAAATTATTCCAAACAACGTTCGGGCGCCTCGGGTAATGTAATGGTTAGACTAGCAAACCTTCACGAGTGAGTTCGAGTCTCATTGGGTGCTTCATTCATATGGCCTTGTGCCACATCGAAGCAAAAGGCTTATTAAACTATTACTGCAGTCTACGCTTATAAACAAGTTGGCGATATTGTGCTTGGTTCATAAATTCAGTAAGACTAGCAATGTACACGGCTGAAGAAACTCAGACCAGCCATTTTTATTGCTTGCCGAAATTCACAATGATGTGCTCTAGCTTTTACTTTGCTTCACACACACACACGCGCGTGCGCGCACACATACACTCACTCACAAAAACAAACACATACAGACACACACACGCACACAAACAGACGCACGCTCGCAACCACATACATACACACGCACACATATACACACACTGACAAAAACAAAGACATACGGACACGTACACGCACAGACACACACGTACACAAACAGACGCACGCCCGCACACATACACAGACACTCAGTCACAAAAACGAACACATACAGACACACACATACAGACACATACAGACACACACACGCACTGACACACACGCACCCAAACAGACGCACGCCCGCACACACACACACACACACACATACACACTCACTCACAAAAACAAACACATACAGACACACACACGCACAAACACACAAGAAAAAAAACACACACGCACACAAACAGACGCACGCTCGCACACACATACACACACACACACTGACAGCAACAAATACATACAGACACACACACGCACACAAAAAGACGCACGCACACACACACACACACACACACATTGTAGAATGTCGTATATTAATATCATAGATAATCAAAAGGATAGATTAATGGTAGAATATAGAGTTTTGTAGATAATTTTTCTAACACATATACATGACGATAAATAGATCAACAGGCCGAAACATATAAATACGAGGGTTATTCAATAAATAAGGCGAATTTTGCCTCCGGTGTTGCCATAAAGAAGTGTATTTACAGTTCACCTTTTTCCAGAAAATCAATTGTGATGGGTCCTTTCATGTCTCGAAAGACAGCACGATCTTAACTAACTTCTGTTCACAGAACCCTTTCCTTACCGGAAAGTCAGGGCGTTTCTTCTCCACTGTCTTTTTTTTCAACTCAGGCTCGTGGTGGCCAACACATGAGTAGCAAATTTATTAACTTTCTTTTTGATTAAAATATGGTACTCCACAAACATCGATGTTTATATTTATGTTTTAAAAAATCTGGTAAAAATGTATTTTGCTTTTTTCAAAAAGTTTCGCTTATTTTTTTTTTTTAATGATCCACGTAGATAGATAGATAGATAGATAGATAGATAGATAGATAGATAGATAGATAGATTTTTTAAAAAAAGGCTGAAATATAGACAGATATAAAAAGACAAATAAAAAATTAGATATAAACACTGAAGTAGACAACTAAATAGATATGAGCAAGATAGATAGATAGATAGATAGATAGAATGAATGAATGAATGAATGAATGAATGAATGAATGAAGGAAGGAAGGGGGAGAAGTTTAGAAAGAAAAGAACAGACTGAGATAGATAGATAGATAGATAGATAGATAGATAGAATGAATGAATGAATGAAGGAAGGAAGGGGGAGAGAGGGGGAGAAGTTTAGAAAGAAAAGAACAGATTGAGATAGATAGATAGATAAATAGATAGAAGGAAGGATGAAGGAAGGAAGGAAAAGTGGTAGAGGTTTCGAAAGAAAAGAACAGACCGAGATTGATAGATAGTAAAGAAGGGAGGAAAAAGAAAGAAAAGAAGTCATGAAAGAACATGACAAGATAGATAGATAGATAGATATGAACATATTAAGATTGAGATATAAATAAGAACGTAGATAGATAGATAGATAGATAGATAGAGAGAGAGAGGGATAAAAATTTAGTTATCAAAGAGAATATGAGGTAAAAAAGAAGAAAAAATAAGTTAAACGACCTATAATTTTACGATTACCATAAATATAAATATGGTAATCATTCTAAATGATCCACTGGCCACCTCCCTCCCCATCACATTGACACATAAAAAGTCTTTCTCTTCCCCTACCCCTTACTTTCTCTCACTTTTACACACACATACACACTGAGAAGGCCGCACACATGTGCACGCAGGCAAAAAGCCCTGCACAAACATGCGACCTATTTTTTTTCTTCTTCTTCTTCTTCTTCTGACCTACTCTGGAAAAAAAAAAAGAAAAAAAGGGAAATACTAAACAAAGCAAAAAACAAACAAAAAACACAAAACAAAAAAATAAGCATAGAACAAACCCCCCCCCCCAAAAAAAAACAAAAGAAAATAAATTAGAATAAAAAAAATGTGATGACTAATTAAAAAAAAAACAACTAAGTTTGGAGAAAGCCTGCACCCCTCACGCAAAAAATAGATAAATAAATATATAAATAAATAAGATAAATAGAATAGAATAAAATAAAATAAAGTCTGATACTATTTTAAATTTACACCAGATACCTTTTTTCGACTTAAAACAGTAACAAACAGTAAAAAGTTAAAAAGAAAACAAAAACTAAAAAAAAAACAAAAAAAACTGCTTGGCCGAGAGAGAAAAGTTAGGGAATGAGCACCCGCTATTTACAAACAGGATAGTGGTGGGAAGGTACATGACCGAGGAAGGTATGTGGTAGGGGGCCCCATCGCCCCCGCACTCCGGGTTTTTCGTAGCAGTTTTTCACCTTAGTTTGTGTAGGAGGTAGGTACCACGAAAAGCCATTATCAAAATCACTCATGTGAAGAGAGTACTGCAGGAGCAAGTGGCGTCTCCCCCCACTTTTTCTCTCTCTCTCTCTCTTTCTCTCTCTCTCTCTCTCTCTCTCTCGCTTTCCTTGCCTCAATATTGTGTTAAACGTACAATATATGGAAATATACACATCTATTTACCTAGAGATTCTATAGCAATTTTTCTACATCTCAGCTTCTGTAGAAAGTGACTGAAACTTTTATTTATTTATTGGTTTGTTGGTTTGCTCGCTAGTTTAGTCATTATCTTTATGGAATTCGCAGGGTAATAAAATGCAAAATAATTTAAAAAAAAAAAAAAGGTTAAATAAAATAGATTTAAAAAAATAAGAATTGTACGTGGGTGCTGGAGACAATATACATGTGCTAGATAAATATGCATCTTTAATTTGTTGGAATTAACACATTATTCTGTGTCACACACACACATACGGGTGTGTACAGGAATGTGTTTTGAATAATTTTGATAGCAATGGACGCAGCGGCCTAAACCGTACAGATTTTCATTAAGGTGTGTTCACGAATTTAATTCGGCATTAGTACTGGCCAAAACTGTGTCTTATAAAAAAAGGCCGAAGGACACGTTAACGAAAAAATAAAATTGTGTCCAATGTCCAGTGAAAATGAATTACTAAATAGATAAAAACAACAGGAAGAAGAAACAGAAAAAGTAAAAAAAAAAAGACAAGGACTATGAACAACACCCCCACCCAAAAAAAAACAAAAAAAAAAAACAAAAAAACAAAAGCAAAGCCACAAAACTAACAATAAAAACATTTTAATACATTAAATTGATTTATTTCCAACAAACAATTACTTTTATGAGCAGATATTTGTTATGCATCAACCTTTCGAAAATTATACAATCACAATTTTGTATATCACAATATATATATATATATATATATATATATATATATATGGTAAAGTTGGCCAGCCGTAGTGGAGGGCGACCCGAAGGCTCATTTTTCAAGAGCTACAACCCTTAGGTGTAGGGAAGGGTATTACTTCTTTCCCAGGATTACTCCACTTACCTTGATACATACCTTGTAATGTGGAGTGTTGGGCAAGGAGGCATCAAGTACCGTTTTTTTAAGTCTTTGGTGTGATTCAACCAAGGTTTGAACCTCGGTCTCCTGGATGTGTGGTTTGAAAGTGTGTGTATGTGTGTGTGGGTGGGTGTGTGGGTGTGGTATATATTGTATATACATTTAATTGCGAATACGTATGATAAACAGATAATAAATACACGAACATTTTTCTGTCTTTGGCTTGTGTTTGTCTGTCTGTCTCTCTTATATATATATATATATATATATATATATATATATGATAAAAATAAGTGGAAAAGTGGATAAACCAAACACAACGGGTTTAGTAATGATATTTCGTTCATTATTCAAGGAAGAACTTCTTCAGACTATTTTTAAAAAAATTTTTCTACATTTTAGCAGATGAGGATGTAGATAAAATAATGACGAAAATTTGAAAATATTAAGGGAGGGAAACATATATATATATATATATATATATATATATATATATATATTCCCTGGTCCACTCAGCTATTCGTTGAATTGTACAAACTCTCTTCTACAACGCCAGCACTGGCATTAGATATTCCATAAAGGTTGATATGACATTAATCGAACAATGCAATTCATTTTATTCAAACAATTCCTGTAATATACAAGTACATTCAATAGGAGATGGCTGTTGTCTCTCAGGCTTTCGAAAATTATACAATCACACACACACACACACACACACACATATATATATATATATATGGGGGGTATACATTTCATATGACTTCCGTTAGATATATTATATGTAGATTATATGTGCACCTCTATCGAATCTAATCGTTATTCTCTCCTTTTTCACACTCACATATGCACAATATATATATATATATATATATATATATATATATATATATATATATATATATATATTAGTTAGTTAGTTAGTTAGTTGACCGACCGTATTCGAGGGCGACCCGAAGGTTCCCTTTCAATTACTACTACACGGTGATGTTGGGGTAGGGCGCTAATTTACTAAGCTTTTTGCTTAGATGTAGCACAAGGCCGCATGAATTGGGCACCCAATGAGAATCGAACTCACTCGTGTAGGTTTGCTAGTCTACCTTGCTAACCATTACACCACCCGAGGTGTTGGGGTAGGGCGCTACTCATTTCCCTGCATTGCTTATATATATATATATATATATATATATATATATATATATATATATATATATATATATATATATATATATATATATATATATATATATATATATATATATATATATATATATATATATATATATATATATATATATATATATATATATATATATATATATTATATATATATATATATATATATATATATATATATATATATATATATATATATATATATATATATATATATATATATATATATATATATGTTCTGAGTGTCCTGCATACGACTAAACTGCATCAGATGGTAAGGTTCCTGTCCTTGCGCTTTCGGGAATGTAGAGTTTCTCTTTATTGACATTACTCTCAGATCTACTCTGGCCCGGAGTGGTAGTACTAGTCAGAGCTCCATCTATTGGTTAGATAGAACTGTTTCATAATTTACTATATTTTAAGCCATTTAACTGCGTGTAAACGAATGATTGATATTAAATTGAATTATTAGTGTTAGAAAACAATACTTGAAACCATTTAACTGTGTACACATAAATGAGCTCTGGCTTGTTTAATAAATGTTACCAACAAAGCATTATTCGTTTACAAATCATGTATATCTTATATATATATATATTTGTATGAACAGAATTTGGCATAAAATAACGTACAAGGTTTGATATGACGTAAAACACAACCAAGCAACTAACCTCGTGGTGTAATGGTTAAAGCGATGAACTGCGGAATCGTAGTACGCGAGTTCGTACTCCAGTCGCGCTATTACGTTCACTTTCGGGCAAATACCCTTGGGAAAGGTATGAACCCCCTTATTCTCCCTCCAGCTATGGGTAAATAGTAGGACGGACTAGGTTCTTCAGCCTTGGTTAGGCAACTAGTGCAGGAGAAGGAAAACTCTGAATTCAAAACCTGTTAAACTCCGCTTAAAAATTGACCTTGTGTCATATCCTGCCCGAGCGGAGGGGTTGGTAAATAGTACCAAGCAACTAACCAACACACACTGTCACACACATACACGTACTTGCACACACTCGCATACACGAATAAACACACACATACACAGAAAACAGCTGTGCAGTCAACAAAGCTTTCAGCAGATAGATAAATAGATATTATATCCAAATACATTTGCATATTTATGCACATTCATATATATATATATATATATATATATATATATATATATATATATATATATATATATATATATATATATATAATTGAGAACCGATAAAATCAATAAGTATATATATCACGTCTACAGATGTCTGCGTGTGTACGCACGCGCGTACGTGTCCGCGCATGCGCATGTCGCACTTCTAATACTTAAATTTGTACGTATAGGTTTTATTTACAGTGTTCAACACGAATATATATCCGTATATCATTGGCCAGATGCTGCAGTTATCTTTGTGACCTTATTGTGTCCAAATGTTACACCTCATAAAAGCGTTATAACAACTAGTCGTGATGATGGGATTAGTTTGCAAAAGTTGTGAACTTTAAACCAAAGCCTCACAGATAAACAAATCCCATGAGTGTAGTTCTACACACCCACACGTATGTATATATATATATATATATATATATATATATATATATATATATATATATATATGTGTGTGTGTGTGTGTGTGTGTGTGTGTGTGTGTGTGTGTATAAACACACTTTTTTAATATTTAATATCTGTGATGAAGGTGTGTTTAGTTTGTCCATATCTATTGCATGTCTATAACTTATATTAAGTTTTTGTGGTTGGCGAACTTAGTCGAGGGTGACCCGAAAGCTCCTTTTTTAATAGCTACTACACCTTTTCAATAGCTACTACTACTTTCCATGGATTGCTCCACTTTACCCTTCCCTAATAATGCTGAGTGTTAAGCAAGGAAGCATCAAGTACCATTTTTTAAGTCTTTGGTATGATTCGACCTGGAATCGAACCCTGGTTTCCCGGACCATTGGCGAACACTCTACTCATTAGGCTAATGGCCCGGTTATGTTAAGGTGTATCTTAATTACTGCCGAAAGGACGATATTTATAATTCCTATAAGTCCAATGACCTATGATCTTTATTCACAATTGAAGATAATACTGCATGTATATCTGTATTTCGATGTGTAGTTTTTTTTAATTATATTTATTTCGGACTTGTAGTTATGTTAACTTAAAGTAGTTGACGCAAATACATGCACATGCATTTACAAAGCCACTATGAACACAATCTTTTAAAAAAAAATGCATGACGAAATACAGATGTACATCTATTTTCATATGAACTTTGATTCGGCCATACATTTTATGTACACATTGCGATAGAACAAACAGGAATATTTCTTTGAAATGACATTGTAATTTTACAATTGTTCTCAACTTATTTCGAACTTTAGTCAACGTAAGGAGAAAATATCTTTTTGGGGAGAAAAAAACCTTTTAAAACAATTTTTTTTAAGTGTTGATATACCACAAAAGAATCTCTCTCTCTCTCTCTCTCTCTCTCTCTCTCTCTCTCTCTCTCTCTCTCTCTCTCCCAGGAAGATTTAAATGTTCGAAGTTTGAATAATTTAATTATCCTGATGGAATGATTCCCGACTCCGGTATAACTGGACTGAAGAACACACATACACACACACACACACACACACACACACACACACACACACACACACACACACATATATATATATATATATATATATATATATATATATTTGTATAGGAAAATAATTTTCATTCACGAATTGATACGTAACGTTTCCATTTCATTTATTGTCGCTTCTTTTATAACAACACATCAAGTCAACTTTTAAAAAACTATTTTTAAAACTTTCTAAAGATTAGTTTTTTCTTTGCAAAAACTTTTCTCCTGAATATGACTCGAGTTCGAAACTGGTTGGGAACAGTCCAAAAATAAATAGCACTAAAGAAATATACTTATTTGTCACGTTACGTCTGTACATATCTCTCTTTCTCCCCGCTCTCTCTCTCTCTCTCTCTCTCTCTCTCTCTCATATATATATATATATATATATATATATATATATATATAGAGAGAGAGAGAGGTGAAAGAAGAAATCGTTTTTAAAAACGTTTTTCTATAATCAAGTTAGTGCTCTGAGCAGGATAAAACCTGAAATATAATTTGGTAGGGTCATGTATGATTGTGTTCTGAGAGTTGTTGATTTTTTTTTAAAAGTAAAAGAAAAAAGAAATACTCACAATTTTCTACCACATTTACCAACTTACAAGACCCCTATCCCTCATAAAAATTGCTCAAAATTAACCTATACATGTAATAGAAACCCCAACCCTTCCATTCGGAGGCAGTATTTAGCCTTAATTATCGCGCACTGTAAATTTGTTACTGAACGTTAAACAAACAGTTAGAAATTGCATTGTGCCCACCGAATACATTCTATAAAGCGGCTACGACCTATATGCTGGCTATTATAATACGTATATCTATATCTTTATCTGCTTAAAGCAAAAACACATTCGTATGCACAACACACACACACACACACACACACACACACACACACACACACACACACACACACACACACACACTTATGTACGCCTGCGTGAGTACATATTTGTGATTTTGCAGGGTTGATGATGAGATTGGGAGGGTAACTGTTTAAACTCTCTATCCCCCCCAAAAAAATAGTAAGGCTTATTTTTGGGGGCTGATGGAAATTGTCAGGTGGGGGAGGCAATGGTAAAAGGCGATAAAAAGAAAAAGCTGGTGAAAGGGCCATAGTGCAAAGGTGGTATTCTTGCTAATGCTCAAACGAGCAAGAAGACTGTGGAGGGAAGAGAGAGAGAGAGAGAGAGAGAGAGAGAGAGAGAGAGAGAGAGAGAATTTTTAAACAGATGGAATCTTCTAGATGAAAAAAAAAAATAAAAAAAACAATGAAAAAAGCATCAAAAATATTCGCCAGTACACACACACACACACACACACACACACACACACACACACACACACACACACACGCCTTTTTCCATGCCTTTAAAAACTATTCTATATATTAGATTACTCAATAATTATGAGTAAAAGTACAGACTAAGTTTTAAATGTATTATCATTCTCGTCTAAAGCAAAAACTTAAATTACGTTTTTTTTATTAAATTTTTGGGTAGAGTTAAAGAAAGTTGACAAACGATTTGCGAAGTGGGGGAGCCTTACCCCTCTGCAGAGATGCAGTCGGTGTATTCTGCAGCCCAAGCCGAGTATTTGTCGCTGCCTCCCACCAGACACGACTTGACACAAGGTCAAAAGCCCGAAGGCCAATTAAAGTGGGGATAAAGGGGAGGGGAGGTCGGGAACGAGCCGAGACTCGAACCCTGCTTGTCTGTGCTGCTCATCGGCTCACTTAGTGCAATGTGAGCCTGATGAGGCAAGCAGTTTCACGAACCCAAATGTGGGTCCGGGCACGTATGCCAGTTTGCGGCTTAAACTAGACGCATGGTCTAGTGCCGTACAAGGGAGAAAAAGGAGACAAAAATGCAGCTCGCCCACCCGAAGGTAGCCAGGTCGAAACTAGGTGCCTAATTAAAGGCCCCAAGTCTGCCATTGTTCCTTTTCCAGGGCCACGCTCCGGACCGAAGTCCAGAACAGGCCCCGGGGCGCTCGCTAGCCCAAGCCGACTGAGTCATATATATATTACCTGTGTGCAAACTTCTCTTGGTAAATATCTTCTTTTTCTTTTTAAATTGGGCATTCAGTTTCTAGTTTTCAAAAGTCGCCTGGAACTTTTGCGCATACCCACAGAGTACATATATATATATATATATATATATATATATATATATATATATATATATATATATATATAGTACATACATATACGTACATATATTTATCATATAAAACCCATACACATATAAAGGCACGGGGCTTACGGTTATCTTGCCAAGTTCAAATTCTCAACCAGACTATTTGTATTTTAATTCACGCTCATACTTTTTTCCAAAGGCATGAGTCCATCGCTCCCTGCTCTGCCACCGCTACTATGCTTATAATATGAGTCCATCTCTCTTTGCTCATCTACCACTGCTATGCTTATAATAGGGTTCTTCTAGCTTGCCGGTCTGGAGAGGAAGAAGAGAAATTTGAATTAAAATTTAAAACAGTATTTCACGGTTCAGCACGGCAGAGTAAGGCCCATTATACCCTATGTCTTTCTAAAAGAATTGGGTTCTAGGATATATATATATATATATATATATATATATATATATATATATATATATATATATCCTAGAACCCAGTTCTTATATATATATATATATATATATATATATATATATATATATACCAACAGCAGAGTTTAACAGGTTTGAGTTTGCTTCTTTTAGACTGGTTGGCATATCAAGGTTAAATAACCCAGTCTGCCCTACTATTTACCCATTTCTGGAGGGAGAATAAATAGCTGGTTGCATACTTTCCCCAAGATTATTAGCGCTATGTTAAATGCAATTAGCCTCGTTCAGGCTTTGAACTCGAGTCACCGAATCCATTTCCTACAGCGATAACCGTTACACTAAAAGTGCGCTTATACAACCCCCTATATATATATATATATATATATATGTGTGTGTGTGTGTGTGTGTGTGTGTGTGTGTGTGTTCTGATTGTTAACCTGAAGATCGATACAACCTGAAACTCGGTGTTGTGAAAGTAAAGTTCGTAATTATTTGATTTTGTTTTGATATAATTGCGTATTTGTTTTGAATATTGTTCACACACACACACACACACACACACACACACACACACACACACACACATACAAATATATATAGAGAGAGATAGATAGATATGTTCGGTTGAAGACACTGGAATGTTTTCTCTTTAAGATCTTCAAGTGAAGATGTTCAAGTCTTTTGTTATTTTTCTTATGCCTGGGTCAAGGGGGTGAAGAAAGTGTCCCATACTAGCCCGAGCACTTTCAACCGAACATGTCTAGATAACGACTTGCTGCCTAAGTACACTTATGTATTCAAAAATGTTAAAGCAACATTAAACATGGTCAATTTGAAAGTTAGTTTCAATTAAGAGTTTTCCTTTTTCAACATCAGATGCATTGCTAACGCTAAAGAATTCAATATGTCCTTCATCAATTACAAACGAAGTTCATTTATTTTCAGTCCAAATCCTCCTTTTTAGACTGCGATTCTCCCCTTTATGAAAATTTGAAAATAGCCATCTTCCTACAAATACAAAACAGAAACAAAGAACAATACCAATGATTGACTTGTAGACTGATTGATTTTAACAGCAAGTCAACTCGTCTGGGCTATTTTATGCCATGAGGTTAGGGAATTGCGTAGATTGTGCGTTTATTTTTACCTTTTTGTGTAGTTTTCGTAAGTTTTTGTCACTCGGTTAAATAATATCAAGTATTCCTATTTAATACAAATAATGTGCAAATAGATCTATTTTACCAAGAGATACGATTTTAACAGGTAATACCGATCCAGGTCAGAGTGGAGTTGGGAGTAATGGAAATGAAAGAGCACATTCTCCAGACCTAGCCTCGCCATCAGATGTATTTTAGTGTCTTGCTTCCTTTAGTAGGGATACACTGAGCGTATTCTAAGCCTCTCTAATAGGGCAGGCAGTGTTCGAGTTCTTAAGAATGTATTTATTAAGGCAGTGTTCGAGTTCATAAGAATGTATTTATTGTCCAAATTCACAAAAAAAGCTGTGTATGGAGGGAAGACAATTATTATTATCATTATCATTACACATTACGAATTTTTCACACCAGCGTTAGCTGATGGTCTTTAACTGGAGTCTGAGTGACAGTAAGTCTCCCTAGGTTTCGAAAAATCTTCTCAGTATTCTGGCCAACTATACTATAGCCACAATTAACGCCATGTGCGAAATAGACATATAATGTTCATAACGATAGAACATATAAAGAACATAGGAATCCCGAAATTCGAAAACACGTCACGACTTCTTGTTCAGGTACGAAACCTTTTTACTAACTTTGAGTTAAAGGTTTCGACATAAGGAGGAGAGACCCAATCTCGCTATGCCGTCTTATTCTTCTGGTCCTCATCTCGTGCGGCACCCATGGCGCGCAAATTCGTCTCGCCTCTGCGAGCCCCAAAAGTCGACCGTCTTCGTCCAGTATCTAGTCTCAACTCTCTAACTTTCTTTCACTTCTCCACAAACCTCTGCGCGCTTCCGGTGCGTGACGTCACTCGCACTCCGTCACCCGTTTTGGCTCGGACTATTGTGACATCTCTGAGTGACACCTTCGTCCGCACGCGCGCGCCCGCGTTAACACCTGCATCAATGTTTGCACCTAACTAACCCATATGCTGAGCCAAAAGGTTCTCAGCCTAACTAAACTCAAAGGCATGAACCGAAATCCCTCGGCCATTACATTACACAACCTCAACCAATGCTGTAGTTTGGATGGTCTCAGCTCGTCTTCCAATTTATAACTCTTCCAGCCCCCTTACCGAATTTCTCTTTTCTTGGCAAGTTCTCTTTTTTTTAATTAATTATCACTCGGTTTAGTTTTTTAGCCGGGATTAGGTTATCTGTGTGTATTTTAAAATCCCAGAGAATTCTGTGTGTCTCATTCTCCAGGACGGATTCTTCTTTGTGCATATACTGTTTGTTCGTATGATCAAATTTCAATTTCTTGCATAATTCCCAATGGATCACCTTGACCACTCAGTCACGTCTGATCTTATACTCTTTTTTAGCTAATTTGCAGTATATTGATGCGGCTTATCAATTCTAGCCTTTCTGTCCTTATGGCGTTCTTTTGTGCTGCTATTAGAAGATTGGTTTGGTTTGGTTTCTTAGTTAAATGGCATATCAACCTTTGTTAGTTATTTAACACCAAAGCCATTCTCCTAGAAGAACAGTAATAGTACTATTTAACCCATAGCTGGGAGGATTAGGGGGTTCATACCTTTCCCAAGGGTATTTTCCCGAAAGTGAACGTAATAGGGCGACTGCTATTAGAAGAGATTCAGTTTTTCTCATAAGGTTTCCCTTTCGTAACCATATCCTTTCGAATGAGTTTTCACCAGTTTATCCTTTGAAATATCTATGCAATTGTTTTTCTTCCCGTTTCTGTTTCCTAGTTATTGTTGTTCTATTTGTACTTATGTTGTCAGTACTGTATTTGGCTGCAGTAAATAAACTCTTTTTCATGTTGTCTTTGAGTCCTCGTATTCATGCATCTACGCAATCTTTAATGCTAATGAAACTTTTTCCTCTGTCTTGACACATATATTCAGTCTATGTCATCTCTCGGATGTTAAGCCTTGTGAATCATCATTAACTTCCTTGTCCTCTGGTCCATTTGTCTCAGTTCTTCCTCGTCTATTTCGAGAATGGTCCGGTGTATCATAAAAAAGGGACCGTCCAGTTAATTATTCCTTTGATGAGATTTCTGCTACGCAGTTTGGTTTCGAGAAGTTTCCTTGTTTGTCTGAGATACTCTTTTTATTTTTTTGTTTCATCTTCGCTTGTTTGATGGTATCAGCTTCCAATATTCCCAAGTACTTATAATTTTCCTTTTTTCCTTGCATTCTGGTTCTTTCTTGATTTGTTAGTTCTATTCCTTCGGTTATTAGTCATTTTCCTTACTTTTTATTGTGAGTGTGGAACATTTTTCTATGCCAAATTACATTCTTGTAACCTGATTATACATTTTTTTATGGTTTGTGTTCTTTTTTTCCCTCCTTTTTTGCTAACTGCTTGAACATGAAGTGATTAATCTTTACTCGCGATTTAGTAAATTTGTAGCCTCTATTACGCTTCCTAAGTATGTTATTGAATGGCATCATCGCTATAACAAATAATGATGGTGAAAGCGTATCTCCCTGGAAGATGCCTCTCTGGATTTTCACCTCTGCTAACATTTTTCCTCATGCAATCAATTTCACTTTCTAGCTTTTCATAGCTTCTATGATGAATTTAATGACTTTGTCGGATATCATGAGCATTTTCAATCAACTCTTCAGCTTTGCGGGACCATATCATCGCCCTATTTGTGATCAATCCTTGACATGGCTGGATTTTTCTACCTCACTTTGCTCTCCTTGATTTTTTTGTTTGTTTAATTGTATATCAACCTTCTTGGGTTATTTAATGTCAAATCCATCCTTCTAGAAGAACAGTAGTGGTAGAATTTAACCCATAGCTGGGAGAATAAGGGAGTTCATACATTTCCAAAGGGTATTTGTCCGAAAGTGAACGTAATAGAGCGACTAGAGTTCGAACTCGTTTCTTACGATTACTACGATTATTACGATTCCGTGGTCCAGCGCTTTAACCATTACACCACGAGGACACCCTATGCTCTCCTTGAGGATGTGCTGATCAATGTACAGTAAGTCACCAGTTTCTTTTGTTACCCTGTAGCATACTTTTTGTTATTCGGAAAACAGTCCGCAGGATACAAGTGAGTAACTTAATCTATCCTCTAAGGATTTTCGACATCATAGGTAGACACGTTGTCGGTCTATAGTTGCTGGGATGGTTTCTTTTTCGGGGGTATTTCTTGATCTCAGTACTTTTCTCCTTGGTCATCCATTGGTGTATATTTACTTCTAAGCATTTACTCAGTTGAAGAGCAAGTCTGTCTTGGATGGAAGAGAATTTTTTTCAACTGGAATCCATATATGCCTTCATGGCCTGGAGTTTTCAAATTCGGTACTCTCTTGAGTGTTACTCGGAGTGATTCTCTGCGTATTTCTATCTCAGAGCTTTTTTTTTCGGGTCCTTGTAATTCCTTTTTCGTGTAATTTTTCCGTTTGTTATTTCTGTTATGTTCTCTCTATTCCCATATTCAACTCCTAAGTAGTTTTGTTTCCTTTGCATCCGGTTGTTCTTTTGTCCTTGTGCATTCTTGACCTACTTTTGGGTAGAATTTTCTTTCGTTATTTGGGAATGTCATGTTTTGTCTCGGCATCTTTTAAGTTTCTTTTTTTTTTGCCAATATCTTTATTGGTCTATTCAAGTCGACTTGTTCGTTGTTTTATTTTCGTCTTTTCATCCCAAAATATTCCTGTGTTTTTTTTCTCCCTCCTTTAGCATCTTTGCTTGTTATCGCAATTTCTTTACCTGTCCTTCTTGCCTAATTTCACATTCAGATTTTGTATTTCTGTTCAGATTCCTTCGGAGAACACCGATGTTATCACAGGCTAATTTCTCTACTGCATGAATTATCTCGTTTAATTAGATGATGTTACCCATTGGGATATTTGGTAATAATTTTTTTACCTTTTCGGTTTCTTCCTTAACATTTTTTTTTTCTAGTTTTGTTTCCTGAGAGAAAGTTAAGTTGCCTTCTTTCAAGTCATGATTTTCTTTATTAACTCAGCATTTATTTTGTCTTATTGTGTTAACGTTTGTTTTATGGTACAGCAATCTGTTGAGTATTGGTTTTCAGTATTTTGTTTTCTAATTCAGTTACGAAACCTATTGTTTTTTTTTTAGTAATTTTCATTTCGATATGGATAATTAATTATACTTGATTAATTAAGGATGATAATTAAGAGGATCTTGTTCATATTTTTCCCTATTGTTTACATATTTCTAGAATTTGAAGGTCAGAAAACCAACTTTTGTTTAATTTCATTCAAGCTTGGTCAGTGAGTTTTTTGCTTGTTGCATTAAATCTGGCGGATTCTGTCCAGATTTCTATCATTCTTTTTCTATACCCTCTTCGTGTAGGATTGTCCTTAAAATGACACTAAAAACAGTAAAAACACTAAAAATAACACTGAAAATAACACTAAAAACACTAAAAATAACTCTAAAATTAACGATAAAAACACTAAAAATAATACTAAAAATAACACTAAAAACATTAAAAATAACACTAAAAAAATTAAAAATAACACAAAAATAAGACTAAAAACACTAAAAATAACACTAAAAATAATACTAAAAACACTATAGATAACACTAAAAAATACTAAAATAACACTAAAAACACTTGAAGATAACACTAAAAATAACACTAAAATACAAAAATGACACTAAAAATAACGCTAAAAACACTAAAATAACAGTAAAATACATATTTGTTACCGTTAGTTGTTCATTTTTTCCGTTGATCTCTCTGAGTTGTGTAATTGCTTTGGTCATTGTTTGTGTCCCTGAAATTATAACAGCCTACATTCATAGGATGCTGTTGGCTCTCCCAAGTGGGCTATCTAGGGGGCACTTGCCAATGATGACACCCAGACCCGTTGTTTGGGTCCATTGTTGAATCAAGTTTAGATTTGACTTTTTTCGTGGGTTTGTGGTGGAATAGTATTTCTCGAGGTTCCGCCAAAAGAAAAACTTCGGGTGTTAGTTCCACAATAATACAACAAAAATTTCTACAAACAACGTAGACACAAGAAACTTGACAAAAACAATTATTTTAAAAAAATAAACTATATTATATTTTCTATCGAGGATATCAATGTCGAGGATTATACAAAAGGTGTTCATATGAGTGTGTGAAACACGAATATTGTCAGTGAAATTAAATGTGTGAGTATATCCGAACTAAAGAGAGAAGATAGATTTGTACTTACATGCATGTGTATGTGTGTGTATATATGTGTGTGTCCTGGCATGTATGAATCTTTCAGCCCACTCTTCTAACTGTTGTGTATATTAACGGGTCATCGGGCATCAATCGATCGCACTGTGCTGTGCCGTGATGGGCCTGTCTGCTGATCTGTCGGTCTCTACTTTGAACTCAAAACTTCGCTAATGATACTTTTTGGTAAAATACAAGTGGATCAAAGTAAAATATTTTAAGTTTATTACTAGTCAAATGAAATTCAAATGCGTGGACGTCGGCGAAAAGACAAACCGTGACCCGATCAGATTCACAGAAACTATTTCTTTTGGAACCTAACTCTTTTTGTTTCTGTGACAAATTTTTCGACTAGTTAGTTTTTGATCCGATTTTTCGAGAATATATTCTATTCTATGTGTCCTTCGCTGATTGGTTTAAAAATATAAGAGTATAGATTCTATGTAAGTGAGATTTTGATCCTTTTTTTCTGGAATATTCCTATCTACGTGTTCTTAGTTGATTTATCTAAAACTAAAGAAATGTCTATTCAAAAGGTTGTTTATTATTGGTGCCCCTATCACAAATGGGATCTAGTACTCTTAAGTAAAAGACGACACTTGAGAGAGTCACAAAAAAAAAAATCCCGTTTTAAACTTACTAAGTTTTATCTTTAACGGTCACCTATTTTTTTAAAAACATGTTTCCCTTCAAATCTTCATTACTGACTTATTCAAGTTATTTTGTTTATCGGTTGGTTTTGTTTTACGGCGTATCAACCCTTTCCGGGTCATTTAACGCAGAATTAAGTCATTTTTATAAAAGTTTCAAACAATTCAGTTAGGTGTAAGTATAGCTTCTTTGTTTACACATAGTTAGATGTCAAAAAAGTGTTCTATTTCAAACAATTCAGTTTTGGCTAAGTACAATTTTTTGTTTACACAGGTAAATGGGAAAACAGTGAATTTCAAACAATTCACTTGAGCGTAATTACACAGTTTAGTTCTATTTGACCCATAGATAGGACCCAATCAGATACTACTCCTCCGGGCCAGAGTGGACATGGGAGTGATGACAGTAAAGGGGTACTCTACATTCCTTAAAGCCCAGCATTACTGGAGCCTCACCATCAGATTGTTTAGTGTCATATCCAGGGCACTCGTTGGGGGAGTCTTACTCCTCAGCAGAAACGCAGACGGTGTGTTCTGCAGTCCAAAGTTACTTCGAGGTACACGGATTGGCTTTATTTAGTTGTTGAAACCCGAGCCATTTTGTGGTATTCGTCAATGATAGATCATTGTTTTGCATTTCAGGTAATCAAAATCATTTAAAACCTTCTATCTGCCACTTCTTCTAAAACAGCTTTTTGTCAAAAGTATTCTAGTCATAGGATTTCAGGATGCCGAGAGTCTTCGACAACTACCGATTACCGTTCTTCATATCACTTTCTTTCTTCCTCCTTTTCCCGGCGTTTTTCCTCTCCATCGTACATATATATAAAATTTAACTTTAAATGCAAAAAGAAAAACATTAAATATTACTTTGATAGAACGGCTGACATTTTTGGAAATATTTGCAAACGCGTGACAATATTCAGCACATCAACGAAAATTAATTTGAACAGTTTCAGGCGTGTTTTCATCTTTTCGTTCCACTCGGATGTCCTCTAATTCAATCCAATCTCTTCCAATAGAGGTTGCTAAGTATTACTGATTGTCGTCTTCTGTCAAAAGACTTCTTCTTCTTCTTCTTCTTCTTCTTCTTCTTATTATTATTATTATTATTATTATTATTATTATTATTATTTACTCCTTTAGAGTTTTTCACATCAGTGTCAGCTGATGGTTTTCCACTAGAGTTGGAGTGAGAGCAAGTCTCCTCAAGTCTCCAGGACTCGTCTCAGGATTCTGGCCGTTCTCAGCAATGCCATCATTTGGATAGTCTCTACCTGTCCTCCAACTTCCAAGTCTTCCAGGCCTTTTAATAATCCTTTAGTTATTGTGCCTAACGCACCAATCACAATTGGCACAATCGTTACTTTCATGTTCCACAGCTTTTTCAATTCTCTAGCAAGGTCGAGGTACTTATCCTTCTTTTCACTTTCCTTCAGATTTATTCTGTGGTCCGCCGGGATAGCAAAGTCGACAATTTTGCAAATTCTCTTCTTTTTGTTGATTATTATGAGGTCTGGTCTTCTGGCCGGGATTAGGTGATCCGTTTGTATGTTAAAGTCCCATAGGAGTTTATGGGTTTCATTTTCTAGGACAGGTGCTGGGTTGTGCATATACCATATCATTATTATTATTATTATTTATTCTTTGAGAGTTTTTCACATCAGCTAACGCTGATGGTCTTTCACTGGAGTTTGAGTGACAGCAAGTCTCCTTAAGTCTTCAGGACTCTCAATGATGCAGTAGTTTGGATGGTCTCCTCTTATCCCCTAATTTCCAAGTCCTCCTCTCCCTTTATTACAATTGGTTACTTTCATATTCCATGTTACTTTCATATTCCACAGTTGTTCCAGTTCCCTAGCCAAGCTCGAGGAACTTATCTTTCGTTTCACTTACATTCAATTTTCCTCTATGGTCAGCCGGAACAGCAAAGACCATAATTCTGCAAGTTCTCGTTTTTTATGGACTATTATAAGGTCTGGTCATCTGGCTGAGATTAGGTGATCAGTTGGTATCTCAAAATCCCAAAGGAGTTTGTGTGTCTCATTTCCGAGGACAGATACTGGACTGTGAATATACCATTTGTTCGTATGGTCAAATTTTAATTTCTTGCATAATTCCCAGCGGATTCCCTTGCCCACCCAGTCGTGTCTAGTCTTATACTCTTTCTGTGCTAATTTGCTGCATTCACTTATTATGTGATTGATTGATTGTTTGATCTCTATCATCATATAATCTACATCTGCTGTTTTTATATGTCTTATCTATTCTTGGTTTGATATGATTGGTTCTTATAGCGCTGTTATGAATTGCAATTAGAAGAGATTCAGTTTCTCTCTTAAGGTGTTATTATTATTATTATTATTATTTGAGAGTTTTTCGTATAAGCGTTAGCCGATGGTCTTTCACTGGAGTCTGAGCAACAGCAAATCTCCTAAAATCTCTAGGACTCTTCTCAGTATTCTGGCCGTTCTCAATAATGTAGTATTTTGGATGGCCTCCACTCGTCCTCTTCTTCCCAAGTCCTCCTGTCTCTTTAATAATCTTTTGGTCACTGTGCCAAAAACATCAATCACAATTGGTGTAATTGTCACTTTCATGTTCCACAGTTTTTTCAATTCCCTATTATTATTATTATTATTATTTCGCTCTTTGTGAGTTTTTCACTCAAGTTTAAACTGGTTGTATTTAACTTGTGTTTGGGTGACAGCAAGTATCCTCTGGTCTCAAGGACTCTTCTCAGTATTCTACCGGATCTTAACAGTATTGTGGTCTGGGTCATGCCACATGAAAAACTTGTTACACCATAAATACAGTGGATTAGTTATTTTTTCTTATACCTCCTTCTAACAATTATGTGAGCTACTTGAAAGTTTGAGTGACGGACTTCCAAAATTTTTAAATTGCATATCTTATGTTTTAGTCTTTTATTTTTCTGTGGTTCGCCGAAACTGCAAAATCCATTTGACAGCAAGTTTTCTTGTTTGTTTCTTTCTTTGTTATCTAGCTCTAGATCAGTTTTTTCTGGCCGAGATTAGGTGATCCGTTCGTATCTAAAAATCCTAGAGAATTATTATTATAATTGTTTGAAACCATAGAATTGCTAGAAATTATTGGTACTAGATAGGAATACTTGGAACCTTATAACTGTGTGCAAACAAATGATTAAATAGGAGTAACTACTTTAAAAATATATGATGGTTGGTTATTTGGTTGGTTGGATTTTTGGGTTTATTGGCATATCCACCCTTGTAGGTTATTTAACGCCAAATCCATTTTTATGCAAATAATCAGTGCTATTTCAAACAATTCAGTTTAGCACGAGTACACAGTTTAATTGTCAAAAACATTTCTATTTCAAACTATTCAGTTTATTCAAATAGTTCTAATTCAGCTAATTGAGTTTAGTATAAGAATAGATTTTGTTTACACACAGTTGAATGTCGAAACAGTTCTATTTATAACAATTCAGTTTAGTGTAAAAAAAAAAACTATTTATAACAATTCGGTTTCTGTGTTAAAAACAGTTCCATTTCAAACAATTCAGTTTAGCATAAGCACGTAGATTAAATGTAAGTACACAGTTTAATAGTCGAAAACATTTCTATTTTAAGCTATTCAGTTTAGTCAAATAATTCTAATTCAAAAATTCAGTTTAGCATAAGTATGCACTTAGTACTTTTTAACCCATAGATATGGTCCTATAGGATGCTACCATTCCAGGCCAGAGTGGATCTGGGGACAATGGCAATGAAGGGGTTCTCCGCATCCCTCAAAACTCCAGCATCACTGGAACCTCACCATCAGAATGTTTAGTGTCATATGCCGGACAATCATTGGTGGGGGCGTCTTATACCTCTGCAGAAATGTAGTCGGTGTATTCAACAGCCACAGCCGACTGGGCAATATATATATATATATATATATATATATATATATATATATATATATATGTGTGAGTGTGTGTGTGTGTATATATATATATATATATGTGATTGTTTATAACTTAGTAGTATTTAATAGAAATAAGAAATGTATACGGGGAGCCGAGTTCAAATCCAGGACAATGCTCTTTGTGATCCACTTCGGCTCTTGGGAAAAATATGAATGCACCTGTTCTGTCTAGAAAAGGATAAATAGTCGAGCCGACAGTAGACAAACAAACTAGGAGAAGGAAGACTCTAAATTCCAACTTGTGATTTTCTCCCTTCAGCTACGGGTAAATAGGAAGACAGCCTGGGATCGGTAGCCTTGTAGATGAGCAAAGTAGTCTCCTGGAAGGAAAACTCTTAATTGAAATCTCTTAATATTCTCTCTTCAACCCTGGATAAAAGGCAAAGCTATCCTCAAAGAGGATTGAAAAAAAGATTAAGAGACAGGGTTATCAACAGAGAAGATGGTTGGTTGTTTTTTGGGGTTTCATGGCATATCCACCTTTGTAGGTTACTTAACACCAAATCTATTTTTATGCAAATACTCAGTTCTATTTCAAACAATTCAGTTTAGCATGAGTACACAGTTTAATTGTCAAAAGCATTTCCATTTCAAACTATTCAATTTATTCAAACAGTTCTAATCCAGCCAATTCAGTTAAGTATAAGTATAGATTTTGTTTACACTGTTAGATGTCAAAACAGTTCAATATTAAAAAATTCAGTAAAGTGTAAGTACAGTTTTAATGTCAAAAACAGTTCCATTTCAAACAATTCAGTTTAGTATAAGCACCCAGTTTAAATGTAAGTACACAGTTTAATTGGTAAAAACATTTCTATTTCAAGCTATTCAGTTTTGTCAGTCAGTTCTAATTCAAACAATTCCGTTTCGCATGAGTACGCAGTTTAGTTCTATTTAACCCATAGATAGGACCCTATCAGGTGCTACCATTCCGGGCTAGAATGGACCTGGGAGCAATGGTAATGAAGGGGTACTCCGCATTCCCCAAAGCTCCAGCATTACTGGAACCTCACCATCAGATTTTTTAGTGTCATATGCAGGACACTCATTGGTGTTGGGGTTGGGAGTCTTACCCCTTTGCAGAGAAGCAGTTGGTGTATTCTACAACCCCAGCTGACAGGGCAAAACAGAAAATAAGACGATTTTGAAGACAACAAGATAATTTATTAGTTGTTTTTTTTTTAAGTACAGTTTCTTCTTGGACACACCCAGGATCAGGCTGGGAAGGGGGGGCTGTATGATCCAGGGCTACGATTCTGAGGTCGGGGTGGTTGGGTGATGCAACTCAAAACACCATTTTTTAAATATTCTTTTGTATGGAAGACTCAAGGGGGCACTTTTTGAAATAAATATAAAATATTATATGAGCAGTTTGAAATTGGGAAGTAGGAGTGATGGGTTGGTGCTGCTGATAGTTTTATTCAATCCTGACCATACTTGTATCCTTGGGGGTATATTTTAATTACAGATTTTATTTTATTTCATAGTAACTTCTTTTTAGACAAAGGCACAAGAGATTTATATAAATCTGAAGGAAAGTGAAAAGAAGGATAAGTACCTCGACCTCGCTAGAGAATTGAAAAAGCTGTGGAACATGAAAGTAACGATTGTGCCAATTGTGATTGGTGCGTTAGGCACAATAACTAAAGGATTATTAAAAGGCCTGGAAGACTTGGAAGTTGGAGGACAGGTAGAGACTATCCAACCGACAGCATTGCTAAGAACGGCCAGAATCCTGAGACGAGTCCTGGAAACGAGAGGAGACTTGCTGTCACTCAATCTCCAGTGAAAAACCATCAGCTAACACTGATGTGAAAAACTCTAAAGGGGTAAATAATAATAATAATAATAATAATAATAATAATAATAATAATAATAATAATAATAATAATAAGTGCGTAGAAAGACTGATGACAGCCATCAGAAGCCATACGGTCAACAAAATCATCAACAAAACAGAAATAACCAGAAAACAAAAATTAGAAGGAAAACAACTCAATGGGCACTTCAAGCGACAAACAAACGAAATCTCTCGAGAGAAAACTTGGACGTGGCTAAAAATGGGAAACCTCAAGAGAGAAACTGAGTCTCTTCTAATAGCAGCATAAAACAAGGCCACAATAATCAGCTATATCAAGGCAAGAATAGAGCAGACGCAGCAAAATAGCAAATATAGGTTTTCTGGTGACAGAGATGAAATGATCAATCACATAATAAGCAAATATAGCAAATTAGCTCAAAGTGAGTATAAAAGTAGACACGATTGGGTAGTTGCCCAGTTGGCTGGGGCTGTAGAATACACCGACTGCTTCTCTACAGAGGGGTAAGACCCCCCCACAACGAGTGTCCTGCATATTACTCTAAACAATCTGATGGTGAGGTTCCAGCTGTGCTGGAGCTTTAGGGAATGCGGAGTACCCCTTCATTGCCATCGCTCCCAGGTACACTCTGGCCCGGAGTGGTAGCACCTGATAGGGCCCTATCTATGGGTTAAATAGAACTAACAGCATACTTATGCTAAAATGAATTGAGTAAACTGAATAGCTTGAAATAGAAACGTTTTTGACAATTAAACCGAACTTACACTTGAGCTGCGTGCTTGTGCTTAACTGAATTATTTCAAATAGAACTGTTTTTCGACATTAAAACTGTATTTACACTTAACTGAATTATTACATATAACTGCTTGAATAGTTTGAAATGGAAATGTTTTTGACCATTAAACTGTGTACTTATGCTAAACTGAACTGTTTTCAATAGAACAGATTATTTACATAAAAATGGATTCGGCGTTAAATAACCTACAAAGGTTGATATGCCATAAAACCAACCAAACCAAACCAGACGATTGGGTAGGGATGGTAACACACTGGGAATTGTACAAGAAATTGAAATTTGACCCTGCGAACAAGTGGTGTGTGCACAATCCGGAATCCATTTTGGAGAACGAGACGCACAAAATTTTCTGGGATTTTTATATACAAATGGATCATCTAATCTCGGCCAGACGACTAGACCAAGTGATAGCCAACAGCATCAACAAAAAAGAGAACTTTCCAAATTGTGGACTTTGCTGTCTCATCATCATCATCATCATGTCGTGCCGCCAACACGGATATCTCTGACCCTCTCTCGCCACTCCTCCCTATCGTTCATCGCTTCTGGCAGGTCCTTGGGGCTACATCTCGTATCCACACAGAGCTGTGGTATTTAGGTTCGTGTTGGTCGTCCTGCTTTTGCTCGGCCATATGAGGGGGTCCATAGGAGTATATCACTTATGAGCTCGTCCCTGCTTCTCCAGCAGAGTCCTGCGTGTCTGGTTACATTCTCCGGATGGAGACACAGACAACTTCGACATTGTAGCAGGAGTACTGCAAGGGGACACACTAGCCTCATACCTCTTTTTCATCTGTCTAGACTACGTGCTTAGAACATCGATTGATAAAATCAAAGAAAACGGTTTCGGGCTGACAAAGAAAAGAAGCAGAAGGTATCCCGCAAAAACAATTACCGACGCCGACTACGCCGATAACATAGCGATTCTGGCAAATACACCCGTCCAAGCGGAAACCCTACTGCATAGTCTGGAACGAGCGGCTGCAGGCATTGGCCTCCATGTTAATGCACACAAAGCGGAATACATGTGCTTTAATCAAACAGGCGACATTTCCACACTAGGCGGTAGCTCTCTGAAATTAGTTGACAAGATAACCTACCTAGGAAGCAGTGTCTCATCAACCGAAAAAGACATCGACACACGGCTAACAAAGACATGGATAGCTGTCGATAAGCTATCGGTCATATGGAAGTCAGACCTGACCGATAAAATGAAACGCAGTTTGTCTTAGCATACCACAGAGTAAAATTGAAGGAAAGGGAAAAAAGAAATGAGTGCGTAGACTTTGTAAAGGAACTGAAAAAAAAAAAAAAACAACTAAGGAACATGAAAGTGACGGTAGTACCAATTGTAATCGGTGCTCTCCGTACAGTCACCAAAGGATTGGTAAAGGGACTGGAAGAATTGGAAATAATAACTTGAGTAGAGACTATCCAAACAACAACACGGTTTATATCGGCCAGAATACTGAGAAAAGTCCTGGAGACTTGAGAAGGTTTGTTGTCACTCAAACGCCAATAAAAGACAATCAGCTTGATGCTCATGTGAAAAACTCTCAAAGGAGTAAAATAATTGAAAATGAAAGTCAAAATTCAAAAAGAATATCTCAGGAGAACTAGAAAGCTACTTGAAACAAAACCCTTTAGCAGAAACCTTATCAAAGGAATAGATACTTGGGCTGTACCCCTCGTTAGATACTCGAACCCTATCTGAAGTGGATCAGGGATGAACTTAAACAAATGGACCAAAGAATTAGAAAACTAATGACCATGCACTTGGCATTACATCCCAGAGACGACGTTGACAGATATATCATATTTACCAATCCCTCCGTTCGGACAGGATATGACACAAGGTCAATTTTTAAGCAGAGTTTAACAGGTTTGAATTCAGAGTTTTCCTTCTCCTAGACTAGTTGCTTCACCAAGGCTGAAGAACCCAGTCTGACAGACTATATGTATCAAGAAAAGAGGGAGGAAGAGGACTTGCCAACATCGAAGACAGCGTTGACGCATCGATACAACGACTCGAAGACTTCACAGGAAAACACGAAGAAAGACTGATTACAGCTATCAGAAATAATACAGACAACACGATAGACAACAAGATGACAATAAATAGGAAACAAAATGGGAAGAAAAACAGCTCTATGGGTGTTTTAAACAACTAATAAACAACATCTCACACGGGAAAACCTGGACATGGCTAATAAAAGGAAACTTTATGAGAGAAACAGAATCTCTCCATATAGCTGCACAAAACAACACCATAAGAACCAATCATATCAAAGCGAGGATAGATAAGACTCAACAAAATAGCAAATGTAGGCTATGTGCTGACAGAGACGAAATTATCAATCACATAATATGCGAATGCAGCAAATTAGCACAGAAAGCGTACAAGACTCGACAGGACTGGGTGAGCAAGGTGATCCATCGGGAAATGTGCAAGAATTTTAAATTTGACCATACGAATAAAAGGTATATGTACAACCCAGCACCTATCCTAGAAAATGACACACATAAACTCCTATGGGACTTTGACATACACATAGATCACCTAATCTCAGCCAGAAGACCAGACCTTACAATAATCAACAAAAAAAAACCCAAAAAAACAAAAGAAATTGCAAAATTGTTGACTTTGCTGTCCCGGCTGGCCACAGTAGAAAACTGAAAGAATGTGAAAAGAAGGATAAGTACCTCGACCTTGCAAGAGAATTGAAAAAGCCGTGGAACATGAGGGTGACGAATGTACCAATTGTGATTGGTGCTTTTGACACAGTAACTAAAGTATTACTAAAGGATTATTAAAGGGCCTGGTGGGCTTGGAAGTTGGCGGACGAGTAGAGACCATCCCCCTAAAAAAAGCATTATTGAAAACGGCCAGAATACTGAGAAGAGTCCTGGAGACTTGACGAGACTTGCTGTCACTTAAACTCCAGTGAAAGACCATCAGCTAACGTTGATGTAAAAAACTCTAAAGGAGTAATAATAATTTACAAAATTGTCGACTTTGCTGTCCCGGCTGACCACAGAATAAAAATGAAAGAATGTGAAAAGAAGTGTAAGTACCTCGACCTTGCTAGAGAATTGAAAAAAACTATGGAACATGAAGGTGACAATTATACCAATTGTGATTGGTGCTTTCGGTACTGTACGGGTAACTAAAGGATTATTATAGGGACTGGAGGACTTGGAATTTGGAGGATGAGTGGAGACCATCCAAAGTATTGCATTCCTGAGAACGGCCAGAATACTGAGAAGAGACCTGGAGACTTGGCGAGACTCGCTGTCACTCAAACTCCAGTGAAAGAGCACCAGCTAAAACTGATGTGAAAAACTCTAATGAGCAAATAATAATAATAATAATAATAATAATGATGATAATCCGTCTTTTCACATTCTTTCAGTTTTATTCTTTGGTCAGCCGGGACAGCAAAGTCGACAATTTTTGTTGATTATTATTAGGTCTGGTCTTCTGGCCGAGATTAAGTGATCCGTGTGTATGTCAAAGTCCCATAGGAGTTTATGTGTGTTAAGTACCTCGACCTTGCTAGGAAATTGAAAAAACTATGGAACATGAGGGTGACAATTATACCAATTGTTATTGGTGCTTTCGTTACTGTACGAGTAACTAAAGGATTATTAAATGGTCTGGGGGACTTGGAGGTTGGAGGGCGAGCGGAGACCATCCAAACTACTACATTATTGAGAACGGCCAGAATACTGAGAAGAGCCCTGGAGACTTGACGAGACTCGCTGTCACTCAAACTCCAGTGAAAAACCATCAGCTAACGCTGATGTGAAAAACTCTAATGAGTAAATAATAATAATGGGAATGCGATTTGGTAAAACTCTGAGATTTGTTGTAGACAGCCGAGGACACAGCCGAGGACACTTGGGTTACTTGGACTTCAGCGAAGGTGAACAATTAGTTCTGATATGAAAAACTTGCAAAGACTAATGAAACATACAAATGAATAGATAAATAAATAAATAAAAGATTATTAAAAAAACAACAATTCACTGAGCCTTATATGGGGGAAGACTGAAAATATTTCAAAATAAAAACATTGTAATATATGAAGGAGACGGTGATACCAATAGTAGTTGGAGCACTTGGAACGGTCCAAAAGAACCTGAAAAGGGACTGAGGTAACTGGAGATCAGAGAAAGAGTCAAGACCATCCAGACCACGGCACTGCTAAAATCGTCTTGAATACTTAGAAAAGTCCTGCTAAAATCGTCTTGAATACTTAGAAAAGTCCTGGATAGTTGAGGACACTTGTTTGAATTTCAATGAAGCGCATCAGTCCCTACTGATAAGAAAAACTTTCAAAGAGTAATACAACAACAACAACAACGACAAAAATGAAAATACTGTGTTTTAAGCTGAGAGAGAATGAAAATATCTTTAAAATATATTATTTTTATGTAAACGTTGTGATAGATATTTATTATTGTGAAGGAGGTTTTTATTGTATTTTGAAAATTACTGCCATCATTACTTAGCTTATTATCTTTGTTTTACTTTTTATTATATCACCCATCTTTTTTTTTTTTTTGTGATTAACACAATTTTCTTTTTCTTGCTTCCTCTACAGGAAGAAATTAAGCACACCCTCTGCCTCCACACACACACACTTACACACATGGAGGTGATGCATATATTTATCAAATTACGAAATCATGTGTATTTTTGAATAGTTCTCATTGTAAATAAATGGATTATTTACATAGATATTGCTACTTCTTCTTGTCTTTGGATTTCAGATGGTGGCACCAGTTGTGTTGGTGAGCCAAGAATGTACAAGGAATCGATGAGTCGAACTCATTCAAAGCAATTAAGTGAAAGAAAGAAAGAAAGAAAGAAAGAAAGAAAGACAGTAAAGAGAGAAATTGAAAAGAGAGAAAGAAGACAAAGTGATACAGAGAAGGGAGAAGGCTGAAGTGTAGAGAGTTATATTAAGAGAGAGAGAGAGAGAGAGAGAGAGAGAGAGAGATTAATTAGTGTAGTCTACCATTGAAAGATTTTTTTTGCGAGCAATATTGAACTAGTCATGGCGGTAACACCCCACAAGACACCAACTATACGGTCATCTGCCTCCCATCACGAAAACTATCCAAGTCAGACGAACCAGACATGCAGGACACTGCTGGAGAAGCAAGGACGAGCTCATAAGTGATGTACCCCTATGGACCCCCGCATATGGCCAAGCAAAAGTAGGACGACCAGCTCGAACATACATACAGCAGCTATGGGAGGATACGGGATGTAGCCCTGAAGACCTGCCAGAGGCGATGAACGATAGGGAGAAGTGGCGAGAGAGGGTCAGGGATATCCGTGCTGGCGGCACGACATGATGATGATGATGATGACCATTGAAAGATAATGGATCTGTTTTGAATTTCTCTGAATAAGGAGGGAGAGAGAGAGAAATAAAAAAGAAAGAAAGAATGAGAAATAATGAAGAAATGGGAGGAAACTAAAGTCACAATGAGAGAGAGGAAAGAGAAAATACAAGAGTGAGAGCGAGATTCTGTGAAAAATTACAGTTGCATTTTAATTTCTTTGTGATGATACTTTCCTCGAAAAGGAGGTTATCGTCATAGGAAATAGACTCGGTAATCCGAGTTCAAATACTGGACGAGGCTGTTAGCATTTCACATAGTGTTAATGCCCTTACGAAAAGCATTAGCCTATCTATTCTACACCTTCCCTGCTATGAATAAAATAGTACGGCAGACTAAATTCTTTAACCTTGCAAGGCAACCAGTCTAAGAGAAGGAAAACTCTGAAATCAAATCAGTTGTACTCTGCTTATATATTGACCTTGTGTCGCTTCCTTTTCGTGGCGACGGGGTTGGGTAAATATATACTTTACAGAAAAGAAGCAAAATATCATATTTACTATGGATAGAAGTTAATCTTTACTCAGTTGTGAGAACAGGTTGTTTATTTGTTTGTTTGTTTGTTTGGTTGGGTTTTATGGCGTATCAACCTTAGTCGGTTATTTAATGCCAAGTTCTGTTTATTCATAAACCTATTAAATACGTATGATTTGTAAACGAATATTTTCTTGGTAACATATTTAACAAGTTAGAGCTCATTTGTTTGCACACAGTTAAATGGTTTCTAATATTATCTAACACGGATAATTCTGGTTAATATTAATCATTTGTTGGCACACAGTTAAATGGTTTTAAACGTTGCTATCTAACACGAATAATTCTATTTAATATTAATCATTTGTTTGCTCACAGTTAAATGGTTAAACAGTTCTCTGAATTAAAGTAGACCTGGTTGTAATGGCAATGAAGAGGTACTCAAATTCCCCAAAACTCCAGGATTCGAGCCTCACCATTAGATGATTAAGTGTCATATCCATGACACTCGTTAGTGAGATCTTAACCATCTGCGGATATGCAACGTTGACAAATTTTATATAAATAATACATCGTTTTAATGTTTTGTTTTCCTTACTTTATATTTACATACAGTCGGATTTATTTCCATCTTTCTCTAATATATATATATATATATATATATATATATATATAGATGTGTGTATGTGTGTGTGCGTTGGGGGTGGGCCAGTGTGGGGGGTGTCTGGGGGACGTGTGTATGTGTGTGTGTGTGCATGTGTGTAGGTGGGTGTGTGCGTGCGTGTGGGTGGTGGATTTGTTGGGGTGAGGTGGGGTATGGGGGGGCGTGTGTGTGCGTGCGTGTGGGTATGCGTGCGTATGTGTGAGTGTGTGCGCACCTATGCGCGCGCGTGTGTGTGCGTGCGTGTGTGAGTGTGTGTGTGTGTGTGTGTGTGTGTGTGTGTGTGTGTGTGTGTGTGTGTGTGTTTATTCACTATGAATAACCAAACGGTTGAGTATGCACATTTTTAAATACACATGTAATATCCAGTTTGTTTTTATTGGAAATTTAATGATGCAATTTATTTTGCATCTGGTGTAGTAATTAATGATGAAATTGATAACTAATGATTATTGTCATTATTTAGTAATAAACTTCGTTGCAACTAAGTCGTTTCTATATGTTTGATGTAAAAAAAAAAGTCAAGTAATATAATCTCAGTCGTAAAATTAATTGTTATTCCGTTATAACAGACGACGTTTTGCCCAGTCGGCTGGGACAGTAGAATCCACCGACTGCATCTTTGGAGAGGGGTAAGACCCCTACCCCTCCCACCAAGGAGTGTCCTGTATATGACAGTAAACAATCTGATGATGAGGTTCCAGCAATGCTGGAGCAATTGGGAATGCCGTGTACACGTTCATTGCCATCGCTCCCAGGTCCACTCAGGCCCGGAACGGTAGCACCTGATAGGGTCCTATCAATGGGTCAAATAGAGCTAAACTGCGTACTTATGCTTAAACTGATTTGCTCGAAATAGAACTGTGTTGACATCTAAAGTGCATTGTTTGAAATCGAACATTTAACTGTGCGTAAACAAAATCTGTACTTTAAAATGGAACTGTTTTTGTGTGCTAAACTGAATTTTATCAAATGGAACAGTTTTTAACATTGAAACTGTACTTACGCTAAACTTAATGATTTGAAGTAGAACTGTTTGACTAAACTGAATAGCTTGAAATAGAAATATTTTTGACAATTAAACTGTATACTTATTCTAGAGTCAATTGTTTGAAATAGAACTGATTATTTGTATAAAAATAGATATGGTATTTAATAACCTACAAAGGTAGATATGCCATAAAACCCAAACAAAGAAACAAACGAACGACGTTGACAGATCTTAGGGTTTGGAATTTTCATAACAGATTTTGATAAAAGTACTGCTCCGACTCCACTGATATCTTAAATCAGTTTTAGCAAAATAAAAATAAAATAAAAATGTCTTGTTCTATATGTAGGTTTAAATGCACTGTTGTCTATAAAGAAGTATTGTAAATTCTAACTTCAAAGAAGAAAACTTGATTTGACAGCCTTTTTTCTCACCACTTATGTCTAAACGCTGAAGAACTGGATGCAAAACGTATTGTTATATACAAGCGTGTGGTTGCAAGAAAAATAAGACTGACGAGAAGATTTAGTTTATTTTGTTTATTGAATAAATAAAATAAACAAGCAGATGAAATATCTGGCTGGCTGACGGGGGGTCGTCTATACGGCGATGAGCGGTTGTTTTGATCTGGTCAGACGGTGTTGTCGGGTGACGCTCTTAGGACGGTCGACGATTCAACTTCCTGTGCGATCTCTGTTTGGCCTATTTATATGTTCCCGATTTCAAACACCGGCCCCAGAAAATACTACTTGTGTAAAAAATATGTCTGGTTGAAAATAGACTTTTTTTTTATAGCTGAGAATTTTCTGGGGATTTTGGATAGACTAAGCGTGGAGCCTATGCGCAGAAGCCAGGATTTTCTCAGTTTGACACTGGCCGTTGTTGGGTCAACATCCGGTAGCTGTTATTTTCTTCTACAGTGTCGATGTCTGTGGGTCTGTGTTTTGTGTGTTTTAGTAGTTAGGTGTATTAAGAGTTAAGTGGATAAATCAAAAGAGATTTGATGTATTTTACTATAACAGTATTTAGAATCTAAATTTTTACCCATGTAAAGTTAGGCAAATCAACTCATATATATACTCGACCGAGTAAAAAAAATTGCAATATTTTGGAAGTTTGAGACACAATTCGGCCACTACGGATATTTTTGCCAAGATCGTGAAGGTGACGAAACACACTGGACCGCGTGAGAGTCCGAGCTCGCCTGATACTCTGCGAATACGACCGGTCGGATTTGTCTCTTTGGCTTAGTGTACAACCTAGGAATGCATGGTTTTTTGGCCAACTTGATTTTGCCTGATCGTCGAAGTTCTTTCAACCCGAGTGAAATTTTCAGGAACCATCTGGTTAATGTCATGTGATCAGCTGCGCTTTCGCCATTCGCACAACGAATATTTTTGGCTTCTTCCATGGCTAAATTCGAACTCCCAAAGCATAAGTTTCTGAATTAGACTATGTTGTATCTTCATCTGGGCTTTTTAAAAATCTGTCATGGAGTGAAGCAATGCACAACGTGTAAGCGCACTAACTACCACGATATTTTCCTCCACTGCGGGCACCTACCACGGCTTGAACTGCTTTGGTCACGTGATACACGAGTCATAAACTAGTACAAGGAGAAGAAAAACTCTGAAATCAATCCTGTTAAACTTCACATGAAAAAATTGACCTTGAGTCGAGTCTTGTTCTTGGGGAGGGTAAATACATATATCTATATATAAATACTATTATATATATTTACCAAGTCACCAACTATACGGTCACCTGCCTCCCATCACAAAAACTACCCAAGTTAGACGAACCAGATATGCAGGACACTGCTTGAGAAGCAGGGATGAGCTCATAAGTGATGTACTCCTATGGACCCCCCACATATGGCCGAGCAAAAGCTGGACGACCAGCTCGAACATATATACAGCAGGGGTGTGAGGATACGAGATGTAGCCCTTAAAACCTGCCACATAAAAATGCCCTATGAATTTTTCTTTTTTTCTTCTTTCTTTTTTTTTCTTTTTCTTTTAACAATCTCCATATTATCTTTCCCAAAATAATTTTTACATTTGCCTATAAATTTGAAACACTGAATCTTACGACTGTAATGAGAGCAGTAGTAAAATGATATCTGTCAAATAATAGTCGTTACATTTGTATATAAAGGAGGCGTGCGTAGCACAATGATTATCGTCCTTAATAATGGAATCGGTGATACGAGTTCAAATCCTAGACGAGGCAGTTCGCATTTCACTTTGCACTAATGCCCTCTAGCTATAAAAAAAGATAGTAGGACAGAGTGTTTTTTTGAGGTAACCAATCAAGGAGAAGGAAAGCTCTGAATTCAAACCATCTGTACTCTGCTTAAGAATAAACCGTATGTAACATCCTGCTCATGGTGAAGGGTTTAAGTAGATATAAACATTTGCGTATGAATTTAATACTCTGAATCTTTCGATTATGGGACAATTAATGCTTGTTTTGTTTGTTTCGTTTTGTTTGTTTTTGTTTTTTTGTTTGTTCGTTTTTTATGTTGTTTTTTTTTTTTGTCACCCAAAGGATGCCACAGGTGTCGGGAGAAAACGTTTGCAACTAATTAAAGAGTTAGTCAAAGAGTCTAACCGAATTAATTAATTTCAGTTGATGATGTGACAGACACAACGAATTCATTGAAAGATGACATTTCAACGGTGTTCAATTTGCTGGTGCTTAATACAAAAGTTTATAATTTCAATAGAGTGGATACAATGAAAAAAAAAAAAAAGGATAAAGATGAATAATTTGTTTTTGCAAGCGTTTCACACTCAGTCAAACTTGCAAAGTAATTACAGTCTCTGTATCGGTCAGACCAATTATAAAGAAACAACAATCAAGCATTCGTAGATTGCATTATTTCTTTGGATTTGGACAGTTTTCCTTCTCCTAGACTAGTTGCCTAACCAAGGCTGAAGAACCTAGTCTGTCCTACTATTTACCCATAGCTGTACTCACTTTTGTGATACAGTGTATATATGAATGGGTGTGTGTGGGCGTATGTGTGGGTATGTATGAGTAAACATATACAGAATTCTAGGAATAGATGTCTGTGTACATATGAATGTGCGTGTGTGGGTATATATGCGTGTGTGCACGTATGTGTGTGCGTGTGTGTATTAGTAAAATATATACAGAATTCTTGGTATATGTACATATGAATGTGTGTGGATATATATATGTATATGTGTATGCGTATATGTGTGTGTGTTAGTAAATATATACGGAAGTCAGGGAATAGAAATGTATGTACATATCTGACTGGCTCATTGGCAGAAGGGTTAGAGTGTTTGCCAATGATCTAGGAGACCAGAGTTCAATCTCAGGTTGCGTCATTACAAAGACTCAAAAAATGGTACTTGATGCCTCTTTGTTTAACACGCAGCATTATAAAGTATGCATTAAGTTTTAGTGAAGCAATCCAGTGGAAAATGTAATACCTTCCTTTATACGTTAGGGTAGTAGCTGTTGAAAAGGAGCCTTCATATCACCTTCGACTAAGGTCAGCTAATAACTTACATATGAATGTGTGTGAGAGGGTATGTGTGTTTATTAGAAAATATATACATTTATTATTTTGAGAATAGATGCCTGTGTACATAAGAATTTATGAGTGAGGGGTGTATGTGTGAATTAATAGATATATACAGAAGTCTGGGAATAGATGCCTGTTTATGTATTAATGTGTGCGTGAGGGTATATATATGTGTGTGTGTATATATATATTAGTAAATATATACAGAAGTCTGGGAATATATGTATATGTACATATTAATGTGTGCGTGAGAGTATATATGTATGTGCGTGTGTGTGTGTTTTAGTAAATACGAGGTGCCTTCAATAACTTTTCAGACTTTTTTGTACAGACATTCAGTATCTTATTGCTATACATCTTATGAGATGACTGACCAATTTTTATGATTTCAGGTTCAAATGGACAGCTACAGTAGGGATTGGAATACACCCTACTAAAGCCTGATTGTTACAGCTGGTGAATTTCAAAAATGTAATCTGGACGTGAGGATTCTTTAGAAGAACGATATGCAATAACAATTCTATTCTAAACTTGGAAAAAATGCCAGAGAAACGTATGGAATGCTTTTGGAGCATCTTGCATGAATGGAGCATCAGTTTTTGAGTGGCATAAGAGATTCAAGGAAGGCAGGGAGTCTGTGAGGGATGATGAGAGGTGTGGGAGGAGAAAGAAAGTCAGAACACCAGAGTTGATTGGCCAAATAAAGAATTTCATGGAGAGGGACCGTCGTGTGTCTATAGAGACAATAAGTGCACAGTTTGATGTCAGTGTGGGAACTATACACACAATTATTCTCGAGGAACTGAAGATGCGGAAGATTTGCGCGAAGGTTGTCTCAAGGGTGCTCAGAGAAGATCAGAAAGAAAGACGTTGTCATGATAGCAGGGAGATGGTCGAGCTGATCAATTCAGATCCCGCAGTTCTTGATGACCTGCGATGAAAGCTGGATCTACTGCCAGATACCAAGAGATAGTTCCCAACGGAAGCATGCTGGTTCTCCCAGACCCAAGAAGGCCAGACAGAGCAAATCCACCCACAAACTTTTGATGATTTTTTTTTGACAGCACTGGCATGATCTACATGCACTGGGTTCCCACTGGACAGACAGTCAACAAGGAATACTATGTTGAGGTTTTAAGGGAGTTCAGGAAGGGATTCCTTGGGAAGAGGCCAGCACTCTTCAAATCGGGTCAGTGACATTTCCCCAAGACAATGCACCAGTCCACAACTCCTTCCTTGTCGCAGACTATTTGACGAAGATGGGCATCAAGACAGCTCCTCAGCCTCCCTATAGTCCAAACCTTGCTCCCTCTGACTTTGGTTATTCCCTAACCTCAAGGAAAAACTTAGAGGCTGTCGTCATGTGACAATTGAGGAGATGAAAGAGGCTGTGACGAAGGTCATTGACATGCTCACACAAGAGCACTTGCATGGGGCCTTCCAGAAGTTGTTGAAACGGTACAACAAGTGTATTGCAACCGGAGGAGATTACTTCGAAGGGGACTAGAGTTTCATATGTGTACTATCAATAAAAGTGCCCATACAAAAAATCTGGAACCTTATTTAATGAGCCTAACTCGTACCGAATTTTGGGAATAGATGCCTGTTTATGTATTAATGTGTGCGTGAGGGTATATGTGTGTGTGTTTGTATATGTATTAGTAAATATATACCGAATTTTGGGAATAGATGTATCTGTACACATGAATGTGTATGTGAGGGTATATGTGTGTATAAGTAAATACATACAGAATTATGATGCCTGTTAACAAATGACTATGTGTGTTTCTCCCCTTCCCTAAGAAGGGTGACCTCGGATTAGCCAAGAACTACCAAGGTATAACCCTAACATCCACAGCGGCCACGATATACAATGCTCTACTACGCAACCGCATAGAACCCAAAATTGAGAAGATACTTAGAAAAAAACAAATAGCTTTCGGAGAAATAGATCCACGACGTCACAAATTTTGTCTATCCGTCGAATTCTTGAAGGTGTACGTGCAAAAAAAACCTTGAGGCAGCAACATTATTTGTCATCTTCGCCAAGGCCTTTGACTCCATATACAGAGGGAAGATGGAGCAAATACAACTTGCCTGCAGCCTACCCCACCAAAAAAGCCATAATGATGCTATATAGAAACACAAATGTAAAAGTTCGTTCGCCGGATGGAGATACAGACTACTTCGACATTGTAACAGGTGTGCTGCAAGGAGACACATTACCCCCATACCTCTTTATCATCAGTCTAGACTACGTGCTTAGAACGTCTATTGATAAAATAAAAGGCAACGGTTTCAAGCTGAGAAAAGAAAGTAGCAGAAGATACCCTGCACATACAATTACAGACGCGGACTACGCCGATGGCATAGCGCTTCTGGCAAATGCACCTGCACAAGCCGAAACCCTGCTACATAGTTTAGAATGAACAACTGCTGACATAGGCCTCCATGTCAACGTAGACAATACGGAAGACGTGTGCTTTAATCAAACAGGCGACATCTCCACACTAAACAGTAGCTCTCTGAAACTAGTAGAAAAGTTCACATACCTAGGAAGCAGTGTCTCAAAAACTAAGACAGACATCAACACGCGACTAGTGAAGGGATGGTCAGCTATCGATAGACTATCGGTCATATGGAAGTCAGACATGACCGATTAAATAAAACGCAGTTTTTCCAAGCAGCAGTCGTATCGATACTCCTGTATGGATGCACTACATGGACGCTAACTAACTATGTAGAAAAAGCTTGACTGCCATTACAAAAGAACGCTGTGAGCATTATTAAGCAAGTCCTGGAGGCAGCACCCCACAAAGCAGAAGCTGTATGGACGCTTACCACCCATCACGAAAACTATCCTAGTTAGACGAACCAGACATGCAGAACACTGATGGAGAAGTAGAGACGAACTCATAAGTGACATACTCCAAGGGACCCCTTCACATGGACGAGCAAAGGCAGGACGACTAGCTAAAACCTATATACAACAGCTCTGTGTCGATACAGGATGTAGCCTTGAAGACTTATCAGGAGCAATGGACAATAGAGAAGGGTGGCAGGAGAAGGTCAGGGAGACCTGCACTGGCAGTGTAACATGATGATGATGATATGTGTACTTTGGTTGGTCGGTTGGTTGTTGGGTTTGTGGCACATCGACCTTTGTAGGTTATTTAATGCCAAATCCATTTTTATGAAAATAGTTCTATTTCAAACAATTCAGTTTAGCATAAGTACACAGTTTAAATGTTAGTACAGTTTAATTGGGAAAAACATTTCTATTTCAAGCTAATCACTTTAGTCAGGCAGTCCTAATTCAGCTAATTCAGTTCAGCATAAGCATGCAGTTTAAATGTAAGTACGGTTTAATTGTCAAAAACATTTCTGTTTCAAGCTCTTCAGTTTAGTAAAACAATTCAGTTTAGCACAAGTATGCCGTTAGTTCTATTTAACCCATCGATAGGACCCATATCAGGTGCTACCACCCCAGGCCTGAGTGGACCTGGGAGTAATGGCAATAAAGGGGTACTCTGCTTTCCCTAAAGCTCCTGTATTACTTGAATCTCACCATTTTTGGTGGAGGTCTTCTCCACCTGCAGAGAAGTAGTCAGTGTATTCTGCAGCCCCAGCGACTGGGCACGATGATGTGGGTAGGGTGTGAGTATATATATATATATATATAAATATATATGTGTTTATGTATGTGTGTACATTTAGAGAGTTGTTTGTGCTTCACTTGACACTAACGCATGAAAGAGGTGAGGGGCCTATGGTTCAAGTGCTGAACTGTGGCCTCAAAAGAAGTAAGTTGAAACTCAAGTCACAGTATTACTCTTGGGTAAGGTATGACTCTCCCTTATCCAGTCGGCTTTGAGTGGAATGGTATCACTGCTGTTCTTTCACTAGGAGGGCTTTGGCATTAAATAACCCACTAAGATTGAACAGCCATTAAACAACGAAAGTAGAGCTGAAATTGTTATGCATAAAAGGCTTGAATCCATCTGTTCTCCTTCCAGCTATAAGTAAATAGTGGGGCAGATTGGGCTCCTTAGGATTGATCGGTTATCTTGTCTTGGAGGAGGGAAACTTTGAATTCAAACCATTTGCAGCAGAAGGTTTGGGTAAATACATGCATACATTATAAAGGGAAAATGTGTATCCATATGTCTGTGTATCCTTGCCAGTGTGTTGATGAATGTATTTGTAAATATGCACAAAAGCCTCGGAATACATTTGTACATATATATATATATATATATAAATGTAAGTAAAGTTAGCGACTGTTGTCGAGGACAACCCAAAGATTCCCCTTTCAGTAGCTACTACACTGAGGTGTAGGGGAGGGTGCTACTTCATTCCCTGGATTGCTCCACTTTACTCTTGATCCTTACCTTATAATAGTGAGTGTTAATCAAGGCAGCATCAAGTACCATTTTAGAGTCTTCAGTATCACTTGACTTGGGATTGAACCGCTGGCTCCCAGACCATTGGCAAACAGTCTAACCACTTGGCCGGTACGTGTACAGACACACACACACACACACACACACACACACACACACATATATATATATACGTGTATATATATGTATCTGCTCATTGGCCTAGTGGGTAGAATGTTCGTCAATGGTCCGGGAGACCTGGGTTCAATCCCAGGTCACGTCATACCAAAGACTTTAAAAATGGTGCTTGATACATCCTTGCTTAATACTCGGCAATTTAAGGTACGTATCAAGTGGAGCAATCCAGAGAAAGGAGTAGCGCCCTTCCCTACACCTCAGTGTTGTTGCTATTGAAAAGGGAACCTTCTGGTTGCCTTTGACTATGGTCACCAAGTTTACTTTATATATATATATATATATATATATATATATATACTCCATCCGGTACGATCACCGGATGAAGACACAGAATACTTCGACATTGTAGCAGGAGTACTACAGGGGGACACGCTAGCTCCATACCTCTTTATCATTTGTCTAGACTACGTACTTAGAACATCAATTGACTAACTCAGAGAGAACAGCTTCGAGCTGACAAAGAAAAGAAGCAGAAGGTACCCCGCAAAAACAATTACTGATGCCGTCTACGCCGATGACATAGCGATACTGGCAAATACACCCAACCAAGCCGAAACACTACTGCATAGTTTGGAACGAGCAGCCACAGGCATAGGCCTCTATGTCAATGCACACAAAACAGAATATATGTGCTATAATCAAACGGGTGACATCTCCACTCTAGACAGAACCCCTCTTAAACTAGTTGACAAATTCACTTACCAAGGAAGCAGCGCCACATCAACCGAAAAGGACATCGACACGTGGTTAACGAAGGCATGGACAGCTATCAATAGGCTATCGATTATATGGAAATCAGACCTAACTGATAAAATGAAACGCAGTTTCTTCCAGGCAGCGGTCGCATCGATACTGCTATATGGATGCACTACATGGAATCTAACAAAACGGCTAGAGAAGAAGCTAGACGGCAATTACACAAGAATGCTGTGAGCAATCTTGAACAAGTCCTGGCGGCAACACCCCACAAGACACCAACTGTACGGCCACCTGCCCACTATCACGAAAACTATTCAAGTTGGACGAACTAGACATGCAGGACACTGCTGGAGAAGCAGGGACGAACTCATAAGTGATGTACTCTCATGGACCCCCACACATGGCCGAGCAAAAGCAGGATGACCAGCACGAATATACATTCAGCAACTATGTGAGGATACGGGAGATAAGGAATCCAAATGATAGTCTTTGAAAACAACTTGAGGATTAGCCAAAACTGCTAGGAACAAACAACAATTTGAACAAATCTTTAATAGATACTGCTAGTTGGTTGGTTGGTTGGTTGTTATGTTTTATGGCATATCAACCCTTTTCAGGTCATTTAATGCCAAATTAAATTTCAAAATTCAGTTTAGTATAAGCATAGTTTTTGTTTTTGTTTACAAACAGTTATATATCAAAACAGTTCTATTTCAAACAATTCAGTTTAGGATAAGTACAAAGTTTAGTTCTATTTGACTCATAGATAGGACCGTATCAAGTGCTAACACTCCGAGCCAGAGTGAACCTAGGAGCAATGGCAGTGAAGGGAGTACTACACATTCCCCAAAGCACCAACATTACTGGAAAATTACCATTAGATAGTTTTGTGTCATATCCAGGACACTTGTTGTGCGATAGTCTTACCCCTCAGCAGAGAAACAGTTGGTGTATTCTACAGCTCCAGCTGACTGGACAATACACACTTTTCCAAAAATATTTCACCAAAGAAAAGCTATAAGAAAAATTCATGACATGCTCCTTGTCAGTCACCTTCAGCAAAAAATACACAATAATATATATATATATATATATATATATAAATGTGTGTATGTGTGTGTGTAAGTGTAAGTGTAAGTGTTTGTATGTGTATGTGTATGTGTGTGTGTGTATGTGTATGCGTGTTTGTGGGTGTGTATGAGTGTGTATGAGTGTGTATGAGGGTATGTAATAAAAATAAGAGTATGTAAAACTAAAGTAGGAGATCGTAGTGGAGGGAGACCTTAAGACTCCCTTTTCAATAGCTACTACACCAAGGTGTAGGGGAGGGGGCTACTCCTTTCCCAGGATTGACCCACTTTACTCTTGATCTTTACGTTATAATGCTGAGTGTTAAGCAAGGAGCTATCAAGAACCATTTTTTGAGTCTTTGGTATGACTTGACCTGGGATTGAAACCCTGGTCTCCTGAGCCATTAGCAAACACTCTAAATGAATTTAAGGATTCACCAAAATCTACCATTACTCCATGTGTGTATGTGTATGTGTGTGTGTATGCGTTAGAGTATATATGTATGTGTGAGTGTGTGTGTATATATGTTCGAGTGTATGTGTATGTGTGTATGTGTATGTGTGAGAGTATGTATGTGTGAGTGTGTGTATGTATGTGTGAGTGTATGTTTATGTGTGCGTGTGTGCACGTGTATCTCTGTGAGTAAGTGTGTATGTGTGTGTATGCATATATGCGTGTATATGCATGTGTGCATGTGTATGTATCTGTATGTGTGTATGTATGCATATGGGTATGTGTGTGTATGTGTGTGTGTGTGCGCATTTGTTTCAAGTGTATGTGTATGCGTGTGTATGCAAATGTATCTCTGTGTGTATGTGTGTATGCATGTGTGTGTGTGTTTGTGTTTGTTTACTTACATATATAGAAATGTGTGTGTGTGTCTGTGGGTGTATATGTGTGTGTGTATGTGTGTGTGTGTGCATGTGTGTGTATATGTATGTGTGTGTGTATACTTACATACATATATATATATATATATATATATATATATATATATATATATATCCTTGGATGATTCCATTTAAAAATGTTGTATTTGTTGCAAGTGTATGTGTATGTGTTGGTGTGTGTGCAAATGTATCTTTGTGTGTGTGTGTGTGTGTGTGTGTGTGCGCACATGTGTGTGTATATGTATGTGTGTGGGTGTACTTACTTACGTATATACATATATAAATATACTTATATATATATATATATATATATATATATATATATATCCTTGGATGGTTCCATTTAGAAATGTTGTATTTGTTGCAAGTGTATATGTATGTGTATGTGTGTGTGCAAATGTATCTCTGAGTTTATGTGTGTATGCATGTGTGTGTGTGTGTGTGTGTGTGTGTTTGTTTACTTACATACATACATACATATATATAGAAATGTGTGTGAGTGTGTGTGTGTGTGTGTGTGTGTGTGTGTGTGTGTGTGTATGTGTGTTTGTATACTTACATACGTATATACGTATATAAATATATATATATATATATATATATATATATATATATATATATATCCTTGGATGGTTCCATTTAAAAATGACAGGATTATACAAAGAATTTTTCTATGTATTCTGTATTTCTTTTCCTTTATTTATTGTTTCAGAAAAAGAGAGAAAATGTTGCCAAGTCTCCTTTTACTGTGCTTTTTTTTTCTGTTTGGCATTTGAAATCACAACTGCTGTAGTTGGCTATCTTCAAACCATATCCCATCAACACCAGTAATAAAGGGTATCAGGGTAGGTGAGCAGACCCCCAGGCCCTGATCATCTCCCCTGAGGGTGATTAGGGAAGTATGGTGGCTGGAATAAAGGAAAGCAATGAAAAGTGAAAAAAAATAGAAAAAGAGGTTATGTTAAGAAGCTGATTAAGGTTTTAGTGCAAGATTTTTGCCTGGAAATTTGGAGGCAAAACATTAAGGACTGATTTTAGTATATGTACTGCTGAAGAAGGACTGACAAGCAAGAGTTTTCTAAGATATATTTCTTGGATAATACATATATATATATATATATATATATATATATATATATATATATATAAGTACTGATTTTAGTATATGTACTGCTGAAGAAGGACTGACAATCAAGGGCTTTCTAAAATATATTTCTTGGATAATATATATATATATATATATATATATATATATATATATATATATATATATATAAGGATAGAGAGAGGGTTGAGGGTGTGAATATATATATAAATATAGAGGATATAAGAATATATAAACCTCTATATATACCAATATACACAATAAATTTACACATATGTAGAAAGAGACAGACTGAGGGAGAGAGAGAGAGAGAGAGAAAGAGAGAAAGAGAGGGAAAAGAATACATTTGAACATACACATATTAGAATATAGAGATATGTAAAAAAACATATATAAAAATGCATATATATATATATATATATATATATATATATATATTTGTATAAATATATATATGATTCAATTATATATAAATACATTTATATATATATATATATATATATATATATATATATATATATATATATATATATGAAGAGGGACAGAGAATAAGAGAGAGAAAGAGGTGAATAGAATATATATAAATATATAGATATAAGAATATATAAACATATATATATGTAATCAAATATATATATATATATATATATATATACGTACATGTATTGTGCTTTTATGATATATCTTATAATAAAAATAAAACTATTTTCCTAGTTTTCTTTCTTGTCACAGTGTTTCATGGTTTACAATTTTAAATAATATATATATATATATATATATATATATATATATATGTATATATATGTATATATATATATATATATATATTGACGAAAAACAAGAAAATCTATAAGTTTGTTTCATCTAAAATTTATTTCGTCCATTCTTGACAGAATCTTTGAATGGATTTGAATAAAATTCTTTTCTTTTGACCATTAACTCCAGGGAATTCATTTATCATATGGAAAGTTCCATGGGTCAAAATCTAAATATTTATATGAAAAAAGTTTAGAAAAATAAAGGAATAAATAAAGATTCATTATATATCCCTTCACTGAACAATAAGTAAATCCTACATGCATATTTTATTGGTCTCTTCATATCAAATTCTTTCTTCTTTTTTCTGTACATATGTGAGCATGTGTGTATTGGTTTATCTCAGTTCCTTTCTTATTTTACTTTCTGTCTCTCTTTGTCTCTCTCTTTATCTATCTATCTATCTATCTATCTATCTCTATATATATTTCCTTAGACTATGTATGCATATTTTCTATAACAATTACACCAAGAACACCTGTACATATATATATATATATATATATATATATATATATATATATATTATTTGATCCAGTTAAACCGGAGTTGGGAGTAATACCATCGGGACAAGAAAACTATTCAAGAGTGAACGTTTAAATTTTCCTGGTAAAGAGCTCAATGTAACAGACATTACAAAGCAATAATTACATTGAGAAAAAACAACAAACCCGTCATATTAGGATTATAAATTTATTTCAATCCTGTTATGTGTTTTTGAAAAATTCAAAAACACGAAAAAAATTTAACATGACTTCTTCAGATCCTATGGATGAAATAAATCAGAATAGACACAGGAAAGAAGATGGCAGGGGATAGAAGAGGGGCAAAGAATTATATATATATATATATATATATATATATTCTATGCATAGATATCATCATCATCATCATCATCACGTTGTGCTGGTAGCACGGATATCCCTGAACCTCTCTCGCCACTTTTCCCTATTGTTCATCGCCTCAGGCAGGTCTTCTGGACAACATCCTGTATCCTCACATAGTTGCTGAATGTATGTTCGTGCTGGTCGTCCTGCTTTTGCACGGCCATCTGTGGGGGTCCGTATAAATATATGTGTATATATATACATATATATATTCATATATATGTATATACATATACGCAGATCATTAAATAAGTTTCCAGACTTTTTTCGTATGGGCACTTTTATTGACAGTACACACATGAAACTCTAGTCCCCTTTGAAGTAATCTCCTCCGGCTGCAATGCACTTGTACCGTTCCAACAACTTCTGGAAGGCCCTATGGAAGTCCTCTTGTGTGAGCATGTCAATGACCTTCGTCACAGCCTCTTTGATCTCCTCAATTGTCACATAACGACAGCCTGTGAGCTTAGGGAAATAGCAAAAGTCACAGGGAGCAAGGTCTGGACTACAGGGAGCCTGAGGAACTGTCTTGATGTCCATCTTGGTCAAAAAATCTGTAAGAAGGAAGGAGTTGTGGACTGGTGCATTGTCTTGGGGAAATGCCACTGACCCGATTTGAAGAGTGCAGGCCTCTTCTGATGGAATCTCTTTCTGAACTCCCTTAAAACCTCAACATAGTAACCCTAAACCTAACTCTAACTCTTTGGCCAATCAACTCTGGTGAATTGATTTCCTTACTCCTCCCACACCTCTCATCATCCTTCACAGACTTCCTGCCTTCCTTGAATCTCTTATGCCACTCAAAAACTGATGCTCGATTCATGCAAGATGTTCCAAAAGCAATCTGAAGCATTCCATACGTTTCTGTGGCATTTTTTCCAAGTTTGAAATAGAATTTTATTGCATATTTTTTTTCTAAAGTGTCCTCACGTCCAGATTGCATTTTCGAAATTCCCCAGCTGTGACAATGAGGCTTTAGTAGGGTGTATTCCAATTCCTGCTGTAGTTGTTCATTCGTACCTGAAATCGCAAAAATTTGTCAGTCATCTCATAAGATGTATAGCAATAATATATTGAATTTTCAAGTGTCTACGACAATTTTAAATGCCTCTCCAAAAAAAGTCTGGAAACTTATTGAAGGCACCACGTATATGTGCATATCTACTTATATATATATATATATATATATATATATTGGCAGCATTTCTTCATTGATACGTATTTGATTGGACATAATAGACATTTTTTGTCTTCATATTTTCTTAATCCTTTCAAATTATCATAGCAATCTTATGATATTTGATGGGAATTGGTTGATAAACCTTCCATAATTAGTTATTTCCCAAGTCCTTTCTGTCTAACTTTGGGTCATCATCAGAGGCCGATGTATTACAAAAGTGATGTAACTTTTGTTTGTACATTACTACTTTGTAAGAATGAGCGTTTGTACTGTTGTATTGTGTAGTGTTTACCTTTCGAATTCATTTTTATAAATGTATATATATATATATTGGCCTAGCGGTTAGAGTGTTCGCCAATAGCCCGGGAGACCTGGGTTCGATCCCAGATCGAGTCATACCAAAGACTCAAAAAATGGTACTTGATGCCTCCTTGCTTAACACTCAACATTATAAGGTACGGATCAAGGGTAAAGTGGAGCAATTCAGGGAAAGGAGTAGCGCCCCCCCCACACCTTGGTGTAGTAAGCTATCGAAAAGGGAGCCTTCGGGTCACCCTCGACTACTTTAATATATATATAGATAGATAGAGTAGATATAGATATATATATATATATATATATATGTAGTAATTTACTAAGCTTTTTGCAAAGATGTGACACAAGGCCAAATAAATGGTACTATTTACCAACCCCTCTGCTCGGGCAGGATATGACACAAGGTCAATTTTTAAGCGGAGTTTAACAGGTTTGAATTCAGAGTTTTCCTTCTCCTAGACTAGTTGCCTCACCAAGGCTGAATAACCTAGTCCGTCCTACTATTTACCCATAGCTGGAGGGAGAATAAGGGGGTTCATACCTTTCCCAAGGGTATTTGGCCGAAAGTGAACGTAATAGCGCGACTGGAGTATGAACTCGCGTACTACGATTCCGCAGTTCATCGCTTTAACCATTACACCACAAGGACACCCCCTAAGGCCAAATAAATGGTAATTTACTTAGCTTTTTACTTAGATGTGGCACAAGGCCATTTGAATAGGGCAACCAATGAGACTCAAACCATACATGCAGACATGCATATACAAATATATGTATATATAAGTATATATAAATTTCTATTTGTATATATATTTATATATATATATAATGATAGAAGAGCTCTGAGTAAGAAAGGTTTTTGCACCTGTGCCAAGGTCGTTATGGCAAAGCAGGTATAAAATCTCAGTCTCATGTGTTTTTACAAAATCTCCAGACAGAAGAGTGAAAAAATTATCCCAACTAAAATCAACCAACTTCACAATTTCCTGATCATCATTTCACTAATTTGATTGGTTGATTCTTTCTAATTTTGAAATTTAAATAAACCTGAATAAAGTGATGATATTTAGACAGCAGTCTTGATGAATTAGAGGTAATGATCAGCAGCTTTTATTTGGGTTTGGTTTTATGGCATATCAACCATTGTAGGTTATTTAATGCCAAATCCTCTTTATACGTATATATCAAATATATATTTGGTTTGGTTGTGTTTTATGGCATATCAACTATTGTAGGTTATTTAATGCCAAATCCTCTTTATACATATATATCAAATATATATTTGGTTTGGTTGTGTTTTATGGCATATCAACTATTGTAGGTTATTTAATGCCAAATCCTCTTTATACATATATATTAAATATATATGATTTGGTTTGGTTGGGTTTTATGACCTATCAACCATTGCAGGTTATTTAATGCCAAATCCTCTTTATACATATATATAAAATATATAGGATTTGGTTTGGTTGTGTTTTATGGCATATCAACTATTGTAGGTTATTTAATGCCAAATCCTCTTTATATATATATTAGATATATATGATTTGGTTTGGTTGTGTTTTATGGCATATCAACTATTGTAGGTTATTTAATGCCAAATCCTCTTTATATATATATTAAATATATATGATTTGGTTTGGTTGGGTTTTATGACCTATCAACCGTTGCTGGTTATTTAATGCCAAATCCTCTTTATACATATATATAAAATATTTAGGATTTGGTTTGGTTGTGTTTTATGGCATATCAACCATTTTAATACCAAATCTTCATTATACATATGTATCAAATTTACATGATTTATTCAAGTACTGCTATGTATCACAAATAATTAAACATCAGTCACTTGCTTACGCACCGTTAAAAGACCGAACAGTTCTATTTAAAACAATTCAGTTTAGCATAAGTCATTTGTTTGTTTACAGTTTAGGTATGAAACAGTTCTATTTGATCAATAGATAGGTCCCTATCAGGTGCTATCATCCGAGTCAGAGTGGAACTGGGAGCAATGGTAATAAAACGGTACTTTGTATTCTCCTAAGCTCCTGCATGACTGGAGCCTCCCCATCAGATTGTTTTTTGTCATATCGTAACCGGACACTCATTGGTTTCATTTCGTTTGGTTTTGTGGCACATCAACCATTGTAGGCTATTAATTCCAAATCCATGTTTATAATTATAAACAGTTCTATTTCAAACAATTCAGTTTAGCATAAGTACACAGTTTAGTTCTATTTGACCCTATCAAGTCCTACCACTTCGGGCCAGAGTGGACATTGAAGCGATGGCAATAAAGGGTGTACTCCACATTCCTCAATACTCCAGCATTACTGGAGTCTAACCATCAAATTGTTTAGTGTCATATCAGGACACTCCTTGAGGGGTTTTTACCTGTCTGCAGATATGCAGTTGGTGAATTCTACAGCCAGGTTTGAGAGAGTTTTTTTCTCTAGCCTCCAAAAAAGAAACACATTCTTGAATGGACTATTGACAAGAGTAAGGCATGTTTTACCTGACTCCTCTGCTATAAGCAGGATGCAACACAAGGTCAATCTTTAAGTGGAGTAAAGCTGGTTTGAATTTAGCATTTTCCTTCTCTCAGGCTGCTTTTCTAAACCAATCAATAGAATCCAGGTTGACTTGCTATTTATCTCTTGGTGGAAGCAAAATACAAGCAGTTTCATCCAGGATTGGAACTTGGTTCACTGAATTCATTTCCAATGACAAAAATCACTACACTACTCATGAAATAAGGTTTTGATAATGCAGGATTTTCTTCATATTTAAGAACAGATGGCTCAGGAATGTCTGCAATGAACTTTGCTTATTTTTACTACAGCTAGATGTTGACTTGAAGACTCCTTTTACATCTGTGGAAGTCAGATACTGGGAACAGAAATAACAAGAAATGCACCTGGTACCTAAACTAAAGAGGATGCAGATGTTCTTAGTGGAAATGCCATGTAAATTGCATGGTTAGCATGCTAGAAGGAGGCCTGTTAATATGTATAACTGGGAGAGTTTTGATCTAAAGCAGAAGAGTTGTCATCAAAGATTTGTACCTCAACTCCTGTGTGTGTATTGACTCTCTCTTACCCACCTGTTCATTTTGGGTGATAAAAAGAAAAGAAAAGAATCTGATTACATTTTTATGTATCACTGTTGTTGACTTTCTCTGCTATACCTGAATGGACATAAAAAAAATTCTTACCTTTATATATATATGTAAGAATTGAGCACTCTGGTAGCCAATAGTGTATAAAAAAATGTAAACAAAGGCTGCTGCTGCTGCTGCTGCTATTGCTAAAAAATAAAAGTACCTTAAAATTCCCTTAGCCAACGTAGTCCGCTTGTAGCCGTGTGGTCTGAAGCCTTAGTCAATCGTAAAGTTGGACAGGTTTCAATCCTGGCTTCGAGCATCCTGCGGGTCTAGCCACACTGAAGAGTTCTGATAGAATGAAACAGTCTGTCTGTGGATGACAATCTATATATGTAAGAAAATATATATATATATATATGTAAGAATATCTATCTATCTATCTATCTATATACAGAATGCATTCACAACTATGCATCTATGCACAAAACATCTATCTCAGTTTTTTCTTCTTTTTGGCTTTTACCTGATTGTCAAGTAAATCGTCTTCTCTCTTTCTCTCTCTCTCTCTCTCTCTCTTTCTATCTCTCTCTTTCTCTCCCTCTCTCTCTCAGTATATCACACTCTCTCTCACTCACTCCTAATTTCTCTCTGACTCTTTCTTTCTTTCTCTTTCTTTCTCTCTTTCTCTTTCTCTCTCTCTCTCTCTATCAGTATCTCTCTTTCTCACTCAGTCATTATTTCTCTCACTTTCTCTCTCTTTCTATCTCTCTCTCTCTCACTCTCTTCCTTTCTTTCCCTCTCAGTATATGTATATATATATATATATATATATAATTATCTCACTCACTCTTTATTTCTCTCTCACTCTTTCTCTCTCTTTCTATCTCTCTTTCTATTTCTCTCACTCGCTCTCTCTTTCTCTCTCTCAGTATCTCTCTCTCTCACTCACTCTTTATTTCTCTCTCTCTCTCTCTCTCTTTCTCTCTCTCCTCCCTCTCTCTCTCTCAGTATCTCTCTCTCACTCATTCTTTATTTTTCTCTCTCTCTCTTACTCTCTTTCTCTCTCTCTTATTCTTTCTCTCTCACTCACTATCTCTCTCTCTCACACTCACTCTTTATTTCTTTCTCACTCTCTTTCTCTTTCTCACTCTTTACTTATTTTTTTTAAAAACCCATTTCCTTTTCCTCAGTCTTTTTTTCTTTCCATCTCGTCCTCTTGATATCATTTTATTTCTTTTGTTCTTAATGTTTTTTGGTTCTCTTCTTTATGTCTGCAAGCCAGTATCTGAGTGCATGTGTATTCATATGTGTATTCATATGTGTGTGTGTGTGTGTGTGTGTGTGTGTGTGTGTGTGTGTGTGTGAGTTTGTGTGTGTGTAAGAGTGTATGAATGTGTGCGTGTGTGTGAGCATGTGTGTGTGAGAGTGAATGTGCAAATATGTGTATATGAGTCCATGTGTGTATGTGTGTGTGTATTCGTGTGTATATATGAGTAAGTGTGTGTGTGAGTGAGTATGTGAAGTGTGTGTGTGTGTGTGAGTGTGTGTGTGTGTATTATTGTGTGCATGTGTGCATATGAGTAAGTCAGTGTGTGTGTGTGTGTGTGTGTGTGTGTTTGTGATTGTGTGTGTGTGTGCACATATTGTTTTAGCCAAAACATAAATTCCATTCTTGAAGAACTGAAGAAAGTTGACCTAGCAAACTTTTCATAGTTCTACAAATTGCATTACTCATTAAAACTGGGTGTCACAGAAAGAAAGAAAGAAAGAAAGAAAGAAAGAAAGAAGATAATAAAATGTAATAAGATGAAAATAAAAGATAAAATAAAAAGAAAGAAAGAAAGAAAGAAAGAAACAAACAAACAAAACAATAAAATGTTACAAGATGAAAAAAGGAATTAAGAAGAAAGAAAGAAAGAAAGAAGACAAAAATGTAACAAGTAAAAAAAAAAGTAAAAAAGAAAGAAAGAAAGAAAGAAAGCAAGAAAGAAAGAAAGAAAGAAGACAAAAATGTAACAAGTAAAAAAACAAAGTAAAAAAGAAAGAAAGAAAGAAAGAAAGAAAGCAATAAAATGTAACAAGAGAAAAAATAAATAAGAAAGAAAGAAAGAAAGAAAGAAAGATAAACTAAGGTAATAAAAGAAAATAAGAGAGAAAGATTTACAAGGCTGAAAGTGAAAAAAACAAATAAATAAATAAACAAATAAATGAATAAATAAACAAACAAATAAACAAATAAACAAATAAATGAATAAATAATAGGTGAAAAAGAAAATGTGTGAAAAGGAAAGAAAGTCAATGTACTGACAAAGAAAAAAAGAAATAAAGCAAAAAGCAAGACAGGCAAAAAAAATGGGGAAAAAAAGAAGAGAGAAAGAAGTAAGATTTCAGTTTTGGTTTTTGATATGTTTTTTTTTCATTCAATAGCATATCAGCCTTCATGGCTTATTCAATGCCAAAACCATCCTTGTAGAAGAACAAGTGTGGTATTATTTAACCCATTGCAGAAAGGATAAGGGGGTTCATGCCTTTTCCAAGTGTTATTAGTCTCAAGTAGACTTAATTGTATGACTTAAGATTGAATTCACTGTCTAAGATGTTGCTGTCTTGTACATTAACCACTACACTACTGTGTACCCCACCCAAGTGATTTGCATGCACTGGTTTATGCGTATCTGCTAAGACTGACATGAGCATATCATTCAGGTACTATGTCTATGCAGACGACAGATACAAACTTGGAAGCGCAGATGCATTAGTCTGCATTCAAACACTTAGACAAAGGCTTAGTCCTTCCTCCTGTCAACTGCATCCCACTACAGCGGCTGCTGTTTCTGCAGCTGCTGCTATTCCCTCAATCTAGGACCCCCCCATCACACCACGACCCACTCATTTTGTACCTGATAAAATAGTTAAAGCGAATAAATTGTTTATTGAAATGTAAAAAACGGTAACTTTTGGAATGCTTGTCCTTTAAAATACAGAGATCAGAAAAATCACAATTCAATCACAGCTCTTATAATTTACGTCATAAAATGTAATAAACTTTATGTAACAAAGTATTTGAAATGTATTTAAAATGTAATAAAAATGTATTTAAAATATAATAAAAATGTAATAAAAATGTATTCATTATAAATAAAAATGTATACAAAATATATTTAAAATGTATAGAAAAAATAAAAATCTATTTAAGATGTATTTAAAATAAATTAAAAATATTTAAAATGTATAAAATAAATAAAAATGTATTTAAAATGTATTTATAATAAATAAAAATGGATTTAGAATGTATTTAAAATGTATAGAATAAATAAAAATCTATTTAAGATGTATTTAAAATAAATTAAAAATATTTAAAATGTATAAAATAAATAAAAATGTATTTAAAATGTATTTATAATAAATAAAAATGGATTTAGAATGTATTTAAAATGTATATAATAAATAAAAATGAATTTAAGATGTATTTTAAATGTATTTTAAATGTAATAAAAATGTATTTAGAATAAATAAAAATGTATTTAAAATGTATTTAAGATGTTTTTAAAATGTATTAAAAATATATAGAATAAATAAAAATGTATTTAAGATGTATTTAAAATGTATTAAAAATATTTAAAATGTATAAAATAAATAAAAATGTATTTAAAATGTATTTAAAATGTATTAAAAATATTTGAAATGTACAAAATAAATAAAAAATACATTTAAAATGTATTTAAAATGAAATAGACTTTATGTAATAAAATCTAATAACAGTAACTCTTGGAATGCGGGTCCTTTAAAATATGGAGATCAGAAAAATAACAATTCAATCACAGCCCTTATGATTTATGACACTCATTCTCTTTTCTGCCAATTTCTTCTTCTTCTTCTTCTTCTTCTTCTTCTTCTTCTTCTTCTTCTTATTATTATTATTATTATTATTATTATTATTATTATTATTATTATTTACTCCTCTAGAGTTTTTCACATCAGTATTAGCTGATGGTTTTTCACTGGAATTTGAGTGACAGCAAGTCTCCTCAAGTCTCCAGGACTCATCTCAGTATTCTGGCCGTCCTCAGCAATACTGTCGTTTGGATAGTCTCTACCCGTCTGCCAACTTCCAAGTCTTCCAGGCCTTTTAATAATCCTTTAGTTATTGTGCCTAACGCACCAATCACAATTGGCACAATCATTACTTTCATGTTCCACAGCTTTTTTAATTCTCTAGCAAGGTCGAGGTACTTATCCTTCTTTTCACTTTCCTTCAGATTTATTCTGTGGTCCACTGGGACAGCAAAGTCAGCAATTTTGAAGATTCTTCTTCTTCTTCTTCTTCTTCTTCTTATTATTATTATTATTATTATTATTATTATTATTCCTTGAGAGCTTTCATGCCAGTGTTAGCTGATGGTTTCTCACTGGAGTTTGAGTGAAAGCAAGTCTCCTCAAGTCTCTAGGACTCTTCTCAGTATTCTGGCTGATCTTAGTAATGCTATAGTCTGGATGGTCTCCACTTGTCCTCTTAGTTCCCAGTCTTCCAGTCTCTGTACCAATCCTTTGGTGACTGTACCGAGAAGACCAATTACATTTGGTATCACCGTCACTTTCATGTTCCATAGCTTTTTTAGTTCTCTAGCAAGGTTTAGATATTTATATTTCTTTTCACTTTCTTTTGATCATCATCACCATCATCATCATCATCATTATTATTATTATTATTATTATTATATCATTATTATTATTCCTTTGAGAGTTTTTCACAGCAGCGTTAGCTGATGGTCTTTCATTGGACTTTGAGTGACAGCAAGTCTACTCAAGTCTCTAGGACTCTTCTCAGTATTCTGGCCAATCTTAGTCATGCTGTAGTTTGGATGGTCTCTGCTTGTCCTCTGATTTCTAAGTTTTCTAGTCTCTTTACCAATCCTTTCAGGATTGTTTCAAGTGCTCTAATTACAGTTGGTATCACTGTCATCATCATGTTCTAGAGATTTTTAGTTCTCTTGCAAGAAAAATAATCATCATTAATATTATCATAATTATCATTATTATCATAATCCTCTTTTCCTTATAATGATAATAAAAAGATCGTCTTCCTCTTCTTCTTGAGAACAAAAAAGAGAAAGTAGAAGAACTGAATAAGAATTAGAAGAAACTCTTTTTCTGGTTTTGATTCACTTCTTCTTCTTCTTCTTCTTCTTCTTCTTCTTCTTCTTCTTCTCTCTATTCATCTATTTCTTTCTTAAACACTTCTTCACTCTTCTCACCAACTTTTTTCTTGAACTCCACTTCTTCTTTTAATAAATTTTTAGTATTTCCGTTTTCTATTAATACAGAGAAATCCTCTTCCTCCTCTTCTTCCTCCTTCTCTACCTCCCTCATTCCTTTCATTTTATTCTGTTTCTTTTCTTTTATCTTTCCAATTGCTTCTTTCCTTTCTTTTCAGTACCTATACATTCTTTTCCTTCAGTCTCTTCTTCTTATAATACTAATTTGATTCTTTTAATATTTTCATTTCATGTTTCTATCTAAACTTAAGAGCCACAATCTTTGGCCATTAGGTCCAGTATAAAGACATTTTCTTCATAGATTTTAACAAGCAGGAATTGAATTCAAATACAATAGGCTATCGACTAAGGTAGTTAAAATTCCTCAGCCATTAATAAATATTTCTACATATCCTATGGTTACTTTGTTATTCAGCACAATAGATTTTTTCTTTGATAGAAGCTAATAAGCTTTCATTGACAAGATTGTAAATCTTCTTTATGGATTTTTCTGCAGAAATGATTTTGGTTAAAGGTCAGCTCAGTCATTTCTGCTGAGAGGTAAGTCTCCCCCAACTAGTGTCCTGGATATGACACAAAACCATCAGAGACTTCAGTAATGCAGGAACTTTGGAGAATACAGAGTACCCCTTTATTGCCATCACTCCAAGGTCCACTCTGGCCTGGAGTGGTAGCATCTGATAGGGTCCTATCTAAGGGTCAAATAGAACTGTTTGACATTTAAATTGAGTGCATGCAAATGACTTATGCTAAATTGAATTGTTAGAAATAGAACTGTTTGATCATTTAATTCTGTGTAAACAAATGACTGATGATAAATTGAATTGTTTGTGATAAATAACAATGCTAGAAAACAATAAACTGTGTGCAAACAAATTTATTATAGTTAATAGAATTATTTGTATTTGACAGAAATAAGTAAAACTATTTGATAAAAAAAATGAGCTCAGGCTTGTTTAAAAATGTTCTCTAAAACATGTGTCTAGAAATCATATATCTAATATATATGTATAAAGAGGAGGTAACCGTGGTGTAATGGTTATCATCGTAGGAAATGGACACGCCGACACGAGTTCAAATCCTGGATGAGACTGATTGCATTTCATATAGCATTAATGGCCTTGGGAAAGGTATGAATCCAATTATTCTCCCTCCAGCTATGGGTAAATAATAGGACAGACTGAGTTCTTCAGTCTTGGTGAGGCAACTAGTCTAGGAGAAGGAAAACTCTGAATTCAAACTTAGAATTGTACATAAAGACACACACAAATATAAATATATATAGAGAGAGACAGAGAGACAGAGAGAGAGAGATATTAAAAAACGCAATCCTTGGAAAATCAATAGGGTGATAAAGGTGAGAATACAGATATAATACAACAAAGACAAGGAAAGCCTCTTGGCATATTTTATTCAAAAATGTCAAATGTAGCAAATGATAAAATAATTATAGGGTATGTGGAAATAATTTTTTATGGTCATCTGATGGGGACAAGCCCAAACCAATTTGGTTAGCAATCAATTATTTGTGAATTCAATTTCTGATTGTTGAATTTTATTAATAAAACATAACTTTCAATTGTACATAAAGACACACACACACACATACATACACACACACACACATATATATATATAGAGAGAGAGAAAGACAGAAACAGAGAGACAGAGAGAGAGATACATGTGAACTCAAATAGCTAGGGAGATAGTTACATTTACAGATATGACCAAAGTCTGTATATACAGATATTTTCCCTCCAGCTATGGGTAAATAGTAGGACAGACTAGGGTCTTCAGCATTGGTGAGACAACTAGTCTAGGAGAAGGAAAAAACCTGAATTCAAACTTTTTAAACTCCGCTTAAAAACTGACCATGTGTCATATCCTGCCTGAGCGGAGGGGTTGGTAAATATACATATACAAATATGATAGAAATATGTGGAAAGTTAGATAAATCGGACATTTAACTCAGATTTAGATGTGTGATATTTCGTTCAGGCTTTATTTCATCTTCACAAACTTCTTCAAGTCATGAAGATGAAATAAAGCCTGAACGAAATTATACTCATCTAAATCTGAGTTAAATGTCCAATTTATCCAACTTTCCACATATTTCTATCATACTGTCAGATTCACTACAAATCTATCTTTTCAACATATATAGATATATATAGATATGCACACACACATGCACACACACACACACACATATACAGTGTGGTTCAGAAAAAATTGTATCATTTTGTAATTCAATAGTCCATTTCCCTTTCAAATTATCTCAATTTTTCATGGTATATGTAGAATCAAGATAAAATTTTATCTTTAACATTGCATATTTTTCTTTTCAGAAATACTGTTCTCTGTAAAAGAATGGCTTTTTAACATTAAATATTCAATTCTGAGTTGTTTTGTATACGTACACCTGAAAATTTCAAAGGACCTGATTGATCAAGTTATGAAATTATATCAATTTCATAAACATATTAAAAAATAATTGTTTTTTCAACTTGAAAATCAAGCTTCACATACAAAAGGATATGTAATTTTTTAGAATACTCTGACTGCAGTTCTATTTTACCCATAGGTGGTGGGAGAATAGTTGGATTCTTATCTTTCACATTAGTATTATCTCTATGTGAAATGAAAACAGTCTCATCAAGGTTTGAACTTGGGTCATTATATCCATCTCCTTCAATGATAACCATTACACCAAGAGTGCCTCCATATATATATATATATATAGTATTATAGTATATATATTTCTTTAAGAAAAACCAAAGACCAATTACCTTAGGATTATAAATTTATTTCCATCCTGTTATGTGTTTCTGATGTAAACCAAAAACACGAAGAAAAATTTAACTGGACTTCTTCAGATCTTATGGATAAAATAGATCAGAATAGACACGGGAGGGAATGGA
>OY757918.1:80014774-80077274 GCA_963585895.1 Sepioteuthis lessoniana
AAAATGTTATCTACAAAATGTGTTAATGAATCATATATATCTAATTTATATCTATAAATAGGATTTAGCCTTAAATAACCTACAATAGTTGATATGCCATAAAACCCTGCAAAACCAAACCAAACCTAACAAATTTGTTTTATCTCCTTTAAAAATGAAATTATCAACAAATTATTCCTTACAAATCACATGTATGTATATCTAAAAGTAAAGTTGGCGACCGTAGTCAAGGGCGACCAGAAGGCTCCCTTTTCAATAGCTACTACACAAAGGTGTAGGGAAGGGCACTACTCCTTCCCAGGATTGTTCCACTTACTCTTGATCCATACCTTATAATACTGAGTGTTAAGACATCGAGTACCATTTTTTTTTGAGTCTTTGGTATGACTCACCATGGTAATTAACCCTGGTCTCCTGAGTCATTGGCAAACACTCTAACCATTATGCAAACAGTAAGTAGAGTAAATCACATATATTTATATATATACAGGATCTGGCATTAGATAACCCACAAAGATTGATATGCCATAAAACTAATCAATTAATCAAAACAATTTAGAAAACTTTTATCATTAAGAGTTTCTGGACTATTGCCTTGTTCTTCATTATTATTTCCACAACGTTTCGGCCGATATGTCCTCCGGCCTTCTTCAGGTGTTTGTCGAACTCGGTAACCTACACGGAACTGTTGCATCAAGCTTCGTCTCAGAAATTTAGACAACTAATTTAGAAAACCTTTATCAAAATCGATTGTGTATCCAGTTGTATTTATATAGAGAAACGGTTAGCACTCGGGGAGAGTAGCCGTAGCTAAATGTTTAAAATGGTAGACTGCAGCCTGGAAATAAGCGAATTCGAACTCCAGTTGCACTATTAAGCTTATTATCGGATTAATACCTTTGAGAAAGGTACTGAACATCTCTTATCTCTTCAGCTGAAGAACAGTAATGATACTTATTAACCCATTTAAACAGTATCATTACCTTATTTACCCAACCCCTCCGCTCGGGCAGGATATGACACAAGGTCAATTTTTAAGCGGAGTCTAACAGGTTTGAATTCAGAGTTTTCCTTCACCTAGACTAGTTGTACATAGTTATATATACATAATTTATATACAATTATATGATTTCAAACAACTATTTCTATTCAATTATATCATATGTTTTATCATATTTACCCAACCCCTCCGCTCGGGCAGGATATGACACAAGGTCAATTTTTTAAGCGGAGTTTAACAGGTTTGAATTCAGAGTTTTCCTTCTCCTAGACTAGTTGCCTCGCCAAGGCTGAAGAACCTAGTCTGCCCTACTATTTACCCATAGCTGGAGGGAGAATATTTGGATTCATACCTTTCCCAAGGGTATTAGTGCTATGTGAAATGCAATCAGCCTCGTCCGGGATTTGAACTCGTGTCGCCGTGTCCATTTCTTACGGCGATAACCATTACACCACGGCCACCTCCCAAGAAATAGTATCATTACTGTTCTTCAACGAGGACAGTTTCAGCATTAAGTAACTCACGCAGGTTGGTATGCCAATAAACTAAAGTTATCAATCCGTTTTATCGACGAACAATTGAAGTTTGGTTGTCTTTTTTCAACTTTTATATATAATGGTTTTCTCTGGGATTCGATGAATATCATATTGTTCTAGAGAAGGGATCGATCTCGATCCCCTGAGGTCGCTGGGTTAGAGTTAGGGTTAGGGAATTTCTGGGTTTCTGGGTGGATAGACGTTATTGAAAATAAGAATACAAATAATTCAATTTAATATTAATCTCTTGTTTGCACACAGTTAAATAGTTTCAAGTATAGTAAAGGACGAAACTTCTATTTGATCCATTGATGGTACCATAATAGGTACAACCACTCTGAGTCAGAGTCGACCTGGGAGTAATGGCGATGAAGGTGTACTCCACATTTCTCGAAGCTCCAAGGCTGGAGTTCTACCATCAGATATTTTTGTGTCATAATTAGGACACTCGTTGTGGTAGTCGTGGGATTTTAACCCTTTGTTGAAATGCAGTTGGCGCATTCAACAATCCCAGCCGATTGGGCTTACTGATTTTAAGGTAAGCTAGCGCTCTTTAATGCACTCTTTCTGTTCAGATATTTGCTTTTGCACTCTACGAAGAAAAACCTGTTAACAATTAAGAGAAAAAAATATTCCTTGATGACATCTGCCAAAAACTTTTACGAGTTTTCAAGAAATGCATCAAATTTGCACAAATCAATTATTTCTGCTTTTGCAAAAACAGTTATATCAATATCCGATTTAATAACATTTCTTAGGGGTGTATTTATTTATGGGCGACTTTGCAGAAAAAAAAAGATCAAGACAAGACTAAGTTAGAAAGAGTGATACACAGAGACGTAAAAATAAACAGTTTGAGAAACATATATATATATATATATATATATATATATAGAGAGAGAGAGAGCGGGGACGGAGAAGGTGCCAATTTGAGACAGAAAAACTAACGGAAAGAAAAATAGTAACATAATTGAGCAAAATATAACGATCGGAAGAAACTGAGATTCTAAGTTATGACAAGATTAACACAGTCTGCTAGATATGTAAGAATGAATATAAATTGATTGCCTGATAGATAGATAGATAGATAGATAGATAGATAGATAGATCCAGGAATAGATCGATCAAACGAGATACAGATATACAGAACAGACTGCTATATATATATATATATATATATATATATATATTGCCTGAATGGGTAGAGTGTTCGCATATGGTCCGAGAGACCTGGGTTCAGTCCCAGGTCGCATCATACCAAAGGCTCAAAAAAATGGTACTTGATACCACCTTGCTTAACACCCCGCATTATAAGGTACGTATCAAGGGCCAAGTGGAGCAATCCAGGGAAAGGAGTAATGCTTTCCCCAACTCTACGGTGAAGTAACTATTGAAAAGGGAGCCTGTGTGTCGCCCTCTACTACGGTCCCCAACTTTACTTACTATATATATATATATATATATATGGACAGATAGATATGAACGAAATGGGATAGATAAATATTGACGATAGATAGATAGATAAATAGATTTGAACTTATTGAGATAGATAGAGATAGTAAATAGATTGATAGATATGAACAGACAGATATATATATATATACTAAACCAAAGGTCGGAAATACTTAGTATTTGCTGGCATAAAAAAAGTTTTGTTACTTGGTAGGTAAAATATGATTTTTTTGTGTCATATTTACCAACCCCTCCGATCAGGCAGGATATGACACAAGGTTAATTTTTAAGCGGAGTTTCACAGGTTTCAATTGAGAGTTTTCCTTTTCCTAGACTTGTTGCCTCACCAAGGCTGAAGAACCTAGTCTGCCCTACTATTTATCCATAGCTGGAGGGAGAAGAATTGGATTCATACCTTTCCCATGGGTATTAGTGCTATGTGAAATGCAATCAGTCTCGTCCAGGATTTGAATGTGTGTCACTGCGTCCATTTCCTACGACGATAACCATTACACCACGGGCACCTCCATGATGATATGATTTTTTTTTGTGTGTGTTAATTCTTTCAAACTTTAACGTGACCTTTTAATCAATAAAATGCAATTGACCCAATCCGCTCTAGTCAGAGATTATCCTTTTGATCCGGTTTGGTGAAAGCTCGGTAGATTGCTTCTGACTCTGTAGGTTATGGTATCTCGTTCTACTTAGTGTATTGAGCACTCTTACGTTTCAGCTTAGGTAATTCTGTTGGTGTTTTTTTTTCTTCTTTGCTATGCATTGGTTGGTTAGTTGGTTGTTTGGGTTTTATGGCATATCAAACTTTGCAGGTTATTTAACGCCAAATCCATCTTTTTTACAAATATTTATATTTCAAACGATTCAATTTAGCATAAGTACACAGTTTAATTGTCAAAAACATTTCTATTTTAAGCAATTCAGTTTATTCAAACAATTCTAATTCAGCTAATTCAGTTTAGTATAAGTACAGATTTTGTTTACATATAGTTAAATGTCAAAACAGTTCTATATTAAACAATTCAGTTTAGTATAAGTAGAGTTTCAATGTCAAAAACAGTTCCATTTCAAACAATTCAGTTTAGCATAAGCACGCAGTTTATATGTAAGTACAGTTTATTTCTCAAAAACATTTCTATTTCAAGCAATTCAGTTTAGTCAAACAGTTCTAATTCAAACAATTCAGTTTAGCATAAGTATGCAGTTTAGTTCTATTTAACCCGTAGATAGGGTCCTATCAGGTGCTACCACGCCTGGCCAGAGTGGAACTAGGATCAATGGGAATGAAGGAGTACTCCACATTTCCCAAAGCTCCAGCCTCACTGCAACCTCACCTTTAGATTGTTTAGTGTCATATCCCGGACACTCGTTTATCTTACCCCTCTGCAGAGGTACAGCCGGTGTATTTTACAGCCCCACCCGACTGGGAAATTAGGCATTGTTGTTGGTTAATTATTTTCAAGCAGTACAAATGCTTTTTAGTATTTTTTTATGGAATATTTTTCACAGATATCGTTTTGTATAAGATTTTTTATTCACAAATTCTATCATCTGGCTTTTTTTTCCACCATCAGAATCATAGAATAGGTATAAATCTAATATATATATATATATATATATATATATATAGAGAGAGAGAGAGAGAGACAGACAGACAGATAGACAAACAGAGACATAGATAGATAGATAGATAGATGAATAGGAAAAAAGGGACAAATGAGATAGATAGATAGATAGGAAAGAAAGAAGGAAGGGAGAAACTGATGAGATAGATTGGAACAGATTAGATAGATAGATAGATTTTTTTAGATGAAGCTAGATAATTTTTTTCATTTAGAGTATTTGGATTATTGTGATCCTCTTTATTGGTACATTCATGACGTTTTGCCCAGTGCGTCTTTTGGTTTTCTTCAGGTGTTTCTTGTCAAAATCAGGAACCAAAAAGAATTAGGTTTATAAGTCTCTAAAATTTACTCTTAATTGTCCATCAGGATACATGGAATAACGGATATAGGCATTGGGGTAAGGAACTTCAAAATCAAATTATCTGGAGGTTGCAGGTTCAATCATGACTACCGGTAAAATAACAACTAAGACTTACTGTAGCTTAACACTTGTACCCTGTTATGGTTAACGGGATTTGAACAATCTACACGCGTGGATTAAATAAATGGTTTGGTTCGACACTCTGCTTAAACTCCGGAGTTCGACAAGAAACACCTGAAGAAGGCCGAAGGACGCATCGGCAGAAACATAGTGAATAGAAGGATAAAGATGAAGACAATAATCCGAATACTCTAAATGAGATAGATACGATCAGATTGAGAGATAGATAGAGGGATAAATTGATATGAACAGATTGAAATGAATATGTATGAACTGACTGAGATATATATCTGAATAGAGAAACATAGAAAGATAGATATGATCAGAGAGAGAGAGAGAGAGAGAGAGAGAGGGAGAGGTGCCCGTGGTGTAATGGTTATCGTCGTAGGAAATGGACTCGGCGACACGAGTTCAAATCCTGGACGAGACCGATTGCATTTCACAAAGCACTAATACCCTTATGAATCCAATTATTCTCCCTCCAGCTATGGGTAAATAGTAGGGCAGACTAGGTTCTTCAGCCTTGGTGAGGCAACTAGTCTAGGAGAAGGAAAACTCTGAATTCAAACCTGTTAAACTCCGCTTAAAAATTGACCTTGTGTCATATCATGCCCGAGCGGAGGGGTTGGTAAATATGGAGAGAGAGAGAGAGAGATAGAGAGAGAGCGAGAGAGAGGGAGAGAGAGATGAAAAGATGCACAAATTGAAATAAATATATATAAACAGACTGAGATAGATAGATAGATAGATAGATAGGGTTAAACTGAGATAGATAGATAGATAGATAGATAGATTTGAAGAGAGTGCTAATTCATTCCCAGAGGTTAGGAGAAGGGTTAGTGAGAACAATCCCCATCTATTTGCATTCTGGTTGCACTTGAGTGTACATTGAAGAGCCACAAGAAACGAATCCTGATTTGGTTTCCAGAATTTTGTTCTTTGGTTGAAATTCACTTTGGGATAAAGTTCTCTGCAAATCCCATTATTTGATCCAAGAAGTCTAGGGTGGGGTTCAGGGTGGTTCTTGCTCTGATGTTACTAAGTGAAATGGAATATTTTGGGAATTAGGGAATGGGAGAGTATTTTAAATATAGATGCAGGCAAAAATACTTTTCCTACTCAAACTACACATGCATTATATATATATATATATATATGTGTGTGTGTGTGTGTGTGTGTGTGTGTGTGGCATTTGTGATAATTTCAGGTCTATTTTTATTCATACATATAGGAATGTGTGCAAAATATATGTATGTATATATATATATATATATGCATATGTGTGTGTGTGTGTACATAGTTTTTGCGCTTTTTTATGTCTATTTTTACACAAGCATATATACAGGAATGTGTGCAAAATATATATATATATATGTGTGTACGCGTATATATATATATATATATATATATATATGTGTGTGTGTGTGTGTGTGTGTGTGTGTGTGTGTGTGTGTGTGTGTGTTGTTTGTATGTGAGTGTGTATATTTAGCATTTGCGTTTTTTGTCTTTTTTACTCATATATATATATAGAGAGAGAGAGAAAGAGAGTTCATATCGGCATCAATATTTCTTTTTCAAACTTTTTAATAAGCCTTTGTTGAAATTAATTTTTTGATTGGGAATGGAAATTAGATAAGAACGTTCAAAAGTTTTTAATATTCACAGATGCGTAAATTCTCATCACTTTCGGTAGATATCAGCTTTGCAATGAGCAATGTTTATTGAAAGTATTTTAACACAATTCTAATACACAGATATTCATCGATATATTTCCACTCACAAACACTGGAAACAAGAGTGAGTTCAAGTCTCACTGAGTACCGCATTAAAAAGGCCTTGTGCCACATATCTTCTCTGGCGAAAACAACAAGCTGGAAACATACATATATATAACACGTATGTAAGAACAAAATAAATAAATTCAAAAAATACAAATCTCTTCGTGGACCTTCCTATTTTAAAATATATCCTTATTCTTTCTTTGGACCTACAACAACAATCTTTATATATATATATATATATATATATATATATATATATATATATAATATGGAAGTCAGACTTGACCGATAAAATGAAACGCAGTTTCTTCCAAGCAGCGGTCGTGTCGATATTGCTGTATGGATGCACTTTGTGTACGCTAACAAAACATCTGGAGAAGAAGCTAGACGGCAATTACACAAGAATGTTACGAGCAATATTGAACAAGTCACCAACTATACGGCCACCTGCCTCCCATCACGAAAACTATCCAAGTTAGACGAACTAAACATGCAGGACACTGCTGGAGAAGCAGGGACGAGCTCATAAGTGATGTACTCCTATGGGCCCCCTCATATGGCCGAGCAAAAGCAGGAGGTCCAGCTCGAACATACATAAAGCAGCTCTGTGAGGATACGGGATGTAGCCCTGAAGACCTGCCAGAGGCGATGAACGATAGGGAGAAGTGGCGAGAGAGGGTCAGGGATATCCATGCTGGCGGCACGACATGATGATGATGATGATGATGATATATATATAAAATGTATTTCTATTTTAGGTTAATCCCTAAGTTTAACTCTGTCAGATTAAAAAAAAGATGATCCAACTTGTGAATAAATAAATACACAAATTGATATTTGGGGAAAACATCCATAAAAAAAGACTAAAAACTTATTGTCTGAAAAACTCAAAGAATATCGTAATGTTTAGACAAAAAGAAAAAAAATCGACAGAGAACTAAGTAAACTAAGAAGTTTGTCCTACCCTTTTTGGTCAGCTTCATCCTGATGATCCGAAAAGGTGAAACCTAGGTAAATTTCTTCTGACCCATTAGGTACTTATATATATATATATTTTATATATATATATATATATATATATTCTTTTTTAAAGTCATCTGACGAGACGGAGAGTATAGTAATATTCTCCGCCGAAATAACGTTATAATGACGACTTAACCAAGTTTGAGTTTCCATCCGATTACACTATATATATATATATATATATGTGTGTGTGTGTGTGTGTGTGTGTGTGTGTGCGTGTGTATTTACCCAACTTCTCCGACCCATGCAGGATGTGAGACAATGACAATATTTTTAAGCATAGTAAAACTGGTCTGAATTCTGGGCTTTCTTTCAACCAGACTGGGTGTCAAACCAAGGCTAAAGAACCCATTCTACCTTACTATTTTCTTATAGCTGGAGGAAGAGACCAGATGGATATATACCTTTCTCAAGCGTATAAGCATAAAGTGTTATGCAATATATATATATATATATATGTGTGTGTGTGCGTGTGTGTGCTAAACCACCTCATTGGCCTAGTAGTAGAGTGTTCGCCAATGGGCCAGGACACTGGGGTTCAATCTCAGGTCGAGTCATACCAAAGACTCAAAAATTGCTCCACTTTACCTTATAAGGTACGTTTCAAGGGTAAAGTGGAGCAATCCAGGGAAAGGAGTAGCACCTTCTCCTACACTTTGGTGTAGTAGCTATTGAAAAGGGAGCTTTCGGGTAGCCCTCGACTACGGTCGCCAAATTTACTTTACTTATTCACATGTGTGTGTGTATTTGTGTGCCCAGCTGAGCAACTTATACAATAAAATGATGTCAAAGCATCGAGAAGATTCAATGCTGATTTTTAAAAAGATGACAAAGCTTACAGTTTTTTAGTGCAACACAGGATTATATGAGTGCGCCACCCTCCATAATCTATTGACCTAACTCAGTATGACTTTTCTAGTTTCCAAAATTGAAGATTCACCTCAACAGCAAGACTTGAGAACAGAAAGTACATTGAAATAAAAAATGACAGAGTGGCTATATAACATATGAAAAGTGAGTGTTAGAGATCCTCTGACCAATGAAAACTCACAGGAATAATTCCGAAAAAAGATTAATGCTTTATTCATTGTTCATTATTCTTTTGATAATAAAGCTTTTGTCACGATACTTTTTAAACACACTTTGTATATTTAGGTTGGTTGGTTGGTTGGTTGGTTGGTTTTTATGGCATAACCTTTGTAGGTTATTTAACGCTAAATTCATTTTTATGAAAATAGTTCTATTTCAAACAATTCAGTTTAGGATAAGTACGCAGTGTAAATGTAAATACAGTTTAATTGTGAAAAGCCTTTCTATTTCAAGCTATTCAGATTAGTCAAGCAGTTCTAATTCAGTTAATTCAGTTTAGTATAAGTACAAATTTTATTTACACACATTTAAGTGTCAAAACAGTTCTATATCAAACAAATCAGTTTAGTGTAAGTACAGTTTTAATGTCAAAAAACAGTTCCATTTCAAATAATTAAGTTTAGCATAAGCACGCAGTTTAAAAGTAGGTACGGTTTAATTGTCAAAAACATTTCTATTTCTAGCTATTCAGTTTAATCAAACAATTCAGTTTAGCATAAGTATGCCGTTAGTTCTGTTCAACCCATAGATAGGGCCCTATCAGGTGCTACCACGCCGGGCCAGAGTGGACCTGGGAGCGATGGCAATAAAGGGGTACCTCGCATTCCCCAAAGCTAAAACATTACTGGGACCTCACCATCAGATTGCTTAGTGTCATATACAGGACACTCGTTGGCAGGGGGTTTACCTCTCTGCAGAGGTGCAGTCGGTGTATTCTACAGCCCAAGCCGTTTGGGCAAGTATATTTATATCCGTAAATATCATAAATATTTATTAGTTCATATATAAATTAGTCTATATGTATATGCATATATGTATATGAATATATACATACATTTTACTCATACATTTTGTACATATATGTATGTATATAGTTTATATTCAATGATCAACCAAAGCAAAATATTTTCACTACATAAGCAAAAATATCTCCCAACCTATCAGTGGGCATCTTTCTCAGTCACCACTAAATCCAGAATGTTTTTAAAAGATATCTTTCTGGATTAAAAATCACAAATATTGTTTTGGAGTTTTCTTGATTAACATCTCCAATACAAATATATATATATATATATATATATATATATATATATATATATTACTCGTATACAGGACACACTTTGAGGAGTCTTACCCCTCTGCAGGGATGCAGACGGGGTATTCTACAACCCAAGCAGAATGGGCTGAGCGAGTTTGAGTTTTCCTAGGTGCCCCATACTTCTGGCCTTGTGCCAAGCTTAGAAAAGGACTATGAATCCTTCCTATGAAACTAGGTTTGGTTTTATTTGTTTAACGGCCTATCAACCCCCTTATGTGTTATTTAAAGCTAAAATTTGATGCATATTTTTTTCCCATTTGTATATGGTTTCAAGTATTTCTACCCAATACTAATAATTTTTAAACAGATATATTTGACCTGTAGATAAGACCCTAATAGGTACTACCACTCCAGGTCAAAGTGGACCTGGGAGTACTGACAATAAAGAGTACACTATATTCTTCAGGTTTCCAGAACTATAACCTTACCACCAGAAATAGTTTTGTGTCATACTCAGACCCCCCCTTTAAGTGGGCTCTTTTCTTTTTTAGGGGATACAATCAGAGCATTCTAAGCCCTATTGAGTGGGCTGTGGAAAGCTAGACTTGTCGATGATTGTAAATGAGTTTGATTCCTATATGGATACTCTATACATCTGGCCTTGTACTAAACTTAGCATAGCTTGAAAAATGACTCTTGGGACCTTGTGTTGTATAATTGATGGCAAGCTCGTCAAGTAGGTCATTGTCTTTGATTGGAATCATTTTGAGATAGCGGTTTCAATTCCTACCCAAGCCGGCCAGAGGTTTACTTCGAATGAATACTCAACAATAACTTAATATGAGAATTAATTTTTTTTTTTTTATTGCGGACTTTTTGTCCTCATCTTGGTAGTTTTTGTGTTGTTTCTTCTGTCACTACGTTTCGGCCAAATTTCACCACTGGCTTTCTTCAGGCGATCAACCGCGACCTAACGTGGTGCAATAGACAACAAATATGGGAGGCAGTAATTACTGCTGATACGGTTACAAGACTCAGCATTCCTATCCGAGGTCGCCGTTAATCACCTGAAGAAGGCCAGAGGTGAAATTTGGCCGAAACCTAGTGAAGAAGAAACAACACAAAAACTACCAAGATGAGGACAAAAAGTCTGCAATAAATAAAAATTAATTCTCAGAAGTAGATTATTGTTAATGAGTTTGAGTCTTATTGGGCGCTCCATATCTCAGACCTTGTGTCAGACTAAGCTAATCATACAAAAGTTTGAGTCTTATTGGGCGCTCCATATCTCAGACCTTGTGTCAGACTAAGCTAATCATACAAAATGATTACCACAATATGGATTATCATTCACTTGTTAATAATCTCTACAAAAAAGTTTTTAAAAATTCTTGAAAAAACCTGTTCGTCATGATATCGTTTGGGTTTCGTGATGCTGTGAATTATTTCTATCAATACTGATAATGAACATCACCTACCCAGCACCAAGTTTAACGAGCAATCACAAGTGTTAAAACATCCCTCAGCGTTTAAGTTTATATCGTTTGACGTTCTTATTTTTCTATTTTTACAATGTCTACTAAAAGTGCATCTTCTTATGATGCAATTACTTTTGAGGAGAACATCGAGTGTATTGCTCCGCTAGATTCATTTTTAACTTACAATATTTCTTGCATTATGACGGGGGCCACTCAAAAAACAGTTCTCTCATCATAAGTAGAGAAACATCTCAACTTGTATAATAAAAGGTTAACATATCTATATTTATTTTCTAATATACTTACATGTTTGTATATATTTTTCTCTTCATGTATATAGTGGCTAAAAGTTAGTCAGTAGTGTTAAAATTGTGTTGATGGTAGGGGCCCGTTTCAAATATGGTGTCAAGTAAGGAGTGGCTGGGGTCCCTATAACCCAGCAACTCTAAGTCATTAAGTAATAGATAACTCCAAATATAGATTTGAATTTATATCTATTTATGTATTTATCTTGCCTGCACTGGTTGGAAGAAGATATTTTTTTTCATTGAGAAAGAACTCTTAAAAAAAAAGATAGCCATACTCAGTTATCCGCTTCCTCCCCCGCTGTTTCTTCTTCTTCTTCTTCTTCTTCTTCTTCTTCTTCTTCTTCTTCTTCTTCTTTCGTGATTCAATCCCGGTATCATCATCATCATCATCGTAAAAGAAGAAGGAAGGGACCTAAAAAGATAAGGAAGTGTATATTTTTGGTCTTCACCTGTACATAGCAGTCAGATCTGTTGTTTGAAAAGCAGGAAGTAACTGACAGTGCTTTCCTATGCTAACACTTGGCGAAGTTTTTTTTTTTTTTTGCAACAAACCAGTGAGAAAAGATTTTAGACAATTCCCTGTCCTCTGTTTTCCAAGCACAAGCAACATATGGATGTTATAATTTCTTTTATTAGACCAGCATTTTCTTGCCACTTGAACATATATATATATATATATATATATATATATATATATTATATTATATATATTTATTGCCATGGAAGTTTGTTTGCAACCTTAGGTTTCATGAAGTTTTACAAACAACAATCATCAGACAGATAACGAAAGAAAAAAAATATGTGTGTCTCTGTGTGTGTGTGTGAGTGTGTGGATGTGTGTCTCTCATTTAAGCATGTTTGATTAAATAATAAAGACACATTTTGTCTATATAATCTTATTGAGATCCTTTCAAGTTTTAGGATAATTGTCTTAGTTTCAGGTTGGAAATGATGGATGAATTTACCAAAATTGTCTCGAGTGCTTTCGACTTTTCATTGGCCAATTATCTCTCTTTCTTCATTTCTCTTTATATATATATATATATATATATAGTGAATACTCTTCGGAAAAGTATGAATCCCATTATTCTCCCTCCAACTATGGAAGACTGGGTTCTTCAGCCTTGGTATGACCACCAGTCTAGGAGAAAGAAAACTCTGAATTGAACCCTATTAAACTACTCTTTAAAACTGATCTTGTGTCACATCCTACCCGTGCCGAGGAGTTAGATAAATGTATACATGATCTAACAATTTTCGTTTCCCTGTTATAAAGGGATTCATAAATGCAAACTAGTAAATTCATCCTCTTGTAGACCCCTATATTTTTATTCACCCAGCCAAAATCAGTTCACCCCTTGGGATCTAAGTTGAAAAGCCCTGATCTAAACCATTCTTGAGTTTCCTACAAATATTTTCTATAATATTCAAATCGGGAGAGTTCGCTGGCCAGTTTAAAATTCGAAATCGCTTACTGGAAAACTAACATGAAACAAGATGTGCTAAATCAAAGTAGACATTATCTTGCGGAAATATCCGATTTCTTGCGTTCGAGAGCGTATGTTTTACGAGCAAAAGTTTATTCTTTATAATCTCCAAGTAAGTCACTGAATTCATCCGACCTTCTGTATGTTGGTCACTTTTGTTTTCTGGTGAGATGCAACACTCCATGTCGTAATTGGCAGAAGACATTTTACCCCATGTTTTAATGTAAGGTCTGCAAATCCTTCAGATTTTTTCTTCTAAATATTTTGGCTACCACTACTGGAAGAAAATTGGATTTTCCATTCGCCATTGGAAATCACTTTTCTTAATTCTTTTTACAGTCTACACCGTATATCTCTTACAAAAATATGTCTTCCTTAATTCTTTTTTATTAGTAAGGAAAGGTTTCTTAACCCGATTACTTACAAGTCCAGATTATTTGAGTCTTCATTTTGTAGCCAGTTTACTGACTCACTGATGGGTTGATTTTAACTGCATGCCAATCCGTCTAGGTTGATTTAATGCCTAGAGGTTAGGGAATCGCTTCCATTGTATGTTCATATTTACATTCTTTTCTAAAGAGTTTTTCTTCTTTTTTTTTTTAACATAGTCCTATCAAATACGAATAATTTTTAAATAGATTTATTCTATCTAATAATGGCCATTTGTTTGCGCACAGTTATATAGTTTCAAGTCATCATCATGTCGTACCGCCAGCACGGATATCCCTTCTTCCTATCGTTCATCGCCTCTGGCAGGTTTTCAGGGCTACATCCCGTATCCTCACATAGCTGCTGAATGTATGTTCGAGCTGGTCGTCCTGCTTTTGCCCGGCCATATGTAGGGGTTCATAGGAGTACATCACTTATGAGCTCGTCCCTGCTTCTCCAGCAGTGTCCTCCATGTTTGATTCGTCTAACTTGGATAGTTTTCGTGATGGAAGGCAGGTGGCCGTATAGTTGGTGCTTTGTGGGGTGTTGCCGCCAGGACTTGTTCAATATTGCTCGCAGCATTCTTGTGTAATTGCCGTCTAGCTTCTTCAGCCGTTTAGTTAGCGTCCATGTAGTGCATCCATACAGCAGTACCGATACGACCACTGCCTGGAAGAAACTGCGTTTCATTTTATCGGTCAGGTCTGATTTCCATAGTTTCAAGTAGTTAATAATAATAATAATACTCGGCTAGACGACCCGACCAAGCGATAGTCAATAGAAAAAAGAGAACCTGCCAAATAGTGGGCTTTACCGTCCGGCTGACCTCCTGGTAAAACTGAAGGAAAGCGAAAAGAGAGATAAGTACTTAGATCTTGCAAGAGAACAGACACAACAATAGAACATGAAAGTGACAGTGATACAAATTGTAAATAGTACGCTCAGAACAGTCATGAAAGGATTAGTACAGAGACTGGAGGACTTGGAAATAAGAGGACGAGTGGGGACCATCCAAACTACAGCATTGCTGCGATCGGCCAGAATACTGAGAAGAATACTGGAGATTTGAAGAGACTCGCTGTCACTCAGACTCCAGTGAAAGACAATCAGCTAAAACTGATGTGAAAAACTCTCAAGGAGTCCCAGAGACGACGTTGACAGACTATGTGTTTCAAGAAAAGAGGGAGGAAGAGGACTTGCCAACATTGAAGACAGCGTTGACGCATCGAAACAACGACTCAAAGACTATATACAAAAACACGAAGGAGGACTCATTACAGCCACCAGAAACGAAACTGAGAACACGATGAACAACACAATGACAATAACTAGGAAACAAAAATGGGAAGGAAAACAACTCTATGGACGGTTTAAACGACTAATAAACAACATCTCACACGACAAAACTTGGACATGGCTAAGAAAAGGAAACTTTAAGAGAGAAACAGAATCTCTCCTAATAGCAGCACAAGACAGCGCCATAAGAACCAATTATATCAAAGCGAGAATAGATAAGACTAACAAAATAGCAAATACAGGCTATGTGGTGACAGATGAAACCATCAATCATATAATAAGCGAATGCAGCAAATTAGCACAGAGGAAGTATAAGGCGAGACACGACTGGGTCGGCAAGGTGATTCATTGGGAAATGTGTAAGAAACTTAAATTCGACCATACTAACAAATGGTATGTGCACAACCCAGCGCCTGTCCTAGAAAATGCCACACATAAACTCCTATGGGACTTTAACACACAAACGGATCACCTAATCCCGGCCAGAAGACCAGATTTAATAATAATCAACAACAACAAAAAAAAAAAAAAAAAAAGAGAACTTGCAAAATAGTTGACTTTGCTGTCCCGGCTGACCAAAGAATAAAACTGAAAGAATGTGAAAAGGGGGATAAGTACCTCGACCTTGCTAGGGAATTGAAAAAACTATGGAACATGCAGGTGACAATTATACCAATTGTAATTGGTGCGTTCGGAACAGTAACTAAAGGATTGCTAAAGGGACTAGCGGACTTGGAAGTTGGTGGACGAGTGGAGACCATCCAAACGACAGCATTGTTGAGAACGGCCAGAATATTAAGAAGAGTCCTGGAGACTTGAGGAGACTTGCTGTCACTCAGACCCCAGTGAAAACCATCGGCTAACACTGATGTGAAAAACTCTAATGAGTGAATAATAATAATAATAATAATAATAATAATAAGAAGAAGAAGAAGAAGAAGAAGAATTTGACCATACGAAAAAATGGTATATGCACAACCCAGAATCTGTCCTGGAGAGTGAAACACACAAAGTCCGATTTTAATATACAAACGGGGTACCTAATTTCGGCCAGACGACCAGACCTTATAATAATCAACAACAACAACAACAACAACAACAAAGAACTTGCAAAATTGTGGTCTTTGCTGTCCCGGTTGACCACAGAGTAAAATTGAAAGAAAATGAAAAGAAGGATAAATACCAGGACCTTGCTAGGGAGTTGAAAAAAATTTGAAAATAAGATGCACAAGTTTCTTTGAGATTTTGAGAAACAAAGGGATCATCTATCTCGGCCAGACGACCAGACCTAGTGATAGTAGATAAAACAAAATAGAACCTGTCGAATATTGGAGTTTGCCGTCCGGCTGACCACAGGATAAAACTGAAGGAAAACAAAAAGAGAGATAAGTACCTAGACCTTGCACGAGAACTGAAAAAAAACTATGGAATATGAAAGTGACGGGGATATGAATTGTAATTAGTACGCTTGTTACAGTCACTAAATGATTGGTACAAGGACTGGAGGCCTTGGAAATCAGAGGACGAGTGGAATCTGTTCAAATTACAACATGGTTGAGATCGGCATGAATACTAAGAAGAGTCCTGGAGACTTGAGGAGATTTGCTGTAACTCAGAATCCAGTGAAAAATCATCAGCTAACTCTAGTGTGAAAAATTCTCAAATAAGTAATATAATAATAATAATCCCTTGTAAACAATTATAGCTTCAAGTAACTATTCTCAACACAAACAATTTACAGTTATATGATTTCAAGTAACTAATAATAATCCTTAGTAAACAATTAGAGCTTCAAGTAACTATTCTTAATACAAATAATTTACAGTTATATGATTTCAAGTAGTTAATAACAATCCCTAGTAAACAATTAGAGCTTCAAGTAACTATTCTTAATACAAATAATTTACAGTTATATGATTTCAAGTAACTAATAATAATCCTAAGTAAACAATTATAGCTTCAAGTAACTATCGTTAGTACAAATAATTTATTGTTATATGATATCCAGTATTCAAATCTCACACTAATAATTATATGGTTTCAAGTAATTATTTCTATTTAATTACACTCATTTGTTTGTACACCGTTATATGGTTTCAAGTAACTAATAATAATCCTTAGGAAACAATTATAGCTTCAAGTAACTATTCTTAATGCAAATAATTCATACACATTCATATTGCGTCAAGTATTCTTTTCGAATAGGAATAATTTTTAAACAGATCTATTTGATCCATAGATGGTATCCTAACGGATATTACAACTTCAGGTCAGAATGGACATGGGACTAATGGAAATGAAGCGTTACTCCACACTCGTAAAAATTCCAGAACTGAAGCCTCACCGTCAGGTACACTTTAGTGTCACACTTGAGACACCCCCTTTTTTGTAGAGGGGGTGTCTTGCTCATTTGCATGGGATACAGTGAGCATATACTAGGACCCATCGACAGAGTATAAGTTGCATTCGATATTCCACTTCCGTTCCAAAATGGACAAAATGATGTCTTTGCCTTATTTTTTTTATTTTTATTTTTTATTTTTTTGTAAACAGCTACGAGATTTCTCTCTGGTCTCGGAGTGTTCAAGCATGGATGTCCATGTTGTTGGAATAGTCTTGTATTTGTCAGTGACTACGCTTCCGCGTCCATATTAGGAAGAGAGGGGGGGACGATAATTTTTAAGTAATGCGAAAAATCAACAAAACTAAACAAAACAGTGAAAGCAACAAACAAGAAGTACAACAAAATTGTCTTCCATATATGCGTATGATTATCATTATTGTACACTTTATACAGACAATAAAGATGGGATAAGCTTGTTATAATAGAATACCCTTCGACCAAGCTTTGGAAACGCTTGCTTCTCTACACCTCTCTGCTCTTTCTCCCAGGCCGTCGTCACCAGCGTTCCTTTTCAAAATCCCGAAAAGAAAAGGCGGTAGGTTAGAAGAGATAAGTATAATCTCTTCCTTCACTAGATAAATGTCAGAAGGTGAGTCGGTGTATGCTGTTCTTAGTTAGCTGGCTTTGTGTACCACCTGGGTTATTAGGCGCCAACGATCTTTGATTTATCTAGCATGTCGACTCTAACGGGTTTTTAAATTGGGGGTTAGTATTGTTCAAATCCGTACTTGATATATATATATATATATATATATATATATATATATATATATAAATGTAGACAAAAGATATCTATTATATTCAATGATATATATATATATATATATATATATATATATATATATATCAAGTACGCTTTAACTAATACACCACGAGGACACTCCCCCGGTAAATACCTACAATAAAGAACATAGGTGAAATAGTTCACGGGTAGTATATATATATATATATATATATTCAAGTTAATTGTAATTGTACTATCTTCTCTCATGGATATGATATAATTTTTAATCGAACTATATATATATATATATACACTAGAACTCCGAGTCTGAGTAGACTTGGGAGTAATGCCAAGGATGGGGTACTTCATACTTTCCAAAGCTTTAGAACTAGATCCTCACCACCGGTTAGAGCTTAATATCATAGCCAGCACCAAAAATGTTTGTGAATTTAAGCATTATATATATATATATGTGTGTGTGTGTGTGTGTGTGTGTGTGAGTTTAAGAGAGTTTATGTGTGTGTGAGTATGTGTATTTGTTTTTGAGCGCGTATGTGTGTGCGTGCGTGTGTGTTTGTTTTTGTGCATGTGTGTGTGCGAGAGAGTTTATGTGTGTGTGTGTGTGTGTGTGCATGTGAGTTAATGTGAGTGTGTGTGTTTGTTTTTGCGCACGCGTGTGTGTGTGTGTGTGTGTGTATGTGTGTGTGAGAGAGAGATAGAGATAGAGAGAGTTTGTGCGTGTGTGAGTGTGCGTTTGTTTTTGCGTGCGTTTGTGTGTGTGTGTGTGTGTGTGTGTGTGTGTGTGTGTGTGATTATATTGGAGTAGAAATAAGAGGAGAGTGTCACTCTCTTCGTTTACGTGCTTGTAAAATCTGTGTTGTATTTGTGGAAACGAAACCTGAAAGTAACTCCTGTAAACTACGAAAGGTACATAATCCTCCACATATGTCAAAATAGCTCTATTCAAAGCAATTCATTTTAGCATAAGTACACAGTTTAGATCATGCTCAGTCGGCTGAGGTGGTAGAAGACACCAACTGCACTTCTTCAAAGAGTTAAGACTTCCCCAACAAGTGTCCTAGATATGACAATCTGATGGTGAGGCTCCAACAGTGCTGGAGCTTTGGAAAATGCGGATTACCCCTTTATTGCCACCGCTTCAAGGTCTACTATGGCTCGGAGGGGTAGCACCTCATACGGATCCTATCTATGGGTCAGATAGAACTAAATTATATAATTATGCTTAACTGAATTGTTTGAAATAGAACTGTTTTTGACATTGAAACTGTGTACTTATACTGAATTGAATTCTTTGAAATAGAATAGTTCATATGCATAAAAATGGATTTGACATTGAATAACCTACAATGGCTGATATGCTATAAAAGCAAACCAAACACACAGTTGACTTCTATTTGACCAATAAATAGGACCATATCAGGTGCTACCGCTACAGTCTAGAGTGGACTTGGCAGCAATGGCAATAAAGGGCTACTCCTCATTCCCCAGAGCTTCAGCATTACTGGAACCTTACCATCAGATTGTTTAGCGTCATATCCAGAACACTCATTGAGGGAGTCTTACGTCGCTACAGAGATGCAGTCTGTGTATTCTACAGCTCCAGTCGACTGGGCCAAATATATAATTCTGATGAATTCTGTTTCCAATAAAAAACGAAATATTATATATATATATATATATATATATATATATATATATATATATATAACTAAAATTACGACTCTCACAGAATTTAGACGTCTCCAGTACTAGCCCATTTGAGAGTCGACAACAGGAAACTCTGAGTCGTGAGATTTTATACTGTTTTTATCATTATCCTTAACACACACACACACACACATATATATATATATATATATATATATATATATATATATATATATATTGTAAAGGTAATATTACACGATATAAAACGCCTTTATACCATAGTTACTTGGAGTTTTTCGTTTTTATGTTTGATAACTCCTTGGGTAAGATGAACCTGGTTAACTCGAGTGAGCAACGTCGTACAAACTACCTGCATATATATATATATATATATATAAGTAAAGTTGGCGACCTTTGTCGAGGGTGACCCGAAGGCCCCCTTTTTAGTAGCTACTACACCGATGTGTAGGGGAGGGCGCTACTCCATTCCCAGGATTGCTCCACTTTACTCTTGATGCTTACCTTATAATGCTGAGTGTTAAACAAGGCAGCATCATTACCATGACTCGACCTGGGATTGAACACCGGTCTCCCGTACTATGGACGGACACTCTACTCATTTGGCCAATGGCCCGTTGCCCTTCACTATGGGCAGAATGTGTCAGAAAGTCAATTTTTAAGCAGAGTACAGTAAGTTTGAGTTCAGTTTTCATTCTCCAAGGCCTGAGATTCCAGTCTATCCTGATATTTACTTTAAGTTTGCAGGAGGATAAGATATAAGGGCATACCTTGCTAAAAGATATTAGCGCAAAGTGAAACGTAAACACCCTCGTCCGGGATTTGATCTCGAATCACCGTTTCCATTTTCTATGACGATAATCATTACACCATTTTCGCCTCCATTTAATTACACACGCCCCCTCCCTATATATATATATTCACATACATATATGTTTGTATATGCATACACATATATGCCAGCCCAGTCTGCTGGGGGCTGTAAAATACACCGACGGCATCTCTGCAGAGGGGTAAGACTCCTCAAACGAATGTCCTCAATATAACACTTAAAATCTGATGATGTAACTTTGGGGAACGTAGAATACCTCTTCATTGGCATTGCTACCAGGTTCACTCAGACCCGGACTGGTAACACCTGACAAGGTTCCATCAATGGGTCAAATAAAACTGTGTAAACAAATGACTTACATGAAATCAAATTATTAGAAATAGAACTGCTTGTCAATTTTACTATATGCAAATAAATGGCTGATGTTTAGTTGAATTATTAGTGATACATTGCAATAGGTGAAACCATTAAACTGTGTGAAAATAAATAATAATATTGAATAGAATTAAATTGCAATACTTGAAACTCTTCAACTGTTTGGCAGATTGAATTATTGATATTACAGGATAACCATATGACTGTGCAAATAAACAAATAGTCTTGATTAGAATAGTGTTAAATAGCAATACTTGTAAACACTTCCATGTCAGCGAATAAATGATTAATGTTGAATAGAATTATTAGTGCTTGATAGCAATAATTGAAACCAATTAACTGTGTGTAAACAAATGATTAATTGTAAATAAAATTACTTGTGTTCAATAGATATACTTGGAACCATTTAACTGTGTGCAAAAAATGATAACAGGTTCAATAAAAAATATTTTGAAAAAAATATTTATATAAATCATATATATCTAATTTATATGTTTAAAGAGGATTTCACCTTAAATAATCTACAATGGTTGATTTGTCATAAACCCAACCAAACCAAATCATATATATTTAATATATATGTATAAAAAAGATTTGGCATTAAATATCAACTATACGGCCACTTGCCTCCCATCACGAAAACTATACAAGTTAGACGAACCAGACACGCAGGACACTGCTGGATAAAGCAAGGACGAGCTCATAAGTGATGTACTCCTATGGACCCCCATATATGGCCAAGCAAAAGCAGGACGATCAGCTCGAACATACATACAGCAGTTATGTGAGGACACAGGATGTAACCTTGAAGACCTGCCAGAGGCGATGAATAATTGGGAGAAGTGGCGAGAGAGGGTCAGGGATATCCGTGCTGGCGGCACGACATGATGATGATGATGATGATCGAGAGGATTTGGCATTAAATAACCTACAAGGGTTGATATGCCAATAAACCAAACCAAACAAAACCAAAACCACACATGCACAAGCATTTTATAATATTCATCAAATACCTTTTTGTCATTAAATCTTAGACTGTAGGATAAGTCGAGCTATATCCATTAAAATTTCTCACCGAAATTACAGGGTTTTTTTTTTTTGCTGGTGGGGGGCGTTATTACACATTCAAGACCTGAAAAAAATTTGTGATTCATTCATTTGTATTACAAGCAAAAATCACCAATGGTGTTAAAAAGACGACCGCATCCCCTGCTGAAGGATAAGCCATAATCTCACAGACCATTGGCGAATAATCTGACCATCAGGCCAATTGACCGGTAATAGAGGCCATTTATTGACTTTCAAGTCCTCACAAAACATAATTTGATTTTACTTGCTTAAAATTCTGCCTCTTGGATAGGTTTTCAGTTAATATGATATAAAACTGATTCTTAAAAATGATTGTGTTTCTTATAAAATTGTAATCAAAATTTGACTGACCAAGTAAAAGATAATATATGAACATGCAATATCCGGTTGCAATACAAAGTTATAATAAAGATATTGTTGCTGATCCTTTTTTTGATTTTAAAATCCTCATCATTGTTGTTTTTTATGCTGATTTTTTATCTTCTTTTGATGAGTGTTTCTCGTGTGAATTCAAGACTTTGATTTTCGGAATTGTGATATGTTCATTTTCTGCTGAAGAAACGGAAAAACAAAAGTAAAGGGACCCACTCGAGCACTTCCAGATTTACCATGCACCAAATAAAAGCCGAAGAACATGCTAACAGAAATTCTATGATAAAGAGAACAATGTTGAATATATTGGTTTGAATAATTTAGAATATATCCTCCCTGTGAAAATCGGCAAATAATAAAAATAACAAAATAATAAAGATAATAAATTATAGAAATAAAAATGATAAATAATTTTTATAACTGCTTCTACTTGCCAGTAACTATAGGACAGCAGGTTTCCCCAAGGGTTCACTCACCAACCTACTGTCTATCAACTATAGTGGAACAGACAAGACATTTTTGTCAGCATATCTAGGGGTGTAGCAGAGCACATGGGGTGGGGTTGATTTATATTTTACCACAGAAGCGTAGCTTGAGATTCTGTGGACCAATTGTGGAATAGAGGAGACCCATCAAACATTTAATGAGATTTGATATTGCATAATGTCAGTAAAAATGGAGTAAGTTAATTACTATTTTTGAAGCTTTTGGGAACTATCTTTCAATGTGGTTCCAGGGGTGTTTTCAGATAGCGCCCTCTTCTCCGAACCTAGCGAATCCTTTCCCAAGGGGATCAGTGATAAACGAATATGAACAGCCTCGGCTGAAATTTCAACTCATTTTGCCTGATAGTTTAATTTGGCACTAGGCCATGAATATGAATCCTTTCAACAAGTCTGGCTTGTTAACTATCGCTCTGCTACCGTTTTGTTTTCTTTCTTTTTTTTTTTTTTCTTTTTTTTTTTTTTAGTTAAAATTAGTTGAATATTATGCAATTTTGGTAACAACCGGATAAAGTTTAACTAGAACGTTAAGTTTAATAATGCTCAAACAATTAAAATATTGAATTCTAAAGGACATTGGTCTTCAAGTGTCACCAGATGAATAAGTACAACAGTACCTGAAGAAGGCTGGAGGTACACGCTTAAAAATCTCGTATATAAAAAAATGAAAAAAAAACAAAAAAACAAAAAAAAACGGAAGATATAGTCTAATTAAAAAATTAAATAAAAAAGAAGTCGAAGAAAATAGATATATGAATATGTATATAAATAAATAATAATATTACTTTATTTATTTAATAAATCTTCATATTACTCATCCAGACATACATTTATACCAATACTTCTGAAAGTAGCCCATAGAGACCTCTAGAAGAGAATAAAATTTTAACAGGGTGAATTAAGGTAGAGGAATCTACCATAGGAGTGAATTTATTAGTTTGCCCCTATGAATCCCTTTATAATAAGTCAAGTTGACAACCTCGGTCGAGGGTGACCAGAAGGTTCCCTTTTCAATAGCTACTATCCCGAGATGAAAAGGAGGGCGCTACTCCATTCGCTGGATTGTTCCACTTTACCCTTAATCATTACCTTATAATGCTGAGTGTTAAGCAAGGCGGAATCAAGTACATTCTTTTGAGCCTTCGGTATGACTCGACCTGGGATTGAACCCCGGTCTCCCGGATCATTGAATTCCTTTATAATTGGAGAACAAAAATAGCTGAATCATGAGGACTAGTTGCCGGATATCAAAAACTGTAGCAAAATATCCGAAGTTTTGTACAACTGTTGAGCCAATTTTTCTAACTAAAGACTTACTTAGTTAATTTATTCTGATGAGAATATAAACTAAACTCCGTTACAAGGGGCGAATCGAGTGAAATGTTTAAGAATCCTTGGTCTAATGCCAAATTCTGAATACCCACTGATAAAATTAGGTAACATAATCTTTCTGCTTCCATTTCTCTCACTTGGCCGAGTGTCAATATTTGATTCTCGGTAAAAGCTAAATTTTGAAAACGTTTCCGCTTTAAGATTGGCGAAACCTAATCTTTCTGCTCCTGTTTCCTTTATATGGTTAAGGATCAGTGTTCGAGCTCAGGTAAGAGCCCAATTTTTAATACCCTCCCCGCTTGTAACATTGGCGTAACATAATCCCCTTTTTGCCGTTTCTTCCAACTTTGGTCTTGAGCCGAAGAAATCTAACCTTAGTTGGCATCTCCGTTATCGAAATAATCCCAGACGCATTAATGATAGTCAAACTTACTAATTTTTTTGATCTTGTCTGAACGAGGAACTCGACATATTTATTCTCTGAGATGGCTGTTTTTGATTTCGTATTAAAGACAGAGCAAAACCAGGATAGATCCATATAACTTTTTCATTACGTCGCTTTTGCTTGGCATTATCTGAAAGCGAAAAATAATCTGTAGATTACCAAATATCATCACAGAGAAGTTCACCAACCAATATCGGTGAACCCTTTTTGGAATCATGTCATCTGTTATGTCGTCAAAAAGCATTCTCAATTCTTTTATCGGTACCATTGCCTTTCTATTTTCATCAAATTTAAAATTATCTTAACATCGCCTCTGTCGTCGACAATAATTACATCACCATCTCCGCCTTTTTTTTTAACAATTAACAATCTTTAAAAACAACACCCTCCCTCCGGAAAAAAAAAACAGCGAATCCGAAATGAGTAAAAGTTTTCACTTCGAGATGATAGAGTATAAATGGAAATAAAGATCGATACACACTAAAGTGTGTGTATGTATGTATGTGTGTGTGTGTGTGAGAGAAAGAAAGAGAGAGAGAGAGAGAGAGAGAGAGAGAGAGAGATGGAGGTGGGGGGGCCAAACGGAGAGATAGATAGATAGGCAAACAGAGACATAGATAGATAGATAGATAGATAGATAGAGAGAGAGAAAGAGAGAGAGAGAGAGTGGGGCAAACAGAGGCATATATATATATATATATATATATAGAGAGAGAGAGAGAGAGAGAGAGAGAGAGAGAGGGATTTTGTCTCGTGCCTTTAAAAAACGTGAGTGTATAAGATAAAATAAAACGGCAAAACTATCGACTCTTAGTTTCACGTGCTCGATCTTTAGGCGAGTATGTATCAACACGCGTGAAGTCCCTTCAGACTCTGTTGATACATGTTCACCTGCATATCATCAAGTCACGCTGCTAGTACGGATTTCTCTAACTCTCTCTCCCTACCTGTCCATATCAGAGCTGATATAAATAAATTCATTTTGGTTGGCCAACACTAGCTCGTCCATGCGTAAGGGTCCATAGAAGAATATCACTTATGAGTTCGTCCTTGCTTCTCCTGCAATGTCTTGCATATCTTGTTCGTCTTACTTGGATTGTTTTAGAGATGGAAGGTAAGTGGCCATACAGCTGTTATTATTGTGGGGTTTTGCTTCCAGGTTTGTTCAATATAGCTCATAGAATTCTTGTGCTGTTCCAGTCAAGTTTTTTCTCCTTATGTTTTGTCAGCGTCCATGTGGTGCATCCGTACAGTAGCACTGACACAACCCCTATTTGGAAGAAATCTACAATGGCAAGCTTCACCTGAAGAACTTCACAGGTCAACGACCAGGATCTAATAGAACAGTCAGGAAACTACAATCAACGAAAGATTATCATGACTCTAAGTCAAACCATATATACACAGCAGAGTACCCCTTTATAATCATTACCCCCAGGTCCACTGTGACCTTGACTGGTTGCACCTGATAGGGTGATAGGGTCTTATCTATGGGTCAAATGTAACTATTTGACATTCAAACTTACTGGGGGTGTCCTCGTGGTGTAATGGTTAAAGCACTGGACGGCGGAATCGTGGAGTTCCCTGGAAGTCATTAACAATAAAGTAAAAACGAGATAACATGGAGAAAACAGTCTTACTTAATAAAAGAAACCCAACAAATGCCAAAACCTAAGAAAACCCAGAGAGAACTACAGGGTGCAGAAGCAAAATATGAAATAGGGAAGATTAGATTCATGCCTTTAAAACAGGATGTGACAGTAAAATATGGAATAATTTTAAAACGTTTTTTAGTCTGATTAGTTCAGTTTTTGAAGAAAAAAAAAACGTGATAAATCTAAATTTTCATGATTAGCTCTATTATTCAAGCACTTTTTATTTATTAAGATGCAGCCTAATATGAGTGAGCAAGAAAAGAAACGACAAAAATCTATGATTTGCTTCACGCCGAAACCAAGCCAAAAAAAAAAAAAAAATTCCGAAAAAATTGGCGTCTCTTTATGGTCTTCATCAAGCCCACATCTTAACCCCCTTGACTGGGCGTTTTAGAAAACAAAACAAATGCAACTTCCCATCAAAATATTGCTTCGCTTAATACTGCTGTTGAGGAGAAATGGAATAAAATGTCTGAACAATCTATTTTGAAGAATTGCAAATCCTTTCAAAGTTGCGTTTATACAATATTTGAAAGAAATGGTGGCCATATTGAGTAAATTTACTGTTGTGCGTCTATCTTATTTCGTTGTTTATTTTTCAAAAGCGGAAACACTACTGCATAGTTTGGAACGAGCCGCTGCAGGCATTGGACTCCATGTTAATGCACACAAAACTGAATTTATGTGCTTTAATCAAAAAGGCTACATCTCCACACTAGACGGAATCTCCCTAAAACTGGTTGACAAATTTACCTACCTAGGAAGCAGCGTCTCATCAACCGAAAAAGATATCGACACACGGCTAACGAAGGCATGGACAGCTATCGATAGGCTTTCGATCATATGGAAATCAAACCTGACCGATAAAATGAAATGCAGTTTCTTCCAGGCTGCGGTCGTGTCGATACTGCTATATGGATGCACTACTTGGACGCTGACTAAACGGTTGGAGAAGAAGCTAGACGGCAATTATACAAGAATGTTGCGAGCGGTATTGAACAAGTCCTGGCTGCAACACCCCACAAGGCGCCAACTATACGGTCACCTACCACCTATCACGAAAACTATACAAACTAGACGAACCAGACATGCCGGACACTGCTGGAGAAGCAAGGACGAGCTCGTATGTGGTGTACTCCTGTGGACCCCCGCATAGGGCCAATCAAAAGCAGGACGACTAGCTCGAACATACATTTAGCAACTATGTGATGATGCGGGATGTAACCCTGAAGACCTGCCGTAGGCGATGAATGATAGGGAGACGAGGAGAGGGAGGGTCAGGGATATCTGTGCTGGCCGCACGACATGATGATGATCATCATCATTATACAAGAATATTCCTAATTTTACTTCCCAACCTTGTATGACATACCAAAAAAGAGCGGGGGTATCCTCGTGGTGTAAGGGTTAAAGCGCTGGACTGCAGAATCATAGTAAGCGAATTCGTACTCCAGTCGCTCTTTTACGCTTACTTTCCAAGGAATACCCTTGGGAAAGGCATGAACCCTCTTATCCTCACAGGTATCGGTTAAAACGTACCACTACTGGTCTTCTAGAAGGATGGCTTTGGCATTAAATAACCTACAAAAGTTGATGTACCATTAAACAAAGAAACTAAAACCAAACTAAAAAGAGCAACTAGAATACATTCAAGGGACTAATCGATAAAATCAGATAAAATCGATAAAATCAGAAATTTGGTTGAAGATAGACAATCATCCATATTATGGCAGACAGTAAATGGAGTGAGCAAAAAAAAAAGCACATCGAGACCAAACCTAAAAGATTCTGGCCAAGAAGAAAGACTTCGGAGTTAAGAAAAGTATTTCGAAAGTCTGCCTGGAAACGCTCTTGAAATCATCGATAGACCTCTCAAAATATTAATAATTGCCAACTTGACGTAAAACTGGGACAGTTTACGGAGGAAGAACTTGACACAGTACTAGAAAATAAATAATGCCAACTTGACATCAAACTGGGACAGTTTACTGAGGAAGAACTTGACACAGTATTAAAAAATAAATCAACAAATAGATAAAACGATCGAGCAAATAAAAATGAAAATAAAACAGAATGCCTCAGATCTTGACGAAATGCCTTTTGAATTTGGAAGATAAGATAATTTGACGAAATACTTCTTTGATTGAGTGTAACACTGTCTATAAACAAAACATAATATTTAAATAGACGAAAGGCTTCATATTTCCCTTGCCCAAGTTTTGTATATTGACCTTCGACCCGGCCAAACATGCTATTCCAAAGTGATGTACTGGATGGAAGTGACACATTCCGATGGCAGTTATGAGAGGAAATCGCGTTGGCGGGCTTGGCTGACGAAATGGGACAAGGTAAAAAATCCCATGGTACACTCATAGACTGATGCACCGGAAGAGAGTGACCTCTGAACTGCATGACAGTTATTTCCGCTTGATTACGATCAAACATGCCATTCCAAAGATTGAGTGGGCGTTGAACTATTATATAACTCGGTCAAGACAGGAAGACAGACAGTTGGAGTTAAGATGAGTTAGAGACGAGATGCGGTAGGGAAAGCCACACCCGGCCGAAGGGGCCCTCAGGACTCCCAGTAGTTTCGGAGACACGTTGGTGACAAGATGTAGTAGAGAAAGCCAGCACTCAGCAGAAAGCTGAGCCCCCGGGCCTCCGGTTGAGCATCAGGAGAACGAGAAAGACAAAACGCTAATAACCATAAGAGTGGGGTCAATATATTGCAGTCTTTGTTCGGTCTCCAACTCCCCCTCACAGTAAAACCCTGAGTAACCCTTTTCGAACCCTTACAATAAAGTGAGAGGTACATATTTTTCTAAAGAAGGCTTCGCTTGTCTGTAATTCATTGCGTCAGTATGTATTCAGCATATATATGTATATGTGTATATAAGCATATTTATTATGTGAGTATACAACACAAGAAAGGTTAGTTCGGAATCTCAAAGAACTACTTCAATATAATCCATAGCTGCTAAGGTTTACAATGCCCTGCTTCTCAATCATATCCGACCATGAAGTTGAGAAAATTCTTTGGAAAAAGTCGAAAATCTTTTTGAGAAATCGATCTACAACATCGCAGATTTTTATTATCTGTCGAATCATCGAAGGTGTACGTGCAAATAATCTCGAAGCAACTCTGCTGTTCGAAGATTTCTCCAAGACTTTTGATACCATCGCCAGAGGAAAGATGGACCATATCGTCTCCACAAAGAAACTCTCACAGCTAAAGTGATGCTTTACAAAAACACGAAAGCAATGGTTCACTCACCGATGGTGACACCGACTTCTTCGACATCATGGCTGTTTTTTTGCAAAGGAGATACATTAGCGGCATATATGTTTATAATCTACCTACATTATGGACTGCGAACGTCAATAGATCTAATTTTTAAAAAATGGTTTCACATTAAAAAAACCAGAAAGAAAAGAAATCCTGTTGAAACAATGACAGAGGCAGACTACGCTGATGATCTAGAACTTTACGCTGATACAGTTATTCAATTCGAATACCTACGGCATAGCTTGAAGCAAGCAGCTGGAGGCGTAGGCCTGTACGTGAGCGCAAATAAAACAATGTATTTTAAACAAGAATACGTCTTCTTTTGAGGTGGCAAATCTCTGAAATTAATGGACCAGCTCACTCACCTCTTCAGCAATAACTCATCTGATGGAAGCGATGTCAATAGACGCATAGCGCAGGCGGGGACTATTATTGTCAGTTTATCGATCATATGGAAATCTGATTACTGATGAAATTTAGCGGGATTTCTTCTAAGCTGTAGCTTTGTAGTACTATTGTATGAATGCACCACCAGGACTCAAACGAAACACATGAAGAAAAACCTAGATGGGAACTACAGAAGAATGCTACGCGTTGTTTTTGAACAAATCCTAGAAGCAGTATCTGGCAAAACATCAACTGTACGGCCACTTACCTCCCATCTCAGAAATCATCCAAGTTAAACGAACAAAATATGTTAGGCGCTGCTAGTGAAGTAAACACGAACATATAAGCGACGTTCTCTTATGGACTCCTACGCATGGACACACTAGTGTTTGCCGGGTAGGAACGTCTTACATACAACAGCTCTGTGCAGTTGATGCTGTCCAGAGGATGTGCCTGAAGCAAAGGACGATGGGAAAAGATGGTGAGAGTGAAAGAGAGTCAGGGAATTATGTACTATTAGCACAACTTGATTATACACAAACATATTAACATTCAAAAGCAGACAAACTTAGGCTCACATTCACACAAACAAAATTCCCCTTCAAACAAAAAAATTAACCAAATCAATTGGTCTATTTTGAATACCTTTCATTCTGTCTGAGGAATGCGTAAAACATGAAACCCAGGGTAACAGACACTATCATGTAATATATATATATATATATATATATATATAGCGTAGTCAATCGACTACTCATAAATTAAACAAAACAAAATAAACCCCACTTTCAAGAAGGGATGAGTCACTGACGTCGTCAGCCAATAGTATTTAGGAACCAGTCGTTAAGGAGCCGAATCGCTCCGCACAGGTCATCTTTTTAAAATATCAAATTCAGCCTGTCTTTCTAAGGACAGTTCTCAACTAATGGACAAAATAGGTAATAATAAAAAAAACATGGTCGAAGTAGAATGAAGTTTTTCACTATTATATAGTAATAATAAGCGAAGTCATTCTACTTAGACCACATAGCGTAGTAGTGCATAGTAGATATAAAAGCAGCAGCATCAAACCGGGTCAAATGAGTTTGGCCAAGGGTGTGGGAGAAATCCGATTCTCACCTGGTCACTCTACGACTGAAGCCTAATCAGCAGCAGCTGCCCATGAGGCACTGCTCAAGGCTTCCTCTAAAGCCGACGTCCTGATTCCTGCCAGTAGACGACGCAGGAATACAACCAGCCGCAGACGACGCAGGAACATTGCCAACCCATCAGCTTAAAAGTCCTTTTCAGGGCTACTCAGAAAGTCTATTCAAATACCTCCTGAGACGGCACAATGCAGCAGACACGACTACCAGCCTCTCAATCTAACATACCTTTTCAGATCTGTTTCAGAAAGTCCAACCTAATACCCTCTCAGACGGCACCAGCAGCTACATTCTTGCACAGGCGATCACCTTCCTATAGCAGTGATCACCTTTCTGCATCAGCAACTACCAGTTCTGCACCAGCAGCTACCAGTCCTGTTCCAGCGACCACCTTCCTGCACCAGCGATCACCTTCCTGCACCAGCAACTACCAGTTCTGCAACAGCAGCTTCCAGTCCTGGACCAGCGAACACCTTCCTGTACCGGCAGCTACCAGTCCTGAATCAATGACCACCTTCCAACACCAGCAGATACCAGCAGCTACTAGTCCTGAACCAATGACCACCTTCCTGCACCAGCAGATACCAGTCCTGCACCAACGACCACCTATCCAACGACTAACAGTCTGGTACCAGCTATCCAGACCTGCATCAGAGACTAGATCCTGCTCCAATGATCACCATCCGGCCGCGGCGACTGTTCGCTGTACGCTATTCCGATTTATGATTCGCCATAATAAAGTTTGGCCTTTCAAAGCAACACTCTTGTTTGGTCATTCTTGCCTAGTTCGTTGTCAATCACTTATATTTCAAATTTTTGCGGGGACCGGTATATTTATCGGCATCCGCAACACACACACGCGCGCATATATATAAATATATATACATTTTTGTTGTAGGTCCGAAGAGAGAATGAAAATATTTTAAAATAGGGAGGTCCACGAAGAGATTTGTATTTTTTTAATTTATTCATTTTTTTATTTAAACATTTATATTTATTTCTATTTATTTATAGATAAATAAATAAATAAATTTTAAAAATACGTTTTAATATATATATATATATATATATATATATATATATATATGTGTGTGTGCGCGTGTGTGTTCAACCAAATGTGCTTAGATAACGACTTGCTGTCTAAGTACCTTATATATATATATATATATATATATATATATATATGTATATATCCGACTCTGCTCTTATTCAACACCTGATTACTTTTTGCCAAGTTTTTTTCATCATCAGAGAAATAAATAGCAAAATTTGATATAAAACTTCAACGAGTCACCGTGTTTAATGTGTGGCGCTCTACAATCTTGCCATTTATCTTGCCAAAAACCTTTGTCTTTCTTTGCAAAATAAACCGAAATGTAGACGTACTACATTTTATCCAAGATTATTACTCACATTAAAAAAAAAAATTGCACCTCACTGGTGACAACAAAAAATTGTAGATCCAATGAATAGTGACTTTTTCTAATTTAATCTCAAGGCCATTTTTTTTCGCCAATTAATGTGATCGTTCTTTTTTCTCATTTTGCTCTTATATCGTCTTTATGATATTTGTGTTTCCATTTTTTTCTTCTTCTCGTCCCATTCTCGTTCGTTTCATCTATTTCTCTTTCATCCATTTCTTCATCTCGTTTCTTTTTTCCTTTCTCCTCAGGGCCATTCTTCTTCTTCTTCTTCTTCTTCTTCTTCTTCTTCTTCTTCTTCTTCTTCTTCTTCTTCTTGTGTATGTCATCATCTTGTGCAATGGTTAGTCTACCATGACATTCAGTCAATTTTTTGTTTCTTTGTTTTATGGTATATCAACCTTTGGGGGTTATTAAATGCCAAAGCCATTCTTGTTGAAAAAAAGCTGTACTGCTATTTTACCCATAGCTCGAGGTTATAAGGAGGTTCATGCCTCTCCCAAGTGTATTTGTCCCAAAGTGAACGCAATCGAAGTTGTATTTCAGCACGTTAGCCTCTAAGCCCCCCCCCCCCATATGCGTCTTGTTTTAACTCATAACTCATTATACATATCTTTTTAGTATTTTCCCGAATGATAATTTTTATTTCTTGGAAATCTTTATTTCACTATTGACACTTTTGCCTTCGACATCTAAAAGATTCTCCTTTTTATGACTCAGATCCCAAACTGGTCACCCATCCAAAAACTGAATAAACTCGTTGCTGTTTAACTTCGGTGAACTAGCGGTAACTGATGCTTTCAGTGCGATTTCACCGGGAGTCCAAGAGTTTCTCTTTCTTTCTCTCTCAAGAAATATTTTCCACTGGTTTAAAAAAAAATACAAAGAAAAGAAAACACGCAAAAAAAAAAAACAAACCAGAAAAGAAAACAAAACAAAGGACAGAATGTGCCCCACCGTGGGTACTCGTCACAAAAGAATGCATTACCATCCTTTAAATCATTCCCTGGAATTTTCCCCTTTCTTTTTTTCCAACCTTTGAAAAAGAAGATTCTGAGAGAGAGAGAGAGAGAGAGACGGGTGGGAGAATAAATAAAGAGAGATAACTCCTAGGAAATTTCCCTTCCCTAACTTTCCAGTCTTTGTAAAAGGACACAGAAAACTGAAGATAGATAGATAGATAGATAGATAGATAGAGAGAGAGAGAGAGAGAGAGAGAGAGAGAGAGAGAGAAGCAGATGTGGAAACAAGGCGCTCGTTCTCTTCGTCATCTTTATTATCCTTTCGTCTCGTTTGTCCGATAACAGGAGGTGGTCCCTTCATTGGAGAGCAAAATAATCTCTCCCTCCCAGACTGAGGCTGTTGATGCAGCCGACACCAAGCAAGCTTTTACTTAATAATACCTATCCTATGGTCTTGTCTTTCCTGTTGTTATGCATTGTCACTCTTTTTCCCCCTTTGATTGAAAAATGAAATAACTCAGATTTTGCCTGTTTAAACAAAAGCGCTACCTTTGTTTTCTTGGCTCAGCCGCGTAGGAAATGAAGACGCTGCTTAGGCTTGATGGTTAGAGAGTTGATGTTGGAAAACATGAGGAACCGGACGTGTATGTGCGCGCACGCGCGTGTGTGACTGTAAGTTTGTTAGAGTGAGAGTTGAGAAAGTGATAGAGAGAGTGAGAGAGAGTAAGAAAAAGAAGAGAGAGATGGGCACATTTTCTTGTAATCAACAACTTTTTTCTATCTCTTCCTCTTCCCTTGAAGATGACCCCAAATTATCCACGCCGTACCCCACCACCTTAGGGTTTGACACAGCGTTTTTTTGTTTGTTCCCCCCACCTTTTTTTTAATCCCATTCCAAAGTGCACTCGTCTCCTGTTTCCTTCATTTTTATCTCCTTGTGTTTTTGATTGTTTTCAACACCCTGACCTCGGCCAGAGTCAAAATTTCTTGAGAATAAACTCTCTCTCTCTCTCTCTCTCTACATTTCTCTCTACCTCTCTCTCTCTCTCTCTCTCTTTCTCTCTCTCTCCATCCTTTTCTCCGTCTATCTCTCCTTCTCTGCTCTCTCTCTCCCTCCCTTCTCTCTTTCTCCCTTTACCTCTCACTCTCTCTTTTTCCCTCCCCGCCTATCTCTCCTTTCCCGCGCTCTCTCTCCCGCCACCTCTCTTTCACTCCTTCCACTTTGTCTCTCCTTCCCCGCTCTCTCCCTTCGCCTCTCTCTTTCTATCTCTCTTTCTCCCTCCGCCTCTCTCTCTCTTCCTCCCCTTTCTATCTTTCCTTACCCTCTCTCTCTTCCCTTCCTCTCTCGCTCTCATATACTCATGCCCAAAATAATGGGAGTGTATATACGCAAAACATTTCAGTAAACTTTTTTCGTAAATAAATTCAACCTCTTTGTGGAGTAGCTAAAATTTGTGGGGGAGTAGCTAAAGTTTGTGGGGGTGTCATCGTGGTCTAATGGTTAAAGCGATAGACTGCGGAATCGTAGTAAACGAGTTCGTACTCCAGTCGCGCTATTACGTTCACTTTTGGGCAAATACACTTGGGAAAGGTATGAACCCCCTTATCCTCCCAGCTATGGGTTAAATAGTACCACTACTGTTCCTCTAGGAGAATGGCTTTGGCATTAAATAACCTACAAAGGTTGATTAGCCATTAAACAAAGAAACCAAACCTAAAAGTGTGTCGGTCGAACGAAGAAGGACAGTGCTATCCTTTTTTTTTTTTTAAACATTCATCCTTTTGTTCCTTTATCTTTTTTTAAAGAAGTAAAGAAATGACATGCAAAGTGTGTTGAACTGTGTGTAGTGGAAGGCACTCCTCCTTTCTCTGGATTGCTCCACTTACCATTGTTCCGTACCTTAAAATGCTGAGTGTTAAGCGAGGAGGCATCAAATACCATTTTTGAATCTATGGTTTGTTTGTTTGTTGGGGGTTTATGGCATATCAACCTTTGTAGGTTATTTAATGCCCAATTCATTTTCATACAAATAAACTTCTATTTCAAACAATTCAGTTTAGTATTAGTACATAGTTTAATTGTCAAAAACATCGCTATTTCAAGCGATTCAGTTAAGTCAAACAGTTCTAATTCAAACAATTCAGTTTAGTATAAGAATAGATTTTGTTTACAAATAGCTAAATGTCAAAACAGTTACATTTCAAACAATTCAGTTTAGTGTAAGTACAGTTTCAATATCAAAAACAGTTCCATTTCAAACAATTCAGTTTAGCATAAGTACAGGGTGGAACGATAAAATTGTCGCCCTAGAAAAGACGACATGATTCCATTTCCGTTTTATGAAAACCGCTTTTCTTTTTTTATTGCAGACCATCTACTTGTTGGCCAGTTGTGTACAAATCCCAAGAGCGATAGCAGCCTTCTATCATGTCTGAAAGTGACACAATGTTCAACGAGCGAGATCGGAGATGCGGCGCTGTACAACTCATGCTCTCTACCGATCCAAGTTATGACAACAGGACCGTTGCCAGCACTTTCAAAATGCAAATCCAGACGGTTCAACGCTTGAGGGCACAGCTCAACACATCGGACGACCCTTTGGAGGTGGTGGAGCGGAAGGACACCGCTAGGAAGACCCTGACCAAGGAGTTCATCGAAAAGGTCCAGGCAATCATTGATGAAACTCCCCAGCAGCCTATTCGGCAGATTGCGAAGACTGAGAAGACAAAGAACCTCAGGCTAATCAAGTCCGTCAGGCCCCCCTCCTTCCCCTACCTGAACCCGCTGGACTACTTCGTTTGGTCATACGTCGAGAACATCACCAACATGACCTCCCACAACACCAAAGCCAGCCTGACCGCCGCCATCCGCCGCGTATTCGCCAAGCTCCCGCCGGTGCTTGTGGAAATGGCACGCTCTCAGTTCCGGATCCGTATCGAGGCGGTGATTGAGACTGAAGGCGGCTACATTGAATAGAGGTCAGCTCTACTACATAATCAAATTACCTGAATTGATTTTTTCAATAAAAGTTTTAAAATAAAGCTGTAGAGTGGTTTTATTTAGGACGACAATTTCATCGTTTCACCCTGTACATAGTTTAAATCTCAAAACAGTTCTATTTCAAGCAATTCAGTTTAGCATAAACACGCAGTTTTGTTCTATTTGACCCTTAAATAGGACCCTATAAGGTACTACCACTCCAGGCCATAGTAGACCTGGGAGCGATGGTAGTGAAGGAGTACTCCGCATTCCCCAAAGCTCCAGCATTACTGGAGCCTCATCATCAGATTGTTTAGGGTCATATCAGGACACTCACTGGCAGAGATGCAGTCGGTCTATTCTACAGTCCCAGCCGACTGGGCAAAATGAATATGGGAAATAGCAAGTACGTTTCATGGCTTGAGGTCATTCCCTTGTTGGCGAGGTAAAGAACTTTTCTGTAACCATTTATAATATGGACTTTTGTCTCTCAGCAATGCATATAATTTTAAAGGTTGAAGAAAGTTACTAAACTACGTGCCAAGTGTGTTGAACAGCGAGAAGGTATGTTTCATGTTGTTGTCATCCAGCTGGAGAGAAAATCACACAGTATACGTTTATATATATATATATATATATATATAGTACAACTGAATTAAAGAAAGAAACCTGCTGCCAATGACAATTTTATGCTTAAGCGATGAAAAGACAATAAAATTAAGAATGTTCTGAGATATTACAGCAGTTTTATCAATTTTAATTTATAAGTTGATATATATAACTTATATATCTTAAAGTTTGTGACCATAGTCGAGGGTGATCCGAAGGCTCCCTTTTCAGTTGCTACTACACCGAGGTGTAGTGGAGGGCACTCCTCCTTTCTCTGGATTGTTCCACTTACCCTTGTTCCGTACCTTGGGAAAGGTATAAACCCCCTTATCCTCCTAGCTATGAGTTAAATAGTACCACTACTGTTCTTCTAGAAGGATGGCTTTAGCATTTAATAACCTATAAAGGTTGATATGCCATTAATCAAAGAAACCAAACCGGATTTTTTGAGAGGAGGTATGCTGTTTGAGAGAACCCATTCCTTCAGTGAAATATGTCTATCTGTCTAAATTGCTTAGATGAAACTTGATGAAAGAATAAGAAAATATTGCAATATAAGCTTAGGTAAAAAATTTTTAAAAAACTGTCTTAACGGCAACAAGTAGTATCTCAAAGGTAGGTAAAAGATATTAGCTTTATAAGTAATTTGGCCGACCGTTGTCGGAGGCGATCCGAAGGCTCCCTTTTCAAGAGCTATTACACTGAGATATTAGGGAGGGCACTACTCCATTTATTGGTTTAGGTATATAAATGCCCCCAAACCACTCTATTGTCCTGGGGAATACATTGCCGAACGGATAAAGGCGTTTGATTAAACTCGCTTTTAAGTAAAACCGCCTTCAGATTGTAGGTTAAAACCTTACTACGGATAAGAATAAGTATATATATATATATATATATATATATATATATATATATATATATATTAAAACCGAATTAAAGAAAGAAACCTGCAGTCAATGACAATTTTATACTTAAGCGATCAAAAGACAATAAAATTAAGAATTTTCTTAGATATTACAGCAGTTTTATCAATTTTAATTTATAAGTTGGTATATATACGTGTCTTATTTATCTAAAAGTTGGCGACCATTGTCGAGGTTGATTGATTAAATAGAAATTTCGGTTAGAAATTCCGATTTGGCTAAGAGTTTGATATGAAACACCAGAAGAGGAGCTCCTCAGCTGAAATGTTGTGAATGTTACAATAAGGATGAAGTTTTGGTTTGGTTTTATGGCACATCAACCATTGTAGGTTATTTAATGCCAAATCCTTTTTTATTGTTATAAACAGTTCTTTTTTTTAAAAAAAAAGTCAATTCAGTATAAGTACACAGTTTGGTTCTATTTGACCTATAGATAGGACCCTATCAGGTGCTATAATTCCAGGTCAGAGTGGACCTGGGAGCGATGGCAATAAAGGGGTATTCCGCATTCCCCAAAGTTCCTGCATTACCGGAGTCTCACCATCAGATTGCTTAGTGTTATATCCGGGACACTTGTTGGGGTAGTCTTACAAATCTGCAAAGATTCAGTCTTTGTATTCTGGAGCCCCAGCCCCGACTGGGCACAATAAGGATGAAAACATCATTGTCCGAATATTCTAATGGGTAAAATTGTCTATCACTTTTTTCTCATATATATATTTTATATATATAGTCATCCACAGACAGACTGTTTCGTTCTATCAGAACTCTTCAGACACGCAGGACGCTCGAAGCCGGAATCGAAACCAGTCCAACTTTACGATAGACTAAGGCTTCAGACCACACGGCGGACTACGTTGGCTAAGGGAATTTTGGGGGGTATTTTATATTTAGCAAACAGCAGCAGCAGCCTTTTTTTTTTACATTTTTTCATACCCTACCGGCCACCAGAGAGCTCAATTCTTTCGAAGAGCCTTATCGTTATATATATATATATATATATTCAATTTTCCATGCTGTCCTTTTTGTCATATTATATGGAAAATAAAATGTATACATTTTGTTAAAGTCGATCAGAATCATTCTGATGAGGCTATTTCTATTATCAAACATGTCGATGTTATTTTCTATACTGTCACACTTTTTACTGACACACACACACACACACACACACACACACACACACACACACACACACACACACACACACACACACACACACTTGCCCAGTCGGCTGGGGCTGTAGAATACACCGACTGCTTCTCTGCTGAGGAGTAAGAACCCCCCAACGAGTGTCCTGATTATGACACTAAACAATCTGATGGTGAGGTTCCAGCAATGCTGAAGCTTTGGGGAATGCGGAGTACCCCTTCATTGCCATCGCTCCCTGGTCCACTTTGGCCCGGCGTGGTAGCACCTGATAGGGCCCTATCTATGGGTTAAATAGAACTAACAGAATACTTATGCTAAAATGAATTGAGTAAACTGAATAGCTTGAAATAAAAACGTTTTTGACAATTAAACCATACTTACACTTAAACTGCGTGCTTATGCTTAACCGAATTATTTCAAATAGAACTGTTTTTCGACATTAAAAATGTATTTTGCACTTAACTGAATTGTTACATATAACTGCTTAAATAGTTTGAAATGGAAATGTTTTTGACAATTAAACTGTGTACTTATGCTAGACTGAACTGTTTTCAATAGAACAGATTATTTACATAAAAATGGATTTGGCGTTAAATAACCTACAAAGGTTGATATGCCATAAAACCCACCAAACCAAACCACACACACACACACACACACTTACATATATATATATATATATATATATATATATATATATATATATATATATATCGATTATTAGATTTGGAATGAAACCCGACGATATGAGAAAAGAGAGAGGCAGTATAGAAAATCAGAATATATTTCGCAATAGCTTCATCCTGAATCATTCTGATGAGGCTATTCCAATAGTGAAACATGTCAATCTGATTTTTCAATCTTTTCTTTTTTTTTTTCCATCACGGCCGAGCCGGGTGGGCGAGAAAATAATAACTAGGTTCCAGTGGGGCCTTCCCCCAGGCAGCACCTCCCCTTTCATTTAAAAGGTTTAAGGGCTAGGTTTATTGTCCAGCGCCAGAAGTACTCCTCAAGGGATATAACGACGGAATACAAGCAATTCTTAAAGCTGCTGCAGAGGAGGCTAGCCCTCTTGCATAGCACCCTTCATTAAAACGGCCTTGTGCCACATTTTAGCATGGTGGGAAGTTAAATGCATTATATATATATATATATATATATATATATATATATATATATATATATATATATATAATTGAATATAAATCTATTTATTGATAGGTTATCAGATAGTAACTTTAAATTTTACTCATTGACCGAGAGAGGTAGGAATAGGAACATTGACTACAACGATAGATGATAGATATACTTGAAGGAAGGGTTTGTTTTTATGTTGTTGATGGACATCTTTCAGCTTGACCTACGATGCATTAAAAATTCCAAGTTCAAAATATAGGACTTATTTGTTGATTACCGTCACGTATTGTCAAGATAGGGAGCCATCTAGTCTGGTGGCAAGAAAAAAAAAACCTTATCGAGTCGTAGGTGGGCACCTACTCACACATGGAATATCTACAGTGGAAAAAGTCTTCAGGTCTTAAGGATAGATCTATGAGGAAAGAAGAAAAAATAATTGATGCGAGGAAAAAAAAAGTTTAGGAAAATAATTAATTTCCGTGTTCTGTATTGTAAGTAAACTATTAAAAATTGTTTTCACCTTTCTTTATTATCGATAATTTTTTTAAATGTATCATTAATATTGCATATAGAATCGAAATATTAAAGTTTGTATTTTTTTTAGAATTCGATATTAATATGAAAATTTATTTTTATCTCTAAACTCTAAGTTTACTTCCAGTTGAATGATAAATAGATTTAAATTTTAGCCAGAATTTCAACAATTTCATTGTATATTTTGGCAAAAGAAAACGATTTTGATTTAAAAGGCAACATATAAGTTTGAACTCCTATTACTGTTTATAGGAACAAAGTGTTGGATCTGTTCCACTATGGTAACAAAATCTACCATCAAATTTCGATCAGCTTCAGCTAGGAAGATAGAGTGACGAAGTTTGGGAAAGAAAGAAAACCATAATTTATTTCCGTATTTCGTATTGTAAGGAAAACCATTAAAAATTGTTTTTTTTTTTGCTTTCGTTATTTATTTATTTATCTATATATATATATATATTTACTTTGCCTGATATTGCGAATAAAATCGAAATATTTTAAAACATTTAAAAAAAATGAAAATTAAACAAGAAAGTAAATTTTAAATATGTTTCTTTTTGTGTCCAGTTCATCTGCATAGATGTTTAATGACTTTAGCCCGTAATATGCAATGAGTCGGCCATTACTACTTTTTGGCATCGTAATTAATAAAAGAGTGAGTACATAATGATAAAAACGTGTGTTATGTTTTTACCGTTCCCTCTCCCGTGTATCTTGTAGCCCTAAGACATCTGAATAATATCATGTGTGAGTGAGATGCTATAGTTTTTCTTAAGCAAGTTTGCCCATCCCTGCCATATAAGTACAAAACTTCCTTACTTATGGAAAGAGAGGAGTAAATATCTAATGTGCTTGGTCACATGATCACTAACCCTGCCTTATATGGGGTTGGAAAGTCAGGTAAGTGGGAGCAAGAAGGGGAGGGGTTTCTAGAAAGAAGAAGAAGAAGAAGAAGAAGAAGAAGAAGAAGAAGAAGAAGAAGAAGAAGAAGAAGAAGAAGAAGAAGAATTAAAAACGAAAGAGAGGAAGGAAAACAAAAACAGAAAAACGATGTCAGGAAAACGAAGAAAAAGAAAAGGAAGGGAAAATGAAAGGAAAGAAATGGAAAGGAAAGGAAAAAAAAAGAAAAACAAGATGTAAAAGAAGGATAATGATAATAATTTGAAGAAAAGAAAAGAAGAAAAAGAAGAAAATTAGAATTATGAAAAACAACAACAACAGCAACAACAATAATAATAATAATAATAATAATAATGATAATAATAGGAAGAAGAAGAAGAAGAAGAAGAAGAAGAAGAAGAAAATAATAATAATAATAATAATAATAATAATAATAAGAAGAAGAAGAAGAAGAAGAAGAAGAAGAAGAAGAAGAAGAATATAGTAATAATAATAATGATAAGAACAAGAACAAGAACAAGAAAAACAACAACAATAATAATAATGATAATCTATACTACAGCATTGTTGAGATCTGCAAAAATACTGAAAAAAGTCCAGGAGACTTGCTGTCACTCAGACTCCAGTGAAAAACCATTGGCTAAAGCTGGTGTGAAAAACTCCATCAATAATAATAATAAGAAGAAGAAGAACAAGAAGAAGAACAAGAAGAAGAAGAAGAAGTTTTTGTGAATGAAATAAAATTTATGGGCAATTAAGCTTAATTGGATTTTGTATTTTGAATGAAAAAAAAGAAAGGAAATTACTTGTCCACTTGTTGCTGTTTGGAAAACCTGCAAATAAAACTGAAGAAATCTCAGTGTGTGAATTCCTTTAGCCAATAAGGAAAGGAAAGTAAAAACAATTTATATAGGATGTCAGAGATGGACACTTGATATAATGCTATAATAAGTCCTGGACTTGTGTTTGTTTTCTTTTCAGGAAAAGGAATGCAAAAATGAAAGAAAAAGTTGGAAAAATAAAATAAAATAATGGTAGAAGTGAAAGAAGAGAGAGAGAAAAAAAAAGATGTCACATTTTCTAAATGGTGATTTGTGTGCTGCTTGCAAATTCAAATTCCATGGCAGTCTGGCTTTCTATGTCTTGAAGATAGACTTCTGGTATGAAGATTACTTGTTCTTTCACAGAAAGAATGACCAAAACATTTATATATTCAATTGGAAATGTCTCTTTTACCAAATCACATGATATTTAGTTTCTTTTCCTGTTGTAAATCAAGATATCCACAATGTTTTTACTTAAGAATTCAATTTGAATTTAAGACTTGTAAACAATTGTTATTTAATTATCAAACAATAATTGATACAACCCAATCAGCTGGGGGTATAGAATATACTGACTACATCTCTGCTCTAGTAATGCTGGAGCTTCAGAGAATGCAGAGTATCCCTTCATTGCCGTCACTCCCAGGTCCACTGTGACCCGGAGTGGTAGCACCCAATAGCGTTCTATTGATAGATCAAATAAAACTGTTTGACATTTAAACTGAGTGCAAAATATGACTAATACGGAATTGAATTATTTGAAATAGAACTGTTTGTTCATTTAACAGTGTGTAAACAAATAACTGATGTTTAATTGAATTTGGTAATACATAACAGTACCTGGAAACATTCAACTGTGTAGAAACAAATGAATTTTGTTGAATAGAATAATTAGTGTTAAATAGCAATACTTGTATCCACTTCACTGTGTGCAAACAAATGATTACTACTGAACAGAATTATTAGTTTTAGATAGCAATACTTGAAATCATTTAACTGTGTGCAAATAAAGGATTAATACTAAATGGAATTATTTATATTGGATAGCAGTACTTGAAACCATTTAACTGTGTGTAAATCAATGACTGATGTTTAATTGAATTTGGTGATACATAACAATACCTGGAACCATTTAACTTTGTTGACTTAAGTTTACAAATTATATATATCTAATATACATATATAAATGGGATTTGGCATTAAATAACCTATAGTGGTTGATGTGCAATAAAACCAAACCAACCCAATACCCCAAGAATTGATATTGAAATTGATTTTATCAATTATGATGTTCCAGATTGATTGGTTGATTTTAATGGCATGTCAAGCTATCCAGGGTTATTTTATGTCTAGAGGTAGGAGAATCACATTCATTTTACATTATTATTTACATTTTTGTTGTAGTTTTTCTTATGTGTTTTTTTTTTTTTTTAACTCCGTCTCATTGAATGCAAATAATTTTTTTGATAGATCTTCTTGATACAAGGACAGGAGACTAACAAGTACTACTAAAATATATCAGATTGAACCTGAAATGACAATGAAGGGGTACTCCATACTCCCCAGATTTCAATGCAGTTTTGTGTGAAACCCAGAACACCCCATTTTTAGGGAGGCAGTGTCAGTATTACCTCTGAAGAGGCATACAGTTTATTATATTCTAAACCCTGCTGATAGCTTAAAAACTTTTGATTATCTAGAATTGTTAATTCCAAACGGAAAGTTTCTTATCTTTATCTTTACTGATTGTCAACTTTTAATTGTGATAATTTTCAATTCATTTCTGTTTAAATTGTTGAAAGAACTTTTTTAATGTTTTCTTACAGTATGGTATACACAAGAGTGTTTCACGGAAGTAACCAAAATTTATTTTTATCATTTTCTGAAATCATGAAGATCTTCTAACCTTGTTGGCTGGGGCTGTTGAATATGCCAACTGGATCTTTGGAGAGAAGTACCCCACCACAAACAAGTGTCTTGGATATGACCCTTAACTGCATCTAATGATGAGGTTCCAGTTCTGTAGCTTTGGGAAATGTGGGGTAGCCCATCATTGCCATTACTCCCAGGTTCACTCTAACCTGTTACAATCCTATCTATATGTCAAATAGATCTTCAATTTTTTTTTACCAGGGATTACTGATATTGACTAGAATTATTAGTGTTAAAGTGCAATGCTTAAAACAGTTTACTTGTGTGCAAACCATAAACAACAATATTTGAAACCATTTGACTGTGTACAATCAAATGATTAATATTAAATAGATATATTCCTGTTAGATAGCAATACTTGGAACCATTTAAGTGTGTGCAAGCAAATGATTAATATCAAATAAAATTATTAATGTTAGATAGGAATACTTGCAACCATTTAACTGTGTACAAACAAATGATTAATATCAAATAAAACTATTAATGTTAGATAGGAATACTTGCAACCATTCAACTGTGTACAAACAAATGATTAATATGGAATAGAATTATTAATGTTAGATAGGAATACTTGGAACCATTTAAATGTGTACAAATAAATGATTAATATCAAATAGAATTATTAGTGTTAGATAGGAATACTTGCAACCATTTAACTGTATTTAACTAAATGGGCTCTGGCTTGTTTAAGAATAATGTTACCAACTAACTATTCATTTACAAATCATATATATATATATATATATATATATATATGAACAGGATTTGACATGAAATAATCTATGTGGGTTTATATGCCATAAAACACAAGCGAAGTTTTTGGTGTAGCATATCTTCTAATACATCAATAATGTCTGTTGTAAAAAGGAGTTATGATTTTAAAAAAAAAGTTGTTTGATGTTCTTTCTGGCATGTGGCACCCTAAATACAACTTTGTGATGTGCATATATGACAGGGCTGGGCAAAACTGTAGCCCTCAGGCCTAATGCAGCACATAATCTGGGTTGGCGCATAATGAAAAAAATTAATATTTTTCTTATTTCTATCATTCCAATTTACATAAATATTATTAGTTGTGTTAGCTGACCATAGTTGAGGTCAACCTGAAGGCTACGTTTTATTTGTTACTACACTGAAGTATAGAGGAGGGCCCTACTCCTTTCATTGGATTGCTTCACTTTACTCTTGATCCATAACTTATAATGCTGAGTGTTAAGCAAGGAGGCCTCAAGTACCATTTTTTGAGTCTTTGGTATCACTTGATCTAGGATTGAACCATGGCTTCTGGGCTATTGGCAAACACTTTAACCAATCTTATTTCTATCATTCCAATTCATATGTTGGCAGTATTCAGATTAAATAGCAAGTGATCCTATCAAATCAAATTGTTTTGGACTTTGGAGCATTGAAATAACCTAAGCTTGAACATGTCTGGAGGGTTGCCAGGTTTGGCACTATTAATCTCATTATGTGCTACTTAAGATGTGTATTTGTATTTTAATTATTTAAAAAAAATCATATTATAATTATAGATTTTTTTTAATGATTATCTTATTTTTAAATTGATTGATTTTAGATCGGAATTTTCATACTTTTGTTTGAACACATTTGTGTATTATGCTTGAATGGGATGATATTATTAACTTTTTTAACAATTGCCAAAAAATAGATAAATCTATTGCTACAGTTTTACATAACATTCAAACAAGAAAAACATTCAAATTTAACTTCTGCTTGGTCGACGTAAATGGAGTGTCTTACTATGGAAATTATTTTCTAAACTTCACTTACATACATTACCTTTAAGATTAACATAAATATAAAAAACTGACTTTAATGAAAAAATACCAACCAACCAACCCCGAGAATATTTCATGAATTTTGGGTCAAAGTGGATAGAGTGTTCGCCAATGGTCCGGGAGACTTGGGTTCAATCCTAGGTTGTGTCAAACCAAAGACTTTAAAAATGGTACTTGATACCTCCTTGCTTAACACTCGGCAATATAAGGTATGTATCAAGGGTAAAGTGCAGCAATCGAGGGAAAGGAGTAGCACCCTCCCCAACACCTCAGTGTAGTAGCTATTGAAAAGGGAGCCTTCTGGTCGCCCTCGACTACAGTCGCCAACTTTACTTACTTAGTTCTGTGTGGCCTGTGAGATTTTCCAAAAGTTCCAATGTCGTCCCTCAAATAAAAATGCTCATCCCTGGTGTATGTTTTATGGCAGTCCTGTGTGTATATATAAGGATCATTAGATAAGTTTCCAGACACATTTTGGCACTTTTATTGATAGTACACATAGGAAACTCTAGTCCCCTTTGAAGTAATCTCCTCTGGCGGCAATGTACTTGTTGTACCGTTCCAACAACTTCTGGAAGGCCCCATGGAAGTCCTCTGGTGTGAGCATGTCAATGACCTTCATCACAGCCTCTTTCATCTCCTCAATTGTCTCATAGCAACAGCCTGTGAGCTTAGGTGGGGAACTGTCTTGATGCCCATCTTGGTCAAATAGTCTGTGACATAGATCGAGTTGTGGACTGGTGCATTATCCTGGTGGAAATGCCATAGACCCTATTTGAAGAGTGCTGGCCTCTTCCAGCGGAATCTCTTCCTGAACTTCCTTAAGACCTCCACATAGTAACCCTAACCCTAACCCTAACCCTTTGGCCAATCAACTGTGGTGTATTGACTTCCTTACTCCTCCCACACCTCTCATCATCCCTCACAGACTCCCTGCCTTCCTTGAATCTCTTATGCCACTCAAAAACTGATGCTCGATTCATGCAAGATGCTCCAAAAGCAGTCTGAAGCATTCCATATGTTTCTCTGGCATTTTTTTCCCAGTTTAAATCAGAATTTTATTGCATATCGTTTTTCTAAAGTGTTCTCACATCCAGATTGCATTTTTGAAATTCACCAGCCGTGACTTTAGTAGGGTGTATTCCAGTTGCTGCTGTAGCTGTTCATTTGAAGCTGAAATCATAAAAATTGGTCAGTCATCTCATAAGATTTATAGCAATAACATACTGAATTTTCAAGAGTGTATGGCAATTTTAAATGCCTGTACAAAAAAAGTCTGGAAACTTATTGAAGGCATCACGTAACTCAATTGCACAACTATTCATATAACCTTCCCTGTCAGGTGGGTACTTTTGGTTTAGAGGTGAGGCAGAAATTAAGATAGACAAAATTAAAAAATCTCATTCTGTTTCTTGTGAGTAATTGGAACTGTGAAGTAATTCATACTTAGCAAGGTTAAATCAAGGTTAAATGACTATACATATATATATATATATATATATATATATATATATATATATATAACTATATATGACTATATAATGACAATATATATATATATATATATATATATATATATATATATATATATATACATACAGACAGATTGTTTCATTCTATCAGAACTCTTCAGTGTGGCTTGACACGCAGGAGACTCGAAGCCTGGATCAAAACCCGTCCAACTTTACGTTAGACTTAGTTTCAGACCTCTCGGCCACCAAGCGGACCAGTGATTTAAATAAATTTATGTTCTGAAAATGATTACATACCTGAAGTAAGTTAATGTATAGTCCACAATTGAATATATATAAGGAGTAATTAAATATAAACACCCAAATTGATTATATATATAAAGTAAATTTGTATATACTCTCAACATGACTATGTATATGAAGCAAATAAATATATATGTACAAAATAATTATATATAAGGAGAAAATAAGTATCTACTCCCAAAATGATTATATATATGAAGTAAATGAATATATAAGCATTGTGGGTGATAAATTATATTAGATTATTTTTATTTGCAAAGCAGTGCCAAGGGATATATATATCTGAATGATATATATTCTGTACTTATATATATATATATATATATATATATATATATATGAAAAAACAGGATTGTACAAGTGTGACACTTTTCATACTCACCAAAATTAACTACGTGTAATTTTTACTTGTTTCCTAAACTAACAATATATATATATATATATATATATATATATATATATATATATATATATATATATATATATATATATAATAACTAACCACCCACCCTAAAAGAATGAGCCAACCCCATCTATAATATAATTAAAAAAAAACTCTAAATAAATATAAATAAAACTCACAGAAAAAATAATCTAACACAACCACTGAAGATTACCAGCAAAATGGTTGAAAGCACTTGGGTTAGTATAGGGTACTTTTTTTACCAACATAAGAAGACTAATAAGAAGACTCAAACATTTTCACTCAAAGATTTTAAAAAAGAAACAATCCATGGTATTCAACCAAACATGTTTAGATAATGACTTGCTGCCTAAGTAAACAATATATATATATATATATATATATATATATACATTGTACTATACTATACTATACTATCTTACTAAATAAAGTAAAGACATTATTAAAAAATAAATGAAGTTAATAAAAAATATTTTACTCATTTATAAATTAAACATTATTTATTTATAGTAATTTCTTTTTCTGGGTCTTGTTATTCATTGTTTGATTGTACAACTTTGCTTTTAATATTAAGAATATTATAAAGTCCACAATTCTGCAGGTCCTTTTTTTGTTGATTATTATAAGGCCTGTTCATCTGGCCAAGATTAGGTGATCCATTTGTATCTCAAAATCTCAGAGGAGTTTGTGTGTCTCATTCTCCAGGACAGATTCTAGGTTGTGCATATATCATTTGTTTGTATGGTTTGATTTAAATTTCTAGTACACTTCCCAGTGGATCACCTTGCCCACCCAGTCGTGACTAGTCTTATACTCTTTCTGAGCTAATTTGCTGCATTTGCTGATTAAGTGATTGATCGTTTTGTCTCTATTACTGTATAATCTGTATTTGCTGTTTTATTGCGTCTTATACCACATAATCTTCATTGGTTGTTTTGTTGCGTCTTCTTCTTCTTATTATTATTTTCATTAACATTTTCTCAGTGATTTTGTGTATGGGTGCATTTAAAAATGTATTGAGACTGAAGCTATATTTACAAAGATAGGAATGGATAATGAATAAAATTTTCTTTAAAATAGTCTCCTTGACATTCAACACACTGATTCCAGTGAGTTTTTCAATGGTCATCAGGTCCACTCTGGCCCGAAGTGGTAGCACCTGATAGGGCCCTATCTATGGCTTGAATAAAACTAATCTGCATACTTATGCAAAACTAAATAACTTGAAATAGAACTGTTTTGTTGTTTATACTGCATACTTTTGCTAAACTAAATTGTTTGATATAGAACAATTACATAACATCATGTAATCTGGACAAAAAACAAAAATATTTGATTCAATAAATGAAAGATATTTATCTACAAAATGCTGTCATGGAATCTTTTCATATACCTTTTTTTGCTTACTTCTACTATCACCGGTCCTGCAGCCTAGTCTAATCATAGGGCATTAGTCATGTAGCGTGTGTTGGGTAGGAATAGCCTGGTTGAATCTCATCCTATAAATGGTGGCATATGGATTGCCTTCTTCATGGTGAAATACCAATCATAGAACTGTTTTGTTATTTATACTGCATACGAATGCTAAACTAAATTGTTTGATATAGAACTGTTTTTGACATTGAAACTGTATTTACACTAAACTGAATTCTTTGAAATAGAACTGTTTTGACATTTAACTGTGTGTGGACAAAAACTATACTTATACTAAACTGTATTGTTTGAATTAGAAATGTTTGACTAAACTGAATTGCCTGAAATAGAAATATTTTTGACAAACTGTGTACTCATGCTAAACAGAATTGTTTGAAATAGAACTGTTTATATGTATAAAAATGGATTTTGCATTAAATAACCAATAAATATACCATGAAACTGACCAACCAACCAACCAACCAACCATTGGTCAAAGCACTCCTTCTGAAACTCTGCTTTTGATGTCAAGTGAAGCTGCACTTTCATATTTCTTTTAAGATTCTCTATATCCTCAAATCTTTCTGTTAAGATTCATTGTTAGTTTAGGAAATAAGAAAAAGTTGCATGTTGTTAATTTTGGTGAGTATGAAAAGTGTCACACTTGTACAATCCTGTTTTTTTCAAATTAGTACTGACTCAGCTAAGTGACTCTATGGATGCCCAGACTGTGTGCCTAAGGGTAGGTGTTTGATGAATTATAGGAAAAGCTAAGAGCAGTCAATTAGATATATGCTTTTATAGTGTCTTATGATGAGTAGATAAGTAGGCAGGAAATTTAAATGTGTTTTTCATCCATAAATTGTAAATGTGTTTACTCAGGGTTTTAATTAGTGGATTCAGCTATATGCTTTTTAGACCTTCAGGGGATAGGCAAATAAGTAGATAATACAATTTATGGAAGAGACAAATGACTTTTCCTCCTAAGAGAGTGTAAATGCATTCTATCATAGTTTTAGAGGTTTCTTAAAAATCATGATTGATTGTATGAGCAGAAGAAAGGCTTTTTCTGTCTGGGTTTAATATATATATATATATATATATATATATATATATATATACCAGCTGTGGTTTTTAACAAGTTATTAAGAGTGGAATAGCGAGGAGTTTTAACTTAAAAAGTTAAGCACTTAGTCTAATTCATTCTTTTCAATGGCCAGGTTGTTGGCAGAAGGGCTACTGTCACTACCACTCAGAGAAAACAGAACTAGCTAAAGGAACTAGGGTATTACATATTTCCTGAGAAAGTGTTATTATTGAGGTCTGACCCAAGTTATAACCAGATATGAATAATGAGCATTTTATACATCAAAGATGGCTGTTTTCATTGATCTCTTATTCTCACCTTCTTCCTTTAGATTACTCTAACTGTATACCCTGCAGAAGTATAAGACCCATCCCCCGAAAAAAAAAAAACGTGTGTCTTTGGTATGACACTAGTCAGCATTTGGTTGAGAGATTCCAATTCTGGAGCTCTGGAGAGTGTGGGGTACCCATTCATTGCCATTACTCCCAGGTCCACACTGACACTAAACTGCATCTGATGGTGAGGCTCCAGTCCTGGAGCTCTGGGGAGTGTAGAGTACCCATTCATTGCCATTACTCCCAGGTCCACACTGACACTAAACTGCATCTGATGGTGAGGCTCCAGTCCTGGAGCTCTGGGGAGTATGGAGTACCCATTCATTGCCATTACTCCCAGGTCCACACTGACACTAAACTGCATCTGATGTTGAGGCTCCAGTCCTGGAGCTCTGGGGAGTGTGGAGTACCCATTCATTGCCATTACTCCCAGGTCCACACTGACACTAAACTGCATCTGATGTTGAGGCTCCAGTCCTGGAGCTCTGGGGAGTGTAGAGTACCCATTCATTGCCATTACTCCCAGGTCCACACTGACACTAAACTGCATATGATGGTGAGGCTCCAGTCCTGGAGCTCTGGGGAGTGTGGAGTACCCATTCATTGCCATTACTCCCAGGTCCACACTGACACTAAACTGCATATGATGGAGAGGCTCCAGTCCTGGAGCTCTGGGGAGTGTAGAGTACCCATTCATTGCCATTACTCCCAGGTCCACACTGACACTAAACTGCATCTGATGTTGAGGCTCCAGTTCTGTTGGTGATATCATCCATGTGAACAGCTCCAGCAGTGGTATCAGGTTGAATATTTCCAGCCATTTGGAATTTTCTAACAGTGATCTCAACTCAGTTGTCGGATATTGCACATGTTAGATGTACTTTAACACTTCCATGGTGAAAGATATTTTGTTAAAAGTGGGTTGTTTAATCTATATTAGAAAATCTACAATTTGAAGTCTTTTTTTTTTATTTGTCGAAACAGACAAACCAATCAAATGACTAAAATTACTAATCTAGGGCCTGGAAAATACACCAACTGCATCTCTACAGGGGGGTGAGACCCACCCCTCACTCAACTAGTGTCCTAGATATGACACTAAACCATCTGACTGTGAGGCTCTTGAAATGCTGGAGCTTTAGGAAATGCAAAATACCCTTTCATTGCCATTACTCCCTGGTCCATTCTGACCCAGAATGGTAGCACTTGATAGGGTCCCATCTGTGGATCGAATAGAACTATTTGACATGTAAATGATGTGCAAACAAATGACTTAGGCTAAATTGAATTGTTAGAAATAGAACAGTTTGATCATTTAACAGCATGTAAATAAATAACTGATGTTTAATTGGATTGTTAGTGATACATAGGAATACTTGGAACTATTTAACTTTGTTGACATGCTTAACTGAATTGTTTGAAATAGAACTATTTGATCATTTAACAGTGTGTAAACAAATGACTGATGTTTAATTGTATAATTAGTGTTAAATGGGAATACTTGAAAACATTTAACTGTGTGCAAACAAATGATTAATAGTAAATAGAATTATTTGTATAAGAGAGAAATAAGTGAAGCCATTAAACAGTTGGAAAAAATGAGCTCAGGCTCGTTTGAAAATGTTATCTACCATATGAGTTTAGAAATCATATATTTAATATCTACGTATAAAAAGGATTTGGCATTAAATAACCTTCAATGGTTTTAGTAATCTGTGTTTGTAGTGATTAGATTACCCTTTCCCTTGATAGTGAGTCCTTTTTTAAGTGCTGTAGATCAGTTAATTTAATTGGCTCTATTTTAACTGAGTTTGGTTGGTTGGTTTGATTTACAGTATATCAACGTTTTGGGGGTCATTTTTATGCTGAATTATATAATTTTGATAAAAGTTTCAAACAATTCAGTTTAGTATAAGTATAATTCTTTGTTTACAAACAGTTAAATGTCAAAACAGTACTATTTCAAACAATCAGTTCAGCATAAGTACACAAGTTCAAAGTCAAAAACAGTTCTACTCGAAACAATTCAGTTCAGCATAAGTACATAGTTTCAATGTCAAAAACAGTTCTGTTTCAAACAATCCAGTTTAGCATACAAAAACAGTTCTATTTCAAACATTTCTTTTTAGCATAAGTAAACAGTTTAGTTCTATTTGACCCATAGATAGGAACCTATTAACTGCGACCACTCCGGGCCACAGTGGGCCTGGGAGTGATGACAATGAAGGGATACTCCGCATTCCCCAAAGCTCCAGTATTACTAAAGCCTCACTATTGGACTGTTTAGTGTCATATCCAGGATATTCATTCTGCAGAGAAGCAGTCTGTGTATTCTACAGCCTGAGCCGACTGGGCAATATTTTAATTCAAATTTCATCAAATATAAAAGAATGTAGTTTAGCATTTGTAATTGTCATTTCCATACTTGGTGATCTCATAAGAGAGAAACTGACAGTCACCAAGTTTTGTTGATTCTGTTTCTAAACAATTCTAACTTAGAGCATCAAAGCAATCTACATATATGACGTCAGCATACCTTAAGCATTATGATGATACATATATCTATGAGGGTAAGCTGAAAAGTTCATAGGCTGACCAAGATACTTTCATGGAATGAGAGCAAACAAGCTTAATTTTTCAACATTGTCCTCCTTGCATTCCACACACTTCTTCCATTGGTCTTGCAGCGGTTTGATTTCATTAGTCAAAAAAGCCAACATTAATAGCAGATATAACTTAATCCTTTAAACTTTTTTGCCTTGTTTGCCAATAGTCTGGAAGACCTGGGTTCAATCCCAGGTCATACCAAAGACTTTAAAAATGGTTCTTGATTCCTCCTTGTTTAAAACTCAGCATTATAAGGTATGCATTAAGGGTAAAGTGGAGCAATTCAGGGAAAGGAGTAGTGCCCTCCCTTACACCTCGGTGTAGTAGCTATTGAAAAGGGAGCATTCTGGTCACCCTCGACTACGGTCACCAACTTTACTTACCTACTAATATTAAACAGTCTTGATTTATGAATTCAGAAAACTTTATCATTAATATATATATTTATATATATATATATATATATTTTAAATGAATTGGTCCATGAAGAGATATGTATTTTATTTATTCATAAATTTATAAATAAATAATTCTTAATTAAATGATATTTAGAAAAAAATACAAATCTCTTTATTGACCTATTCATTTTAAAATATATATTTTTGAGTTTTTGGTATAATTCAACCTGGGATTGAATCCAGGTCTCCTAGGCCATTAGCGAACACTCTAACCATCTTGCCAATATCTGGTAGTGATTGAGCATGTATATCAAAAGATATTACAAACACATGGTCGATGATGCTTGGTGACTGGCAGTTTCTTGTTTATACAAGTCTTGGTCTAATGGTTGCACAGGTGTGAAATTAGGAGTCACCAAGTGCTGTTACTCTGTCTACACTATCCTAACATATACATATACATATATATATATATCCTCTCCCTTTCTTTCTATTTTCTCCCTTTCTTTATTCTATCTTCTTACCTCTTATTTCTCCCATTTTCCGTTTCTCTCTTCCTTCCTTCTTCTTTTCTTTTTCTTTTCCTCCTTTTTGATTCAAAATCTTTCTGAATGAATAAATGGAACATATAAAGTCTATTTAATATTCCCAACACATAACGTAATTTTAAAAACAAACACCGATTTAGTGATTAAACGGCCACTTCTTCCTTGATATACAGATTTTCCCTAGGTTTTTGTATGAGTTTTTTAAACATCCATTGTTGATTTAACATCATTAATATCATCCCTCCCAGTCCTGATGATGGTTCATTAGAACTGAAACACTATAGTGTTGACTTTGTTTCTCAATAAACCTCTCCTTCTGCTTGGATTACCTAGTTATCAACTTTTTTTCTCTCTCTCTCTATATATATAAGTGGATGACAATATATATGTATATTTGTATATGTTGGTTGGTTGTTTTGTCTTATGGCATATCAACCCTTTTCAGGTCATTTAATGCTGAATTAAATCACTTTGATAAAAATTTCTAACAATTCATTTTAGTATAAACACAGTTTTTTGTTTACACATAGTTAAATGTCAAAATAGTTCTATTTCAAACAATTCTGTTTAGCACAAGTTTGTAGTTTATACACAGTTAAATGTATAAACAGTTAATTTCAAATGATTCAGCTTAGCATAAGCATGCAGTTTAGTTCTATTTGACCCATAGATAGAACCTTATCAAGTGTACCCACTCTGGGTCGAAGTTGACCTGGGAGTGATTGCAATAAAGAGGTACTCCACATTCCCCAAAGCTCCTGCATTACTCAAGCTTACCTATCAGATTGTTTAGTTTCATATCCAGGACATTCGTTAGGGGAGTCTTAACCCTCTGCAAAGATGCAGTCGGTTTATTTTACAGCCCCAGCTGACTGGGCACATGTATATATGTATATAACAAAATTTAATTCTACTTTATGTAATATATTGATGATCTAGCGCTTCTTGTGCATTCACCTGTCCAAGGCAAATGTCAGCTTAATCACTTGGAACAGGCAGCAAGAGGTATTGAAAGAATATTGTAATACCATTAACCTGTGCAAGGCAAATGTCAGCTGAATCACTTAGAACAGGTAGCAAGAGGTATTGAAAGAATATTGAAATGCCATTCACCTGTTCAAGGCAAATGTCATCTGAATCACTTGGAACAGGCAGCAAGAGGTATTGAAAGAATATTGTAATACCATTAACCTGTTCAAGGCAAATGTCAGCTTAATCACTTAGAACAGGTAGCAAGAGGTATTGAAAGAATATTGAAATGCCATTCACCTCTTCAAGGCAAATGTCAGCTGAATCACTTGGAACAGGCAGCAAGAGGTATTGAAAGAATATTGTAATACCATTAACCTGTTCAAGGCAAATGTCAGCTGAATCACTTAGAACAGGTAGCAAGAGGTATTGAAAGAATATTGAAATGCCATTCACCTGTTCAAGGCAAATGTCAGCTGAATCACTTGGAACAGGCAGCAAGAGGTATTGAAAGAATATTGTAATACCATTAACCTGTTCAAGGCAAATGTCAGCTGAATCACTTAGAACAGGTAGCAAGAGGTATTGAAAGAATATTGAAATGCCATTCACCTCTTCAAGGCAAATGTCAGCTGAATCACTTGGAACAGGCAGCAAGAGGTATTGAAAGAATATTGTAATACCATTAACCTGTTCAAGGCAAATGTCAGCTTAATCACTTAGAACAGGTAGCAAGAGGTATTGAAAGAATATTGAAATGCCATTCACCTGTTCAAGGCAAATGTCAGCTGAATCACTTGGAACAGGCAGCAAGAGGTATTGAAAGAATATTGTAATACCATTAACCTGTTCAAGGCAAATGTCAGCTGAATCCCTTAGAACAGGTAGCAAGAGGTATTGAAAGAATATTGAAATGCCATTCACCTGTTCAAGGCAAATGTCAGCTTAATCATTTGGAACAGGCAGCAAGAGGTATTGACCTTTACATGAAATCAGATAAAACAGAATAAATGCTTTTTAAACAGAATGGGACCATCTCTTCATTAAATAAAAAGTCTGAGAAATTAATAGACCATTTCACATAGCTCAGTAATAACATCTCATCTACTGAAAAGGAAGCTAACAAGCGTATAGGGGAGGCATGGCCTGATATCAACTTATTACCGATTACAAGGAAATTTATTCTCTTTAATAGAAAAAAAAATGGGAATTCTTCCAAGTTATAGCTGTATCAATACTATTGTATGGCTGCACCCCTGGACATTAACAAAGTACTTGGAGAAAAAGCTAGATGGGATCTACACAAGGATACTGCAGATCATTTTTTTGAACAAATCCTGAAAGTAACACCCCACAAAACAGCATCTGTATGGCCACTTGCCTCCCATCTCACAAACCTTCCAAGTAAGATGAGGAATACATATTGGGCATTGCTGGAGAAGCAGAGATGAACTCAAAAGTTCTGTAGTTCTCACTTATAGACACACCAACTTTGTGTGGACACTAGATGCTGTCTGAAAGACTAGTTAAGATCAGTGGCAGATTACGATGGATGGTGAAAGAGAGTCAAAGGAATCTTTACTGTTAGCTGGACTTGAAGATGTATGTATTTACCAACCCCTCTGCACGAGGTAAGATGTGACGTAAGGTCAATTATTAAGTGGAGTTTAATAGGTTTTAATTCTATATTTTCCTTCTCCTGGACTGGTTGCCTAACCGAAGCTAAAGGACCCAGACTGCCCGACTATTTGCCCATAGCAGGAAGGAGAATAGTTGGATTTATACCTTTCCCAAGGGTATGTGAAATGCTATTAGTCTTCTCCGGGATTTGAACTGGTTTGGTTTTATGACATATCAACCATTGTTGGTTATTTAATGCCAAATCCATTTTTATACATATAAAGAGTTATATTTCAAACAATTCAATTTAGTACAAGTATAGATTTTTTTTACACTCAGTTAAATGTAAAAACAGTTCTATTTCAAACAATTTAGTTTAGCATACAAAAACAATTCCATTTCAAACAATTCAGTTTAGCATAAGTACACAGTTTAAATGTCTCAACAGTCTTATTTCAAGCAATTCAGTTTAGAATAAGTACACAGTTCAGTCCTATTTGACCCATAGATAAGACCGAGCCTATCTAGTGCTACCACTTCAGGCCACAGTGGATCTGATGACAATAAAAATGGTACTCTACTTACCCCAAAGCTCCAGCATTACAGGAACCTCACCATCGGATGATTTAGTGTCACATCAGGACACTCGTTGTGGATGGGGAGGGGGGGGGTCTTACTCCTCTTCAGAGAAGCAGTTGGTGTATTCTACAGCACCCAGTCTATTTGCCAAGAGAATAAACATGATGATATATGTGGTAATCTACTGAGCTTTTTGTTTAGGTGTGGCACAAGGCCATATAAATGGCACACCCAATGAGACTCGAACTCACTCGTGTAGGTTTGCTAGTCTAGCTTGCCAACCATTACGCTACCCGATGCGCCCCCATGATGATATATATATATATATATATATATATATATATATATATAATGAGAAAGTCACTTTGAAAATAATATTTTATTAACAAACAAGGAAGTTAGGAGTTTGATTTCTTTGTTATATTTATGTTTATTTACAATATGAAAATATTTACAACATCAACAGCAGTTCTAGTTTGTAAATCAAATTTTGATTTCTTTCAGATATGTTTTTGGGAAATAACTTGTATTTAACCTTTACGTTTTAACATTGAGTTGGGGATTAGAATATACTTTTTGATTACTTTTACTGTAAATTCAGCATTTTCTACTATCTTAAGCTTTTGTTTTTCTGTCATAGCTGTTACTCTTCTTAATAAATGTCTTTCTCATTAAAACTTCTTTTTTTTTTAACCAGATGGTTGCTCTTCTGGGGAAAAGATAAGACAATAAGAAAACGTATTGGGTGTCTCAATATACATGGGATCCATGTGACTGCTTATAACTCTACTACTAATAAAGTTTTTTTTTAAATAGTATACTATAACAATTGGTCATTGATCACAAAACATTGGACAAGAGAGGAAATAATATTTGGCTTATTTGGAGACAAAATCATTCAAAACTGACTCAAAATAGATGCAACCCATTTATGTAATGATTTATTACTGAGACCAGAAACTCAAAAAATGATTGCATGTCCTGGAAGCTGATATAATGACAATAAAAAAACATTAATTTGGTGTCTCTAGCTGAAAGGATGCATTTTTTTTACTGGATGTGTTCCAAATGATCTCCCTTGCGCTTTTAGCGAAGAAGAGTGTTACGTTACCTCCTCGCTAGGTTGTGAGAAATAAAGGAGAAGAACGACAACGCCGTAAGGTTTTCAAGAAGGTTTAATGGCAGCCAGAATAAAGGGTACCTTTATGCTGCAAGTCTCGTAGGAAGGAAGGAATGAAGAGAGGAAGGGGGGAAACTAATTGAGTTGAGAAGGAATTATAGCAGCTAAATGCCTGAGCGTAATGTGCGTCGCTACACTCAAGGCAATACTGAATGTCTGAGCGTAATATTCTTCGCTATAGACAAAGCAAAAGTCGTATTTACTGTTTAAGGACAGGAATTATGTAGTCACCCATAAATGTCTGGTCCTGGTTGCTGTGGGAGAGAGGCAAGAGGGTCTCCAGTAAAGGTTGCCCAGGAATGAGGTAGCTGGATATCAGAGCGGAATTACGCATCGCTGTAGACATAGCAAGAGTTAGAGGCGACATAAAAGTGTTCCTGTAAGTGGCGGATTACATGCATCTAATTCATGTTCAACTGGGAACCTTTGGTCTTAGAGGTTAGACTCTAAAGGCCCATAAATTAGACGGTTTTCCTCATGGTGTTGAGATTCTGCTGCTATGAAGGAAGCGGACAGAAATTACGTCTGTCCTGCTCGAAATGTTCTGAGGAAGAGTTAATTTGGCGGGCTTTCACTATTTTTATGTTTTCCGGGAAAATGGTCCGGGCTGAATAGGATATGTCATCCTCATTGGCTGAAAATATGCGACGATCATAACAAACAACTCAAGAAAACACTATTTAGGCGCAACGGAAAGAACCTTCAAACAAAGAATAAGTAAAGTATATTAAAGTTGACGACCTTTGTCGAAGGTGACCTGAAGGCTCCCTTTCTAATAGCTACTACACCGAGGTGTAGGGGAGGGTGTTACTCCTTTCTCCAGATTGCACCACTTTACCCTTGATAATACTATATTGAGTGTTAAGCAAGGAGACATCAAGTACCATTTTTAAAGTCTTTGGTATGACGCGACCTGGGATTGAACCTAGGTCTCCCGGACCATTGGCGAACGCTCTACCCACTTGGCCAACGCTCTCAAACTCTCGTTCACAAATACAAAAATACTCAAATAAAACTCTATCAGCATACATTTGGAAACTGAAAGACAAGAATATTATTCCAAGCATAACTTGGGAAGTTATAAAATCAGCCTCCGCCTTAAACAAAATATCAAAAAGATGCTCATTTGCCTCCATGAAAAAATTGCCATGATCACCCACCCATCATAATATACACTACTAAACTACAAATCCGAAATAATCTCAAAATGTCGACACGAAAACAAACATCTATCCCAATTCGACCCAAACACTTAACTAAAACATAAACTAAATTCCTTACACCTCGTTTTTAAACGACAATATTATTTTCATATTTACATATATTTCTGCCATCTATGTTCAAATTACTTACTAAACCTTCCTCCTTATCCTTTCACTATATCCCACTTGCTTCTCAAACTCTTTTCTTATTGCCACACCATCCATCAGCAATTACCGACACCACACTAATTATACAACAGAACCATCGACCATAAGTATCATTTTCTTCACATTATCACATTATAAACATTATGGAGGTGCCCGTGGTGTAGTCGTTATCGTCATAGGAAATGGACACGGCGACACGAGTTCAAATCCTGGACGAGACTGATTGCATTTCACATAGCACTTGGGAAAAGTATGATTGCATTTCATACCTTGGGAAAGGTATGAATCCAATTATTCTCCCTCCAGCTATGGGTAAATAGTAAAACAGACTGGGTTCTTCAGCCTTGGTGAGGAAAACTCTAAATTCAAACCTGTTAAACTCCGCTTAAAAATTGACCTTGTGTCATATCCTGCCCGAGCAGAGGGGTTGGTAAATAGTATCACATTATAAACACCTACAAGTATTGCCAGTAAATCCAAGTAACATTTTAGTATTGTCAATAATAATAAGCACTATTTTTTTTACATAATTACATTATAAATACCGGCTCATTGGCCAAGTGGGTAGAGTGTTCGCTAATGATTCGGGAGACCTAGGTTCAATCCCAGGTCGCGTCATACCAAAGACTTTTAAAATGGTACTTGATACCTCCTTGCTTAACACTCAGCAATATAAGGGACGTATCGGGGGTAAAGTGGAGCAATACAGGGAAAGGAGCAACGCCCTCCCCTACACCTCGGTGTAGTAGCTATTGAAAAGGGAGCCTTCTGGTCGCCCTCAACTACGGTCGCCAACTTTACTTACTTTTGCATTATAAATACCCATAAGTATTGTCAACAAAACTTTTTGACCATGACTGATAATTTTATTTTTTACTATTTTAATATTTTCATTTTATTTTGTTTTATTTTATCTTTTTAATTTAATTTAATTTTCCTTATATATGTTGTTAATATTTTTATATATTTATATGTATTATTATTGCTATTATTGTTGTTATATATATATATATATATATATATATATATATATATATATATATATATATCTTGTGGTATAATGTTCACCAATGGGCCGGGAGACTGGAGTTCAATCTCAGGTCAAGTCATGCCAGAGATTCAAAAAATAGTACTTGATTCCGCCTTGCTCAACACTCTGCATTATACGATACATTTCAAGGGTAAAGTGGCACAATCCAAGGAAAGGAGTAGCACTCTCCCCTACACTTCGGTGTAATAGCTATTGAAAAGGGAGCTTTCGGGTAGCCCTCGACTACGGTCACCAACTTTACTACTTATAGATATATGTATATATTATATTATTATAGAAAAAGACAGTCAAAACCTATCAATTTTATTACCTGCCAATATGTGAAAAAAAAAGTAACGTGATGATATTAATTTTAATCATCATCACGCACCCCCCCCTAAAAAACAGACCTTTCATATTCAAATCAAAATAAACTTTTAGCTACCATTAGGTGGGAAAGAAAAAGAAAATCTGATTGCAACAATCCATTTCCTCTTTCCTCACCCTCTCTTCTCTTCTCACAGTCTCTTCCTTTGTCCCACTCCTTCCCACCAACTGACAGCGGAAATATGTGTAAAAGATGCATGCCAGTACATATACAAAAATACGCGCATATGTACACACGAGCGGCAGCACATACACAAACATACTAATATTCAATATCACATAAACTTAGGGCGCCCCATTCATTCGGCCTTGTGCCACATCGAAG
>OY757918.1:80079774-80087274 GCA_963585895.1 Sepioteuthis lessoniana
TATATATATATATATATATATGCACTCATATATTAAGTTCTGTATGTATAAATGCATAAATTTTATATATATATATATATATATATATATATATATTCGAGGTTGGGCTGAAATTTCATTTATTAAAAATTTTATATGATGCTGTTATATCTGCTTTTGAAGACTTTTTGACCAATGGGATCCAAGCACTGCAACGCCAATAGAAGAAGTGTTTGGAATGCAAGGTAGACTATTTTAAAGAATAAACAACATTTAGCACATTTCATGGCAGTTTTTGGTCAGCCAATGAACTTTTCAGTTGACCCTTGTATTTATGTACGTAGAAAAACTAAAAAACTTTGCAATCCTAAGTGAAGAATTTCTTGTGAAAGAAAGTTGACACTATAATTTTTCCGTTTTAATAATCAAGATATCAAGAGGGAGAAGAGAGAGAGAGAGGGAGAGAGAGAGAGAGAGAGAGAGAGAGAGAAAAGAGAAGAAAGGAAAGAAGAGAGAGAGAGAGCTTTTCCCGTTTTATATTTTTTTCCTTTTCTTTCCCTTTCTTTACTTTTCTTTTTTCTCTCTTTCTCATCCGTTATATCTCTTGATGGTTCCATTTGTTTTATATCATTGCCTTACACAATCACTTGAATTTTAAAAAAATATGAATGCTGATTTATCCATTGAATGGTCGTATGTTTTTTCTTTGTTTCTTTGAATTTTTTTTTTTAAACATCTATTGTCGGATTCTTTCCCATTATTTACTTCTATATATATATATATATATATAAGTTAGAGTAGTGTAGACATCAGACCAAGAGGTTTGCAAGTGGTAGGTAAACCTTTATATACTGTTGTTCAGAGCATGATGGGAAGAGTGATCTAGTTTGTGGGGCATTCTGGGAAGGGTAGTCTAGTTTATAATGTATTGTTATTTAAGCGGCTATATTATATTAATTTTGGGATTTGTTAATCTGTGTACTCTCTTGTGTTTAATTTATAATTTTTGGTGTTTTTATTAATTATTATTATTATTATTATTATTTTACTTCTTTGAGAGATTTTCACAGCAGTGTTATCAGTGGTCTTTCACAGGAGTTTATCAGCAAGTTTCCTCAAGTCTCCAGGACTCTTCTCAGTGTTCTAGCCGATCTCAACAATGCTGTAGTTTGAATGGTCTCAGCACGTCCTCCGATTTCCAGCTCTTCCAGTCCCCTTACCAAGCCTTTGACGGACTATTCCTAGTGCACCAACAACAATTGGTATTACCGTCACCTTCATATTTCATAGCTTTCTTAGTTCTCTTGCAATATCCAAGTACTTGTCTCTTTTTTCGTTTTCTTTAATTTTCCCTCTGTGGTCTGCCGGGATGGCAAAGTCCACTATTCAGCAAGTTCTCTCCCTTTCTTTTATTGATTATCACTAAGTTTGTTTCACACCAGCATTAGCTGATGGTCTTTCACTGGAATCTGAGTGACAGCAAGTTTCCTCAAGCTGGCAGGACTCTTCTCAGTATTCTAAATGATCTTAGTAATATAGTGGTCTGGATGGTTTTAATTCTTTCTCTAATTTCCAATTTCTCCAGCTCCTTCTCCAACCCTTTGGGGACCATTCCAAGTGCACTAATTGCAATTAGTATTGCCATCACCCTTTTATACCATTTGTTCTCTGGCATAGTCTGGGTATTTCTTAATCGTTTTGCTTTCTTTTATTTTCATTCTATTGTCCATTGGAATGAAAAATTCTTTTTTTCTCGTTGATTAATTCTTGGGATTCTGTTTTGTGCACATACCATTTGTTTTTATGGTCAAATTTCAATTTTTTGCACAATTCCGAGTGGATCGACTTGCCCACTCACTCATGCCTAGCTTTGTGATTATTATTATTATTATTATTATTATTATTATTATTATTATTATTATTATTATTATTATTCACTTCTTAGAGCTTTTCACATCAGCGTTAGCCGATGGTTTTTCACTGGAGTCTGAGTGACAGTAAGTCTCCTCAAGTCTCCAGGACTCTTCTTAGTATTCTGGCTGTTCTCAATAATGCTGTCGTTTGGATGGCCTCCACTCGTCCGCCAACTTCCAAGTCCACTAGTCCCTTTAGTAATCCTTTAGTTACTGTTCCAAACGCACCAATTACAATTGGTATAATTGTCACCTGCATGTTCCACATATTATTATTATTATTATTATCATTGTTGTTTATTTATTTTTCTATTATTGGTTTTATTCATATCTATCTATTGATTTTTTATTTGCACAAATATTTTTTCGTAAATATATATATATATAGAGAGAGAGAGAGGGGGAGAGAGAGAGCAAAGGCATGATGTATATATATATATATTACTGACAGTAAAACTTGTAGTATCTGCAGAGAGAGAGCTCAATATCTGGCATAGAGCATCTATATGCAGTGTATACATAGAAATCAATGTTACATATTACAACTAATATTTTAACATTTTCACCGTCATTCTGAAGAACTACAAGTGAGTTATATATATATATATATATATATATATATATATATATATATGTGTGTGTTTGGTTAAATAATAAAGACACATTTTGTCTGTATAATTTTATTGGGATCCTTTCTAGTTTCTTGAAAAGTGCTTTGGTTTTAGGTTGGAAATGGTAGATGAACTTACTAAAATTGTCCCGAGCGCTTTCGGGCCTTTCATAGGCCATCATCTGGGGTTGTTTGCAAGTGTAAAGATTGTTGTTTTTTGGGGTTTTTTTTTTTAAGTTTTTAGTTTTTTTATAACGTTGCAAAATTACGTAAACGTATAGTTGAATTAAACTGAGATGCTGATGACATCGAACAAAATTAAAACCGAAGCATTTCAAAACATTGTCTACCAACTCCAACCTGAAACCAAAACACTTGCCAGGTAACTTGAAAGTATCCTTATAAAATTATATAGACAAAATCTGTCTTTATAATTTAATCAAACATACTTAAATGAAGGATTGCTGCCCAACTACTCTCTCTCTCTCTCTCTCTCTCTCTCTCTCTCTCTCTCTCTCTCACACACACACTCACACACACACATATATATGGAAGTAAATAATAGAGTGTAATCCAACAATATATAAAGAAAAATTAATAACAAGGTAATCCAAGTAGAAGGAGAGATTTATTGAGAAGCAAAGTCGACACTATAGCATTTTTGTTCTAAGGAACCATCATTAGGACTATGAGGGATGATATTAGTGATGTGAAACATCCATCGTTGATTTAACATCAGTAATATCATCCCTCATAGTCCTGATGATGGTTCATTCGAAACGCTATAGTATCGATTTTGCTTCTCAATAAATCTTTTCTTCTACTTGAATTACGTTGTTATCTATTTTTCTTTCTTTCTTTCTTTCTTTCTTTCTTTCTATATATATATATATATATATGTATATATATAAAGCAAAAAACAGAATATAAAATAGTATAGGATTTACATTCCAGATGATCTGAGAAAGCTTTAGGAATTTATGCTTTCTTAAATTTCGACATTCTGAAGAGTTGTGGGTACTCTATGGGGGAGTGGTACATGGAAAACATGAAATATAAAACAGATTCAGATATATATTGCATGAGGTATGAGAAATATGCAGAACAATAAATTAAAAAAAAATCTTCTTAAATCACCTCTCTGACAATATTGAGAGAAAACTAAAAATTAAGCTTAGAATTTTAATGAATTTGAAGCTTTTAGTATATCATTACCCAGGGTATCTCGGGTGGTGTAATGGTTAACAAGCTGGATAAGCAAACCTTCACGAGTGAGTTCAAGTTTCATTGGCAGTTTCTATTTTATATTAAAAAACCTTCAATGGTTGATATGTCATAAAACCCAACCAAACCAAATCATATATATTTAATATATATGTATAAAGAGGATTTGGCATTAAATAACCTACAATGGTTGATATGCCATAAAACCCAACCAAACCAAATCATATATATTTAATATATATGTATAAAGAGGATTTGGCATTAAATAACCTACAATGGTTGATATGCCATAAAACCCAACCAAACCAAATCATATATATTCAATATATATGTATAAAGAGGATTTGGCATTAAATAACCTACAATGGTTGATATGCCATAAAACCCAACCAAACCACAAACCATAGATTGAATCAGCAGTATCTTACATTGTTGTTTTTACTGTCACATCATGGGAACGCCAGATCAAGATGCAACTACGTCCTTTGCTGTATTCACAGCTCTCTCGTCACAAAGTGTTAATTAAATGATATAAGATTTGAATTAACTGACAATATGAAAGTGAATGTGAAAAAGAAGAGATTTTCTGTGGAAATTCATCAGCAAAGTCAGCGTTCAAGATCTCAATGATAGATCGTTAATCCAGCGATGTTAATTTGAATTGTAATGTGAGATGATAACGTCACTAAAAAGTCAAGATTAACTTCAATGCAATTCTTGTTCAAGCAACCAATTTACACACACGCACACACACACACACACACACACACGCACACACACACATATATATATATATGTGTGTGTGTGTGTGTGTGTAATAGCCTATTTACTAACCCCTCCACTCGGGCAGGATATGACTTAAGGTCATTTCTTAAGCGGAGTTTAACAGGTTTGAATTCAGAGTTTTCCTTCTCTTAGACTAGTTGCCTCACTAAGGCTGAAGAACCCAGTCAGGAAACTCAAAATCTACCAACAACAAAGATTCATCAACCAACTTCATACGTACAAAAAAACTTCATATGATATCTACCCAACCCCTTCGCTCGGGCAGGATATGACACAAGGTCAATTTTTTAAGCGGAATTTTAACAGGTTTAAATTCGGAGTTTTCCTTCTCCGAGACTAGTTGCCTCACCAAGGCTGAAGAACCTAGTCTGCCCTGCTATTTACCCATAGCTGGAGGGAGAATAATTGGATTCATACCTTTCCCAAGAGTATTAGTGCTATGTGAAATGCTATCAGTCTCGTCCAGGATTTGAACTCGTGTTGCCGTGTCCATTTCCTACGACAATAACCATTACACCACAGGCACCGCTTAAAATATATTAGTAATATCTAGTCAGCTTCCGAAGACAATGCGTGTGGATTATTCGCGTATAGAATATATGAGGAATTTCGTATAAAGCTATGGGAGTGCTCGATGTATGGCGATTGTTATATATTCCCTACCAAGATTTATATAACAAAACTCATATACAAAGCGTATACAATGCGATGAGAAGAAAACTCAAACTTCTGTATGTGAGTTTTGTTATATAAACCTGAATAGAGAATATATAACAAGAGCCATACATCGAGCACTCTCATAGATTTATATGAAATTCCTCATATATTCTATACGCAAATAATCCACACTCACTGTCTTCGGACGCTTACTCGATATTACTGATATATTGCTCCTTACAGCTAGTTGAGCACTCCGTGGAGAATTTCTGCAGAAAGAAACACAGCATAAGAAGCACACGTGGAAATGGATAAATTTACACCGGAATAAAAGTTGGCGACCGTAGTCGAGGGATACCCGAGGGCTCTCTTTTCAATAGCTACTAGACTTGAGTATAGGGGAGAGCGCCACTCCTTTCCCTGGATTCATCTACTTTACCCTTGAAACGTACCTTATAATGTTGAGTGTTAAGCAAGGAGGCATCAAGTACCATTTTTTGAGTCTTTAGTATGACTCGACCTCCCGGTTCATTGGCGAATACTCTACCACTAGAATAATGGCCGGTCTACCTGGAATACTCTATGAAAAATATCCCGTTCCCAGGAAAAGCACGAATTCATTCAATCCCTGACGGATAAGATCGTGGAGTTCAAGAGGATGCAATGGAAGACTCACTTTTTTTTAACCCTTCAGATTCACAACGGGAGCAGAGACTAGTCGAGAGGTGGTTGAATTCACAGAAGACACCACCCAACAACCGTAAACAATACCTGTTTGAGGATGACCTGTTCGGGCTAATACGGAAAATCAATTTCAGGGATACAAAAAATTGATTCCAGGCGAAGATGAAGGGGGATATTGAACGAATGAGGAAATCTTGGAAATTTTGTTTGGAGCGGATAAATCAAGGAATATATAACATGTTAGCCCATACGAATATGAACAAATTCTTAATAAGATCACGGAATCTTATAGAATAGACAATAGCAACATCCTCGCACTAATTAACAAAGATACGGCTAAATTCGCGAGCAAACTACAAATTGTAGATAGATTAGGGAAAATAGAAGGAAAATATGCTTACAATTTATTTAAAGTAGAACTTCCAAGATAGGAAACAGGCCAGACTAGTTAACCCCGCCAAGACCGAACTAGGCTTAGTATCTAAGGATTTAATTCAGAGAATTACGTCTAGGTTACTACGTAGCCCTAAATATTACCTGTAGAAAGCCTCTCTAGATAATATCGATTGGTTTAAAAATATGCTTACATTTTATTTAAAGACCATTGACAGACCTTCCAAGATAGGAAACAGACCAGACTAATTAGCCCCACCAAGACCGAACAAGGCTTAGTATCTAAGGATTTAATTCAGAGAATTACGTCTAGGTTACTACGTAGCCCTAAATATTACCTGTAGAAAACCTCTCTAGATAATATCGATTGGTTTAAAAATATGCTTACATTTTATTTAAAGACCATTGACAGACCTTCCAAGATAGGAAACAGACCAGACTAATTAGCCCCACCAAGACCGAACAAGGCTTAGTATCTAAGGATTTAATTCAGAGAATTACGTCTAGGTTACTACATAGCCCTAAATATTACCTGTAGAAAACCTCTCTAGATAATATCGATTGGTTTAAAAATATGCTTACATTTTATTTAAAGACCATTGACAGACCTTCCAAGATAGGAAACAGACCAGACTAATTAGCCCCACCAAGACCGAACAAGGCTTAGTATCTAAGGATTTAATTCAGAGAATTACGTCTAGGTTACTAAGTAGCCCGAAATATTACCAGTTGAAAAACTCTCTTGATGCTATCGATTGGTTTAAAAACGTTAAGAATAAAGAGAGGTCTATATTCATCCAATATCATAGAGTTTTACCCGTCCATTACTTGAGGATTGTGACTAAAAAGCCTGAACCACGCTTGGGAATATACGGACATCACTGACGAGGAAATAGAAATTATTCTAGCGTGAAGAAAATCAATTCTATCCGATAATCGTAGAACTTGGATGAAAAGCCACGTGGACAACTTCGACGTACCCATGGGCACTTACGGCTCGGCCCAGGTGGCTGACTTAAGAGGGATTTATATCTTGGATACGTTGGGTCGTATTGTAAACTTTGAGAAGGTGGGGCTTTCCTGGGATGACTGAATTATCTTCATCCCGGACAGTAACAGCCCCAAGACCTCTAAAATACAGAAGAATATTATTAGGGCATTTAAATTACTAGGTTTACGAATTGAAATAGCCTCAAACTTAAAGATAGCTGACTTTCTTGATGTCACACTCAATTTAATGAAAAAGTTTTTCCC
>OY757918.1:80094774-80132274 GCA_963585895.1 Sepioteuthis lessoniana
TGAAACGTACTATAAAAAATCATTATGAATAATTTTACAATAGAAATGCATTACAGATTATTTCATATAGAAATGCATAGTAAATTATTTTACCATAGAAAGACTTTGCAAATAACTTTACTATAGAAATGCATTACAGATTATTTCATATAGAAATGCATAGTAAATTATTTTACCATAGAAAGACTTTTACTGTAGACAGGTATTGTAAATTGTCTTACTATAGAAAGGAATTACAAATTATCTTATTAAAGATATCTATCATAAATTAATTTTAAGGTTGAAATGCATTATAAATAATTTTACCATAGAAAGTCACTGCAAATGATATTATTATTGATAAGCAATGTAAATAATTTTGCTTTAGAAAAGAATCAAAAATGATTTTATCAGAGAAAAACAATATAAATGATTCTACTGTTAAAATGCATTATAAATTATTTCCAACAAAAATGGATTGTAGATCCAATAGAAAGTAATTGAAAATAATTTTGCTGTAGACAGGTATTGTAAATGGTTTTATTGTAGAAATGCACTGGAAATCAAGAAGAAGGTCATTTACTCCATTCAAGATTTACTACAAGCATTACTGATTGAATAAGGTTATTAAATATAAAAAGCTAAATGAAGGATTTATCTATAGAAATGCATTATCAATGATTTTACTATAGAAATGGTTTGAAATAACAGGGTTTAATTTGAATGTTCATTTTATGAAAATATGCAGTGTATATATATATATATATATATATAGGTGTGTGTGTGTGTGTGTGTGTATACATGTGTGTGTGTGTGTGTGTGTGTGTGTGTGTAATGATAGTTTATATATGTATTGATATAGATTTGCTAGACTTATTGCCTCCCTGATCCACTTATTACTCAAAGATTCCTGCTGATGGAGCAAACCATCGATGGTGGTATGACTCACCTATTTAATAATTCTTATATATATATATATATATATATGTATATATATATATAAAATGGGATATTGTGAAATAAAAAACAGGCTTACAATAGCAGCAGATTGTATCTGGAAGAAAAACTGACATTGTTGAACATGCTGAAAACAGACTGCCAAAAAATAGAAGCATATGGATGTCAAAGTGTAGACATATTAATACATATCTCCTGTATCACTTACCAGCTGCGTAATTCCATATTTATTTTCTTTTACTCAGATTGTCCTAATTCTCTCTTCCACTTTTCTCTCTGTCTCTGTCTCTTTGTCTATCTGTCTGTCTCACTCTCTCAATATATATATATATATATAATATATATATATATATATATATATGTATATATATATTGTCATCCTTAGACAGACTGTTTCGTTGTATCACAACTCTTTAGTGTGGCTAGACATGTAGGATGCTTGAAGCTGGGATCGAAAGTCACTCAACCTAATGTTAAACTTAGAGTCATACCACCCAGGCAACAAGTGTGCCATATCAGCTCGGGAATTATAAGGTATTAAGTAGTAGCATTCGTTTGTTTACATTTTATACCTTACCGGATACATACTAGATAGGGTCCTGTCTATGGGTTAAATAGAATGGTGTGTAAACAAATGACTGATATTGATTTAAATTGTTAGTGTTTCATTGCAATACTTAAAACCATTTAACTGTGTGCAAACAAAGGAGTAATGTAGGATAGAATTACTAGTGTTGAATAGCAATACTTAAAATTGTTTAACTGTGAGCAAAAATTGAATTATTTGTTCTACACAGTAATACTTGAATCTATTTAACTGTGTGCAAACAAACTAGCACCATTTCATTTTAAGATAATTTGCATAAAAACTATTCCCTTAAAAATATTGTGTGTATAACAATTAAACTTTGCAAAGAACTGGGCATTGGCTCATTTCAAAATGTTAACTACAATTTTTTTTGCAAATCATACATATTTAATATATATGTATAATAGGATTTGGCATAAAATAACTTATAATTGTTGATATGCCATAAAACCTGACCAAACCAAATCCTATATATTTAATAAATATGTATAAAGAGGATTTGGCATTAAATAACCTACAATGGTTGATATGCCATAAAACTCAAACAAACCAAATCCTATATATTCAATATATATTTATAAAGAGGATTTGGCGTTAAATAACCTACAATGGTTGATATGCCATAAAACCCAACCAAACAAATACATTTATATTTAATATATATGCATAAAGAAGATTTGGCATTAAATAGCCGATAATGGTTGATATGCTTTAAAACCTAACCTACCTTACCCAAAGCAAATTTTGATCTTTTCTTGTAGTTGTATCACACTCTTGGATTAAAAAGAAGAATTCAGTAAAAAAAAAAAAAATGAAAAAAGGTCATTCTCGTTTTGGTTGGTCCAAGAACTTTGAATAACATTGTTTTTATCACGTCTTATAGTCTTTTCCTATCAGTCTCATACAGTCTTTTCATATCTGTCTCTTACAGTCTTTTCCTATCTGTTTCTCTCACACAGTCTGTTTATATTCCTCTAGTCACATTGATAATTACATATCAATGCATATATCTACTGATACACATAGTGAATTAAATCTTGCATTAATCCTTCATATATCAGTAACCATTGACTGTCACTAATGTGACTCCCCACCTCCAACTTTAATCATAAACCCTTGTTGAACATTTCTAAAGCTCTCAATAGACTCAGTACAAGTGTCGTGACAAGAGGTGCCTGCTAATCAACCTTGGCTCAGGGAAAGAGTATTCGAGGTGTTGGCAAAGTAACTGGTCACTTCTTGTGTTTATACAGTGACAACTCAATTAATATGGCTTCTTTTAGTGCAGGCATCACTCAAGTGTGCTTTACAATTTGCACTTGATGAGTCAATTAAGATGGAAGGGTTCTATACAATTGCAGTGGAATGCTTAACCTTACTTTTGTAGTGTTAGGGAATCTCTTCAGAATATTTGGTCCAAATCTATGAATATATGTATATATCTATCTTTCTTATATTCATATCTATCTATCGATCTATGTCAACATTCATGTCTATCTATTTATATATCTAACTATCTATCTTAGCGTCAACATTCATATCTATCTATCTCAACATTCATATCTATCTATCTATCTATCTATCTATCTATGTCAACATTTATATCTATCTATCTATCTATCTATCTATCTATCTATCTTCCTCAACATTCATATCTATCTATCTATCTATCTATCTATCTATCTATCTATCTATCTATCTCAACATTCATATCTATCTATCTATCTATCTATCTATCTATGGCAACATTTATATCTATCTATCTATCTATCTCAACATTCATATCTATCTATCTATCTATCTATCTATCTCAACATTCATGTCTATCTATCTATCTATCTATCTTTATCAACATTCATATCTATCTATCTATCAATCTATCTATCTTCATCAACATTCATATCTATTTATCTATTTATCTATCTCAGTATTAATCTATCTTCATATCTTGCTTCAAATCACAAATTGGTTTCTGATGGGGCATTGTTAGTTAAAACTGAGACAAATCAAAAAATCTTTCACATTTAAGTTAATGCAATTTCAATTAATTCATAACCCTTCCTCTAATATATGAATAACATCAAAATTTTTGTTGTTTAATACAGCTTAATGCAATTTATCAATTCAATTGGTAATATAGTATGTCACTCCATTTTTTTGTGGGGGGGAAAATGAATCACCATCGATGAAAACATAAGTATTCTTTATATAACTTTAAAATGGTACTTGATGCCGCCTTGCTTAGCACTCAGGACTATAAGGTAAGGATCAAGGGTAAAGTGGAGCAATCCAGGGAAAGGAGTAGCACCCTACCCTACACCCCGGTGTAGTAGCTATTGAAAGGGGTGCCTTCGGGTCACCCTCGACTACGGTCACCAACTTTACTTTTATATATATATATATAGGTATATTATCAGCCACGGACAGACTGTTTTGTTTTATCACAACTCTTCAGTGTGGCTAGATTCACAGCACACTCCAAGCTGGGATTGAAACCTGCCTAACATTACACTAGACTTGATACCTTATTGCTCACCCATTTTGGCGACCTACATCAGCTCAGGAAATTAACACATTTTTGTATTAGCTTTCATTTCTTTACATTTTGCACTATCGGATACCGGAGTATTCAATTTGTCTGAAGAGCTTTGAATTACGTGGGTGGCGGCCATTAATTCCTTTGCCAGAGTGCTCAACTCCCAGTAAGGAAGCAACTGGGCCATTGGTTTAATGAGTAGAGTGTTTGCCAATAGTCTGGGGACCTGGGTTCAATCCCAGGTTGAGTCATACGAAAGACTCAAAAAATGGTATTTGATGCTGCCTTGCTTAACACTCAGCATTATAAGGTAAAGATCAAGGGTAAAGAGGAGCAATCCAGGGAATGGAGTAGCGCTCTCCCCTATACCTTGTCATAGTAGCTATTGAAAAGAGAGCCTTCGGGTCCCCCTTGACTATGGGTTGCCAACTTAACACAGTCTAACGTAAAGTTGGACGGGTTTCGATCCCGGCTTCAAGCGTCCTGTGTTTCTAGCCACCCTGAAGAGTTCTGATAGAATGAAACAGTCTCTCTGTGGATGACAATATATGCTCCCCCATGGGGGTTGAGCTCTCTGGCGAAGGAATTGCCGGCCGCCGCTAGCGTAATGCAAAGCTCTTTGAAAGAATTGAGCACTCTGGTTGCCGATAGGGTATAAAAAAATGTAAACAAAGGCTGCTGCTGCTGTTTCTAAAAATAAAAATACTTTCAAAATTCCCTTAGCCAACGTGGTCCGCTTGGTGAACGAGTGGTCTGAAGCACAGTCTAGCGTAAAGTTGGACGGGTTTCGATCCTGGCTCCGAGCGTCCTGCGTGTCTAGCCACACTGAAGAGTTCTGATAGAACGAAACAGTCTATCTGTGGATGACTATATATATTTATATATATAAAGTACCTAATGTTCTGTTATAATTGATTCACAAAACGCTCAAATTAGTTATGTAACATACTATCTACCTATTTAATTAATAAACTGCATTGAATTCCATCGAAAAAAAAATGGCTGTGCTATTTATGAATACTTTTGAGGTGTGCCAGGAACAAATAAATTAAAATTACATAAATTTAAATTGGAAAATTGTCTTGGTTTGGCTCTCTTTTAACAAGCATCACCTTCTCAGCAACCAATTAATGACTTGGAGCCAAGGTACCACTGGGCAATTTTATGGGGTCAGTTACTGGTTGATTTTAGTGTTTGAGTAAACATCAGCTTATCAGATAGTTTAACTTCCCTTATTTGGAATTTTTTCTTATTCATTTTATTCATTTAAGACCGGCTCATTGGCCTAGTGGTTAGAGTGTTTGCCAATGGTCCAGGAGACCTGGGTACAATCCCAAGTCGCGTCATACCAAAGACTTTAAAAATGGTACTTGATACCTTCTTGCTTAACACTCAGTAATGTAAGGTATATATCAAGGGTAAAGTGGAACAATCCAGGGAAAGGAGTAGCGTCCTCCCCTACACCTCTACTTCAGTGTAGTAGCTATTGAAAAGGGAGCTGTCAGTTCGCCCTCAACTACGGGCGCCAACTTACTTCACTTACTCTTATTCATTTTGAGTAAAAAAGGTGGAAATCTTGTGTGCCACCAAATTCAGCTATTAAAAGAAAAAAAATGAAAGAAAGTTTAAATAAAAGAAGGGAATGAATGAAGAAACAAAGGGAAACTATGAAGGAAGAGAAAAAATAAAAGTTTAATGGCACATCAACATTTGTGGGGTCATTTAATGCTAAATCCATCCTTTTAGAAGAACAGTAGTGATACTATTCAACCCATAAGTAAGGTGGCCAAATGTAGTTGAAGGTGACCCAAAAGCTCCTTTCTCAATAGCTACTACACCGAGGTATAGAGTTGAGTGCTACTCTTTTCCCTGGATTGCTTTGTTTACCTTTGATCCGAACTTTATAATGCTGAGTGTTAAGCAAGCAGGCATCAAGCACCATTTTTTTAGTCTTTGGTATGACTCGACTGGGGATTGAACCCCACTCTCCAGGGCCATCAGTGAACACTCTTACTTATTCAACCCATAGATGTTGGGAATAAGGGTGTTCATATCTTTTCCTAGGGCATTAGTCTAAAAGTGAGTGCAGTAGCACAACTGGGGTTCAAACTCACTTACTTTAAAGCCACACATTTAGTGAATGAAAGAAGAGAGAAAGGAAAAATAAATGAAGAAAGCAAGAAGTGTATTAAAAAAATAAATTATTTCCCTATTTAGCTATAAATAAATCCTACATTGCAAATTGAATCAGTAATTAGTTTTACTGCAGGGACGGCCACATCTCTTTCAGTCATTACAGTTACTATACCTCTTAGTTTAAAATAATGAATTGTTCGGTTTGGGGTGGTTTGTTTTTATGGCATATCAACCATTTTAAGTTGTTTAATGCCAAATCCTCTTTGTATATATATATATATATATTAAACACATATGATTTGTTTTGGTTGGGTTTTATGGCATATCAACCATTTTAGGTTATTTAATGCTAAATTCTCTGTCTACATATATACTAAATATAAATTATTTGTTTTGGTTGGGTTTTATGGCATATCAACCATTTTAGGTTATTCAAAGTCAAATTCTCTTTATACATATATACTAAATATAAATTATTTGTTTTGGTTGGGTTTTATGGCATATCAACCATTTTAGGTTATTCAAAGTCAAATTCTCTTTATACATATATACTAAATATAAATTATTTGTTTTGGTTGGGTTTTATGGCATATCAACCATTTTAGGTTATTCAAAGTCAAATTCTCTTTATACATATATACTAAATATAAATTATTTGTTTTGGTTGGGTTTTATGGCATATCAACCATTTTAGGTTATTCAAAGTCAAATTCTCTTTATACATATATACTAAATATAAATTATTTGTTTTGGTTGGGTTTTATGACATATCAACCATTTTAGGTTATTCAAAGTCAAATTCTCTTTATACATATATACTAAATATAAATTATTTGTTTTGGTTGGGTTTTATGGCATATCAACCATTTTAGGTTATTCAAAGTCAAATTCTCTTTATACATATATACTAAATATAAATTATTTGTTTTGGTTGGGTTTTATGGCATATCAACCATTTTAGGTTATTCAAAGTCAAATTCTCTTTATACATATATACTAAATATAAATTATTTGTTTTGGTTGGGTTTTATGGCATATCAACCATTTTAGGTTATTCAAAGTCAAATTCTCTTTATACATATATACTAAATATAAATTATTTGTTTTGGTTGGGTTTTATGTATATTATATTATATGTATAATTCTCTTTATATGTATATACTGAATATATATGATTTGTAAACACATTTTGTTGATAACATTTTTTAAATGAGCCTTAACCCCTTCATTTGCACACAGTTAAATCATTCTAAGTATTGCTATGTATCACTAACAATTCAATTAAACATTACTCATTTGTTTACAGACAGTTAAGTGATCAAACAGTTCTATTTCTAACAATTCAATTTAGCATAAGTCATTTGTTTGTGCTTAGTTTTAAATGTCAAACAGTTCTATTAGACCCATAGATAGAACCCTATCAGGTACTACCACTCCGGGTCAGAGTAGACCTGGGAGCAGTGGCAATGAAGGGGTACTATGCATTCCCCAAAGCTCCAGCATTATTGAAGCCTCACCATCAGATTGTCTAGTGTCATATCCAGGACACTCATTGAGGGAGGTCTTACCCCTCTGCAGTGATGCAGCCAATGTATTCTACAGCCCTATCTGACTAAGCTACAAAGAACAGTTGTGAACATAGTAAAAAACAACAAACAAAAGAAAAGTAAAAAAACAGAGAAAAAGATGACGTTCCTTGTCTTGCTTTCTCAACTGTTAAAATATCATCAAATCAAAATCAAAATGAAGCGCTAAATATTCTTTTCAGTAACTAAGAAATTACGAATGAATGAAACTATGAATAAAGAAATAAACGAGGAAAGTTTATTTGTTTCTTTTTTTTTTTTTTTGTCTTTGAATGAAGGAAAGAAGAAAAAGCATAAATGATGGAAAAATGAATTTTAAAAAATAAATATAATTATTAGAAATGAATGAAGAAAGCAAACTTATTCGATCAATTTTGTTTAGATGTTTTTTCAAATAAATAAAGAAAAGAAAGAAGAAAATAATGATTGAAAAATGAATTTAAAAATGAAAATAAATATTTTAAAAATTCAAGAAAACAAAATAATCACATTTTTGTGGTTTAAAAAATATTTTTCTTTTTTTTTTTTTTTTTTATCTCAATCAATAAAAGAATGTACAAGTTACTGAAAAGGTGTATAAATATATGTACAGTATAAAAATAAAGAAATAAAAAGAATATTCTGCAATTTTTGTTTCGTTTTAATTCGGATTGTAAAAAAAATAAAAAAGAGAAGAAAAAAAGATTAAACTGAAAAATGGAATTAACAGATGAATGCAAAAAAAAAAAAAAACCCTGGATCTTTATTTTTCTATAAATCTTCTTTTCTATTTTAGAATGGAAACATTCTATCCAGTTTATGACACTGAGATTAAAGTTGATTCAAAAGTAATTTAAGATATCATGTGAGAAATCTAATGCAGAAAAAATGGGTTTAGAGTCCACTTGAAAAGCATCTCTGACCTCTATGTTAAACCCACCACCTTTGACTGTATTTCCAAAGCCACAGGTGTTATTTTATTTATTTATTTTTGACAGTCCTAATCAGAAAGACAAAAAAAAAAAAAAAAAAATCCTGCATACAAACCAAGGCAGAAAAATCCTAGTACTCTTCAAACTTTGAGATGAACTTTTGATATTCAATTCTTTTTTCTCTAATTATATTCTATCTTCACATTGAAGTCTTTAGGTGGTCATACCTGCAGATCAAATGGTAGCAAACCTTTTCATATCATTTTTTTTCTTTTTTTTTAATTCCTAACTTGGACATTATCATAGAAAGAAAGAAAGAAAGAAAGAATGTCAGTCCTCTAATCTCTGAAGGATAAAATTAGAAATCATAATTATCTTATTCCAGGTTTTTCTCACTAGCTTAAACAGGTGGTTTTTCACACTAGCTCAAACAAGTGTTTTTTTCACTGGAGTCCAAGTGACAGCAAGTGTCCTTTTGTTGATTTTTGCAGTGCTGAGGTCTAAATGGTTTTGATTCTGCTTCTGATCTCCAGTTCACCCAGTTCTTGGCGACTTTTCTAAGAGCCTCAACCACAATTGGTATCACTATAACCTTCATGTTCTACAACCTTCTAGCAAGGTCCAATTAATTGTTCAGTTTTATTTTCACTCTGAATTGTTTGGGTCGTAAAATACATTGACTGCATCTCTGTAAACATCTAAGACCCTCTTCCTCCAATGATTGTCTTGGATATAACACAAAAGAATCTGATGGTGAGGCTCCAGTCCGGAAGCATTGGGTGATGTTGAATATTCTTTCATTGCAATTACTCCCAAGTCCACTCTGACTTGGAGTGGTAGTACTTGAAAGAGGCTTATCAATGGGTCAAATAGAACTGTTTAATCATTTACTATTCTTAAAATCATCTAACTGTGTGGAAATAGAATTATTACAGTTTGCAATACTTGAAACTATTTAACTGTGCGCAAATAATTGAGTTCTAGCTAGCTTTAATATGTTACCTACAAACTATTCACTCAAAAATCATAAGTATGAACAGAATTTGGCATTAAATAACCATACTGGTTGATATGCCATAAATAATTACCAACTATCCTGAAAATTTTTTATGTTGGAGAGAAATTAGGAGAAAAATGTATATCTCCAACTAACCCATTGGTATAGTGCCAAGAGTGTTCACTAGTGGTTCAGGACCAGGTTTCAATCCCAGGTCATGTCATACCAAAGACTAAATAAAAAAAAAAAAAAACAGTACTTGATGCCTCCTTGCTTAACACTCAGCATTATAAGATAAAGATCAAGGGTAAAGTGGAGCAATTCAGGCAAATGTGTTACCCCCTCCCCTACACCTTTGTGTAGTATCTATTGGAAAGAGAGCCGTTGGGTCAACCTCAATTATGGTCGGCTAAATTACTTACTTATATATATCATAGGTTGTGACTATATCTAACAGTTAATTGGATCAACACTTTGTTGAAATGAAATATTTCTTTAAAATTTTCATTTTGTATCATTTCAAGACAAAAAGTATTGATAAAGGAAATAACTTTTTAAAAAGATTTTTATGGCTTTTTTTTTAAAGAGTTTGGGAAACTTATGTGAAACAGAATTGTTTGAAATGGAACTGTTTTTGACATTTAATTGAGTGTAAACAAAATCTATACTTATATTAAACTGAATTGTTTGAATTAGAACTGTTTGACAGAACTGAATTTCTTGAAATAGAAATGTTTTTGGCAATTTAACTTTGTGCTCAAGCTAAACTGAATTGTTTGAAATGGAACTGATTATTTATATAACAATAGATTTGGCATTAAATAACTTTCAAAGGTTGATACAGCATAAAACCTGACCAACCAACCAGCTAACCAACCAACCAACCAACATTCACATATATTTGGTTATTTGGAAAATTACAGCTGATTTTATTACACATTTAAATATAGAATTATGGGCTACTATTTTTCAAATAACCTAATCTATAACATACAAAAGCATAAATACACACACACACACTCACACTCACATATTGGAGGTGCTTGTGGTGTAATTGTTATTGTTGTTGAAAATGGATATGACAATCTGAGTTCAATTCCTTGAAAAGCCTGTTTGCATTTCACATATAGCTAATCCTCTTGGGATAGATATGAATCCTAGTATTCTCCCTCCAGGGTAGATTGAACTCTTCAATCTTGGTATGGCAACCTGTCAAGGAGAAGGAAAACTCTGACTTCAAACCTGTTAAACTCAGCTTAAAAAATTTGACTTTCTGTAACATCCTGCCTGCATGGAGTGGTTGGGTTATTACACACACACACACACACACACACACACATAAACAAAAAACTCATACAAATACACTCAAACACATACACAACAATACAAATTAGTAAGTAAAGTTGGCGACCATAGTCAAGGGTGACCTGAAGGCTCTCTTTTCAATAGCTACTACACCGACGTGTAGCGGAGGGCGCTACACCTTACCCTGGATTGCTCCACTTTACCCTTCATATGTACCTTATAATACTGAGTGTTAAGCAAGGAGGCATCAAGTATCATTTTTTAAGTCTTTGGTATGATGCGACCTGGGACTGAACCCTTGTCTCCCGGGCCATTGGCAAACACTCTACCCACGTGACCAATGAGCCGGTACAATACAAATAAGCAGATAAAAACATGCACTGAAACACACAGACACCAATGCACACAATGCACCCATACAAACACATACAAAACGCACATATAGATATATATTTCCCCTTCTTAAACTCACGCAATACACACAAACACATACAAAAACACACATAAGCATATATACAAGCATACACAAACGCACACTAGTAAAAAAACACACAAAAACATGCATACACATAAACACATGCAAACTAACACACAAAAATAAAGATGTGTATAAACAAACACATATTCACACACAAAATGATAAAAATGAAGAATCTCAGAATTTCAGGAAGCCAATTCTATAATTTATTTAAGCAAAGACTTTAACCTTGGAATATCGACACCTAAACTGGAATGATAGCAATGGTAATGAAATTCACCGACAAGGTACTTGCATGAAATGTTAAAATCTTTTGGTGACATAATTCTTCTCTTTTCGTTACTTTAAACTATTTCTATGGCTGTGTCTGTTGAGTTTAGCCAACTTGTTCATCTCATCTGTATTTTTGGCTTCTTGGTAAAGACCGCTCCGTGGGGTCCTCAAAGTCACCTAGACTTGTCTGCTTCTTTTGAAGGGTTTCATTCAACCATCCACAGACTTCAAAGCCTTTCAACTTTTCAGTTTTGCTTTCAACTTTAGCAAATGTCTGCTATTACTCCAGTTCAATTCTAAACAGACAGACTTAATTAATTAAAAAGATCTATTGAAATACATAAATATATATTGATGTACATTAATATATCATCATAAGAATATAAGCAAAGTAAAGTAAAGTTGGTGTCCATAGTCGAGGGCGACCAGAAGGCTCCCTTTTCAATAGCTACTATAATGTAGGGGAGGGAACTACTCCTTTCCCTGGATTGCCCCTCTTAACCCTTGATACATAACTTATATTGCTGAGTGTTAAGCAAGGAGATATAAAGTACCATTTTTAAAGTATTTGGTATGATGTGGCCTGGGATTGAACCCAGGTCTCCCGGACCATTGGCAAACACTCTACCCACTAGGCCAATATACAAGGGCTGAAAAGTTCATGTAAAGTTCATATGATGACAGTTCATATGCCGCTGAATTTTTAGACCAGTAGGATCCGAGCACTGCAACACCAATGGAAGAAGTGTGTAGACTGAAGAGGAAGGGCTGAAAAATTCAGAAACTGAAAAGTCCTTATGATGACATCTTATCTGCTGTTGATGACTTTTTGGATTAATGGGATCCAAGCACTGCAACACAGGTAGAAGTGTATTGACCACAAGAGGTACTATGTTGAAAACTAAAGCTTGTTTAGTTACATTCCATGAGAGTATCTTAGTCAGCCTATGAACTTTTCTGCTAACTCTTGTATATAAAATATACATTAATATACATGTCCTGGGTGTGACTCTAAACTGTATCTAGTGGTGAGGCTACAGTCCTGAAGCTCTGGGAAGTGTGGAGCCATCCCTGCATTGTATTTACTACCAGGTCCTATCTGACCCAGGGTTGTTGTGTGTTTTTTTTTGGTCTATTCATGGGTCAAATAGATGCATTGGAAAATTGTTAGCATTAGATTGGAATACTTGAAACCATATAACAGCGCAAATTATTTCAATTAAGAATTGTTACTTAAAGCTAGAATTGTTTAGAAATTATTATTCTACTCCTAGTGGTTATTTACACAAGTAGTTTTTCACTGGAGTCTAAGTGACAACAATTCTCCTCACATTTGTCCCTCCAGTGATGGGTTAAATAGCACCAGTACTTTTTCTCTACAAGGATGGCTTTGAAATTAACCTTGTGCAGTTAAACAAATGAAACCAAATGCATCTATAGATCAATTTAATCATAAATATCTTATATATATTCAGAAAGAGGATTTGGCATTAAATAACCTACAGTGGTTGATATGTCATAAAACCAAACCAAACCAAATCTTATATATTTAATATATATGTATAAAGAAGATTTGGCATTAAATAACCTCCAACAGTTGATATGCCATAAAACCAAACCAAACCAAATAATATATTGTGACTTGCAAGACACATTCAGGTTAATAGGCCACACAATTACCATGACTAGTTGACTTTGCTTCACTTGTGTGAGATGTGGGTTGGTTGCTGAGTAATAGAGTTTCATAGCTGGTTGGATCTCCAGTGGGGGAGATCACGGTATACACTGCTGATGAGACCTACAAAGATCGAAATAATTGTTCAGTGTTTCTGTATGTCACACATCATGGTAATTCAATTCACAACAAAATTCCTCTACTTAAAAAAAAAAGAAAAGAAAATGAAAGTCAAATAATATATATTTGATATATATATCTATAGAGTACTGCACATGATGATTACAGTGTTCGCCAATGGCCTGGGAGATCAGTGTTTAATCCCAGGTCGAGTCATACCAAAGATTAAGAAAATGGTACTTGATGCGTTCTTGCTTAACACTCAGCATTATTAGGTACAGATCAAGGGTAAAGTGGAGCAATACAGGGAAAGGAGTAGCACCCTCCCCAACACCTTGATGTAGTAGCTATTGAAAAGGGATCTTTCAGGTCACCCTCGACTATGGTCACTAACTTTATTTACTTATTTATAGAGTGGATTTGGCATGAAATAACCATCAAGGGTTGATATGTCAGAAAACCAACCAACCAACCAACCAATCAATCAGATCTACAGGACTCTTTAAAGTATCCAAGCTGATTTAAGCAGTGCTTTTGTCTAGTTCGTCTTGATTCTCCCACTGATCTCTAATCCCCTCCTCTCTTTCCTTGGTTCTTCTCATTCTTTATAATGCTGTAGTTGGGATGGTTTCGGCTCATTCTGTGATTTCCAACACTTCCAGTCATTGTCATCTTCATGTTCCATAGCTTTTTCAGCTCTCTAGCAAGGTCCCGATATTTGTCTGTATTTTTGCTTTCTTTTATTTTCACTGTTGGAACAGAAAAATCCACTTGATGAACATTCTTTTGGTTCTTATTACTTGGTCTGATTTTCTGGCTCGGACTGGGTGATCTCTTTGTATATTAAAGTCCTAGAAAATCTTATGCTAATCATTTTCTAGAATACATTCTAGTTTGAGTGTATACTATTTGTCAGCATGGTCAAATTTTAATCTCTTGCACAATTCATGGTGGATCATCTTTACCATTTGGTTGTGCCTGCTTGTGCTGCATTTGCTTATTAAGTGATTAACCTTTTCATTTCTGTCACCACAAAACTAGCTCAGTCGGTTGGGGCTGTAGAATACACCAACTGCTTCTCTGCAGAGGGTTAAGACCCTGCCAATGAGCGTCCCGGATATAACACTAAGCAATCTGATAGTGAAGCTTCAGTAATGCTGGAGCTTTGGGGAATGCAGAGTACCCCTTCGTTGCCATCACTCTCAGATCCACTCTGACCTAGAGTAGTAGCACCTCTATAGGGTCCTATCTATGGGTCAAATAGAACTGTTTGACATTTAAACAGAGTGCAAACAAATGACATATGCTAAATTGAATTGTTAGAAATAGAACTGTTTGATCATTTAATTGTGTGTAAACAAATGCTTGATGTTTAAATGAATTGTTAGTGATACATAGCAATACTTGGAACCATTTAACTTTGTTGACATGTGCTAAACTGAATTGTTAAAAATAGAACAGTTTTATCATTTAACTGTGTGTATCTACAAAATGTGTTTGTAAATTATGTATTTAATATATATGTAAAAATAGGAATTGGCATTAAATAACCAGCAATGTTTGATATGCCATAAAACCAATCCAAACCAAACCAGTCACCACATAACGTACATTTGCTATTCTTCTTTTGCTTTGATATAATTAGTTCTTTACAGCATTATTTCATGCTGCTATTTAAAAAGATTAAGTTCTTCCTGTGTTGACTTATGCTAAACTGAATTGTTAGAAATAGAACTGTTTGACATTTAACTTTATCACAAATGACTAATGTTTAATTGAATTTTTTATGACACATACCAATACAAGGAACAATTTAACTTTGTTGACTTATGCTAAACTGAATTGTTAGAAATAGAAGTGTTTGACATTTAACTTTATCACAAATGAAGGATATTTAATTGAATTGTCAGTGATACATAGCAATACTAGGAACAATTTAATTTTGTTGACTTATGCTAAACTGAATTGTTAGAAATAGAAGTGTTTCACATTTAATTTATCACAAATGACTGATGATTAATTGAATTTTTTGTGATACATGGCAATACTAGGAACAATTTAATTTTGTTGACTTAGGCTAAACTGAATTGTTTGAAAAATAACCTTTTTGATCTTTTAACTATGTGTATCTACAAAATGTGTTTACAAATCATATATCTAATATATATGTAAAAACAGGATTTGGCATTAAATAACCAGCAATGTTTGATATGCTATAAAATAAAACCTAACCAATCATCACATAACGTAAATTTGCGATTCTTCCAATTGGTTCCCATGACATTATTTTGTGTTGCCATTTAAATATATATATATATATATATATATATATATATATATATATATATTTACCCTTGACGTTTCTCCTTCTTAGCCATGTCCATATCATTTTGTGAGCAATTTCCTTAGTTTGTCACTTGAAGTATCTGTACAGTTGTTCTTCTTCCCATTTTTGTTTTCTAGACTTTGTTGTTTTACAATTTACCTTTAAGTGAATTTTGTTGATATTGCATTTGCTGGTTGCACTTTTTTAAAAATCTTCTTTGGATATTCTTTGAGTCTCTGAATTGTTGCATCTACACTATCCTCAATTCCAGCAAGTCTGCTTCCTCCTTCTTTTCTTGCCTCATAGAGTCTGTCTCTGTCATCTCTTAGAGGTAAGATCTGGTGTATTGTCATCAATGTCCTTTGGTCTATTCGTCTGAGTTTCATCCTTGTTTATTTAAAGAATGGTCCAGAGTATCTTTTTAAGAGGAATTGCTCAGGTGTTAATTCTTTTTGCTGAAATTTATGCCAGGGAATTTGCTTTCAAGAAGTTTGTTTGTTCATTTGAGGTACTCCTTTCTTACTTCTTATTTTTTCTTAAGTCTCTGTTTGCTTGATTTGTTTTTAGAGACTATTCCAGGTGCTCCAACTATCATTAGTATCACTGTCACCTTCATATTCCACAGCTTCTTTAGCTGTTATTACTATTATTATTATTAGTAGTAGTAGTTTCTATTCGTCTAGTTTTGTCTTTCTCTCTTCCTGTTTATCTCGCTGTCTCTGTCCTTATCTTTCTATCTTTCCCGCTCTCACTTCTCTGGCCCAGTTGCCTGGGGCTGTAGAATACACCAACTGCATCTCTGCAGAGGGGTAAGACCCCCCCCCACTATGAGTGTCCTGGATATGACACAAAACAATCTGATGGTGAGGTTCCAGTAAAGACAGAGCTTAGGGGAATGCGAAGTGCCTCTTTATTGCCATCGCTCCCAGGTTTACTTTGGCCTGGAGCGGTAGCACCTGATAGGGTGTTATCTATAGATCAAGCAGAACTAAACTGCGTACTTATGCTAAAGTGAATTGCTTGAATAAGAATTATTTTGACATTTAACTGTGTAAACAAAATCTATAATTATACTAATGCTAAACGGAATTGTTTGAAATAGAACTGATAATTTGTATAAAAATGGATTTGGCATTAAATAAGCTACATAGGTTGATATGCCCTAAAAAACCAACCAACCAACCAACCAACCAACCTCTCTCTTCTCATCTTCATTTTTTATCAATCTTCATCACTGTCACCCTCCTTATACCTATTTGTTTATTTATCCATCTTTCTTTTTTTCACTCTTTATCTTAGTCTATTCCTATACATGCCCTGACTATATATGAAGTCTGATGAGTTGATATAAAAAGAGTAACTGAAATAGATAAGCACAGAGATAGATATGGACAGTATGATAGATAGATAGATAGATAGATAGGTAGATAGATAGATATGGACAGTAAGATAGATAGATCGATAGATTGATAGATAGATAGATAGATATGGACAGTAAGATAGATAGATCGATAGATAGATAGATAGATAGATATGGACAGTAAGATAGATAGATAGATAGATAGATAGATAGATAGATAGATATTAACAACTGAGATAGATAGATAGATAGATAGATAGATAGATAGATAGAAGGAAGAAAAAAGAGATGAACAGGGTGATAAAGAAATGAACTTAAGAACAGAAAAAATAGAAAAGAAAAAATGTTGATAAGAACAGCTGGAAATGCTTTAAACTTTAGTTGGAATATTAAAATTTTAAGAAATTTCTCAATCATTTTAAACGGCTAAATACTTCATACTTTTTTGCAATATCAATATTTTAAGAGCCAGTGTATTGATTAAGTTCACAATCATTTTAAACATCATCCTTCAATGTAATATCAATGTTTTAAGAAGCAGTGTATTTATAAAGTTCAAAAGCATTTAACATATTATCTCAAATAGGTCTACTTGATCCATAATTGTGACCCTAACAGGTACTACTACTATGGATTAGAATGGACCTAGGATAACAGAGGAGGATGAAGCGACTCAACTCCCTTTCCCTTCTGAGCCTCTGAACAGGAGTGTCTCTACCAGATGCAGTTTCATGTCAGGACACATGTTAGAATTAGAGGATTAAGCTAAAGATTATGCATTTACAAGATTAGTATCAACACCTGCTTCTTTTTTTTTTTTTTTTTTTTTTTGGAAGTAGTTTTGTATCTGGTCCAATGTTAAAATCTAGAATGCTTTTAGCAAAAGATGGGAAAAAAAGTCCACCACCTGTTTAAAGGAAGAACAAATAAACAAACCAGTGAATTTTTGGAAGCTGATATGTTTACCACCTGCAGTCACAAGTCATGCTGGGGGTTGTTCAATTAATTTATATCTTTTGGGGGGAGAGAAATCATAAAAGCAGGGTTTGAAAAGGAACTGTGAAAGAATTTTGAAAAAAACAATCATCTTGATAAGATTTTTATGTGAGGAATTCCCAATTGTCTGAATTCTTCTTTGAAATGCTTTAAAAAATGGTTTTGCCATTATGAAAAATTAGATAAAAATGGATTTGTGATAATTTAAAAGATGGAAGAAATGAATTCTATGGACGAGTATCTTGATCTTTGTTATTAAAAACAAAATTTCAGTTAGTGCTTTCTTTATGGGTATCTTCATCTTTATTGTTTTGATTTTAACATTTTACTTGATGCATACTTCAACCATCTAAGTACAGTTAAAAATAGTGCTATCATTCCATGAATTATAATAATATTGTATTTTCTATTGTTTTTATACATTTTAGAAGGTTCACTCTTGCCTTCCTAATGTTGCAAGTGTTCTTAGATGAAGCATTGTTATTATGCCACTGGATTATTATTCTCATCTTTCCTGTTTAACTCATATTTTTTGGCTGCTGTGAATACAAAATGAATTTTTCAAATCAGTATGTACATCTTTACTGTTTTCATTTTTATATGCATCAGATCTTCTGATTTCTTTCATTTTCATCATTTAGCAAGATTATGTTTGAAATATACAGGGTGACTCAAAATAGATGCAACCAGTTAATTTGAGAATGAATTTTTTTTACTGAGACAAGCACATAGGGAGTCATATGGAACATATCATGTAAAAAATGCATCCTTTGAGCTAGTGACATCAAATAAATGCTCTTTTTTTTAATTGTTATAGTATCAGATCAACTTCCAGGACATGCAACCTTTTCTGAGTTTCTTGTCTCATGAATAAATCATTATCATATCAATGGGTTGCATCTATTTTTGGACAATTTTGAATGATTTTGTCTCCAAATAACTAGTGATGCAAAATATTTTTTCCTCTCTTGTCCAAAGCATTTTGATTGAGGATTAATAGTTGTTATAGTTGTTATAGTATACTACTTTCAAATCTGAAACAAAAAAGAAATAACATTATTATTTGTAGACTTATTAGCAGTCACATGTGTCCCATGTTGTTGTATCATGGCTCAAACCACATGACTTCTGGTATCACAGAAGTATAAAGACGTCATGTTTCAGGAGACAGAAGCAGAAGTAGAGAGACAGCTCTGAAAAGACGTTGGTCAATAGTAAGACCAACTTTAGACGTAACACCAACAGCGCGAGACTTATAATACTAGTCGGACTGTAACACTTGAGTTAATAAATGATTAACTTTATTTTCACTGTGTATCTTTTCCTTACCACGATACAGCACATGTATATTGAGACACTCTATATTCTACAAAGGAGATATTAAAACTTGATAAAGATAACCAAGTGGATTATTTGCTATGAAAACAATAAAGATGAAGATACCTGTTCAGAGAATCTGATGAATAATTACACAATCTTAGATAACCCGAGTAAAACATAAAATTGCATCTGGTGATGAGGCTCATATTCTGAAGACCAAGGGAAGTTGAGTCATCTTTTCATTGTCATTACACACAGGCCAATTCTAATCTGAGGTGATGGTACCTGTTAGAATCCCATTGATGTTTCAAATAGATCTGTTTCAGATAATGTTTAAAATGAGTGGTGGTATTGTGGGGGGTAGAAAATAAAATAAATAAATTAGATGAAATAAAATAAATTTAAAAAAATGTAGCAGTTCCCAGAAGCTCTCTGACAGGAGGCAAGAATGGGGCATGCCTAAAGAAAGGTGCTTCTGGGTGATGAAGGGAAATTCTACTACTTGAGCCATACCCCTGATTCTGGATGGACTTTTATCTGCTGGCAGGTTGTGCATGTGTTCACCCCAGTCCTTGATTTAGCAGAATGTCATATATGGTGTTAGCAGCGGCTTTAATTGAAGACACCTATTTGACATTCTAGAAACTTCAACTTCATAAACCTACCAAAAATGACTGTCGATATATTTTAAGACCTTGCCTGAGAAACATAACATAATTATACTGGTTTCAAGTAGAATTTCCTCGCCCACAGAATAGTCTTTAAACCCTGAATTAGGGCTGGAGTTAAAAGGTATCTTCTTCTCTTTCCTTGCTTCCTTAAATTCTCTTGCAGCCTTCCGCAGACAAAAAAGCTGACAAGTTAATGAGGTTAGAAGAAGAACAAAGGAGTCAGATACTTAAACCCAAAATCAACAACCCCTTAGAATCATTCCATTAATTATTCAGACTAGTATCCTAATTCTTATTATTTTTAAACATTTTAGAAGGTGTACTCTTGCCTTATACCAGACATGGGCATGATGGTTAGAGTGTTCACCAATGGCCCAGGAGACCTGGGTTCAATCCCAAGTCAAGACATACAAAAAACTCAAAAAATGGTACTTGATGCCTCCTTGCTTAACACTAAGCATTATAAGGTAAAGATAAAGAGTAAAGTGGAGCAATCTAAGGAAATGAGCAGGACCCTCCCCTACACCTTGGTGTAGTAGCTATCGAAAAGGAAGCCTTCGGGTCACCCTCGGCTATGGTCGCCAACAACTTTTTACTCTTGCCTTTCTAATGCTGCAAAAAGGTCTTAGATGAAGCATTGCAATCATGCCATAGAATTATTATCCCCATCTTTGCTGTTTTTCTCACATTTTGGTTGGTACCCTCTCCATTGGGGAGGAATGTATCTTTTTGTAGTAAATAATCCACTTCGTTATCTTTGTTTTTGTCTATTTTTTTTTTTTAAATATTTCGAATATGAATTAGTTCAAAGTTTTCACAGCACTAGAAATCCTTAGGGAGTTGCAGAAAACAATTGAAAATAGATTTAATTAAGTACAGAAAGGGGCTTTAAAAATCCGAAGGAGTTTCTTTTTTTTTTTTTCTTAATTTCATTACTTAACTGTGAAGCAAAACTGTTTACGCTTTTATCAATTTTCCTAATCTTAGAAGATAAGAGATGGCTATCTTTAAGATTTTGTTTTCTGTGTTTTAATAGAAAAAACCTGTTTCACTTATTTTTGTTGTTATTTACTTTCTATAATTTCAATAAGACTATTAATACTCCCCAAACTTGCAGAAAAGCAATTGATAAACTAAGATACTTGATTTGGTTTGGTTGAGTTTTATGGCATATCAACCATTGTAGGTTATTTAATGCCAAATAATCTTTATACATGTATATTAAATATATATGATTCGATTTGGTTGAATTTTATGGCATATCAACCATTGTCTGTTATTTAATGCCAAATCCATTTTTATACATATCATCATCATCATCATCATCATCATTATGTTGGGCCATCGGCACGGATATCCCTGACCCTTTCTCACCAGCTCTCCCAATCGTTCATCGCTTTTGGCTGGTCTTCAGGGCTACACCATGTATCCTCACAGAGTTGCTGTATGTAGGTTTGAGCTGATCGCCGTGCTTTTACTTGGCCATTCATATAAACAGTTCTATTTCAAACAATTTAGTTTGGCATAAGTACACAGTTTAGTTCTATTTAACCCTTTGACAGGACCCTATCAAGTGTTACCACTCTGGGCCAGAGTGGACCTGGGAGCAATGGTTACTCTGCATAAATGTGTACTCCGCATTCCCCAAAGCTCCAGCATTACTGGAGCCTCACTATCAAGTTATTTAGTGCCATATCAAGGACACTCATTGGGGGAGTCTAACCACTTTGCAGAGATGCCGTCAGTGTATTCTCCAGCCCCAGTTGACTCGGACACTTATTGGGGGAGTCTTACCCCTCTGTAGAGATGCAGTTGGTGTATTCTACAGCCCCAGCTGACTTGAACACTGATTGGACGTGTCTTATTCCTCTGCAGATATGCAGTCGGTGTATTATACAGCCCCAGTTAACTCGGACACACATTGGGGGTGTCTTATTCCTCTGAAGAGATGCAGTCGGTGTATTTTACAGCCTCAGTTGACTCGGACACTCATTGGGGGAGTCTTACCCCTCAGCAGAGATGCAGTTAGTGTATTCTACAGCCCCAGCCGACAGGGACACTCATTGGGGGAGACTTATTCCTCTGCAGAGATGCAGTCGGTGTATTCTGCTGGCAAAACCAACTGTGCCACTTGTTGGGGGAGTCTTACCCCTCAGCAGAGATGCAGTTAGAGTATTCTACAGCCCCAGCCAACTGGGACACTTATTGGGGGAGTCTTACCCCTCTAGAGAGATGCAGTCGGTGTATTCTACTGCTCCAGCCGATTAGGCCACTTATGAGGAATGAGAAATACCTATTAAGGTACAGTATATAACACAATATGAGCAAAATTTCTTGAACCATCTGGTTACTATACTGTAATCTTCACCTTTTATCCATCAAATGTTTTTAATCCCTTCCACAGCATTATGGCTCAGTTTCAACTTGTAAAACATAAGTTCTCAAATTAGACTACATTGCACATTCATCTGAGCAGCTTTCAAATCATACATTGAGTGAAACAATGCACAACGTATCAGCACACCAACTACCACAATACTATCAACTACAGTAGATACTTTCCACTACTTTAGTCATGTGATATACATGCCACAAAACGTTTTTGACTCGTCCAAGTAGAAGTCAATATCCAAATTGATAAATGGCAATAGATTCTATACACAGCCAAAAAGACTGATACAGAGCTACCAAATATGGGATACATTAATTATTGGGCCTAGGGAATGGTTGGTCAGTCAGTTAGTTGGTTGCTTGGTTGTTTTGCTTAACTATTCTTATTTATTAACTATTCTTAATACTATTAATTAGTACACAATTATATGGTGTCAAGTAATTAAGGATAATCGTTTGTAAACAATTATAGCTTCAAGTAACTATTCTAAATTTCAATTATATTGTTTCAAAATGCTTTAACATACAATTTAATTTTCCTAAACTCTAGGCAAAAATTAACCCCAAACAGGTTGCCATACCATTAAAATCAATCAATCATAATACTAATATTTTGCACAGTTATATGGTGTTCCTATATAATATTGATAATTTTTAAACAGATCTATTTGATAGAATTTTCACAGGTATTACCGTTTTAGTTCAGAGTGGATCTGGGAGTAATGGCAATGAAAGGGTGACTCCATTCTAACTGGGCTATTGGATGCAATTCAACACTCTTTTTTTGTGGAGAAGTGGTCTTACTCTCTCAGCAGAGAATGCAGATGGCAAGTTCTTGGCCCTATTGATGCTCTGGGAAAGGGTTCAATATAAAATTATTTTTAAAAAAGCCAAAAAACTTCTGATCTTTAACAGAACATACGGAGTCTACACTCGGATCTTTGGCCAAAAAAAGGGTCAATTATAATGTACTAAGTAATTTCTCTAAACTTTAATCTTAATTGAAATTGGCATGCAAATCCCTTTTACTTCTAGGAGTGTATCAAAGACGTCTGAATAGGGTGCAGTTGGTTAGCACCTTGTTTCCCTTGATACGAGGAACATTTTAGCTTAAAATCCATCACAAAGGTCTCATTCCTTTAGAAATCAAATAAAATTGCAATCAGCAGAAACTCTCTCCCCACATATGTGGGACTGGAATTTTTGGATCAAAATTATTAGACAGAATTCATTCGAAATGAAAGTAAATAGGTATACATGTATAAATATATATGTATGAGGGACGTTTGAAAAGTTCATAAGCAGACCAAGATCGTCTCATTGATTGGGACTGAATAATGTTTATTTTTCAACATAGTCCCCTGAAAAAAGGTGCTGCGGGTCTGCACTCTGTTTCACTAGCCACCAGGAATATTTAAGCTTAAAATGTATCACGAGGGTCTAATTCATTCAGAAAGCAAATAAAATTGCAATCTTAGCATCTTATACAGGAATTTTGCCAGTGTCGAATTGTGATATATTAGGTGAACATAAAAGTTGCTCGTGCCATTTTGAAAACTAGTGACTAAATACAGAGTAGAATGAAAAAAAAAACAACAAAAAAAAAAAAAAAAACGAAAACAAATAATGCTAGAAACTTTTACACATATCTAATATAATACATACGATATAAATTATATTATGATATTTATTACAAGTATGAAACTATTATAAGTGAAAAGAAATAATATTCATTATAAGAACCATATGATATAATTGCCATATCTATTATAAGTATATGACCATTATAAAGTTAGAGCAAATAAATATTTATCAGATGTTAAAAAAGATCTGATAAGAATTTCAATCTCAACACTTTTCTATATTTGTAACCAGTTGCTGTGTAGTGACTTATAAGCCAATGGTGTAGAAAGCATAAAGCCTTCAAGGCCAAAAAAGCTTATATATATATATATATATATATATATATATATATATATATATATATATATATATATATTTGACTGTCCCGTTATTATATAGGTTAAAGTGTTCAAGATCAAGTCATAACAAAGACTCAAAAAATGGTACTTGATTCCTCCTTGCTTAACACTCAGCATTATCCTATTTACCCAAACCCTCCGCTCGGGCAGGATATGAACCAAGGTCTATTTTTAAGCGGAGTTTAACAGGTTTGAAGTCAGAGTTTTCCTTCTCGTAGACTAGTTGCCTCACCAAGGCTGAAGAACCTAGTCTGCCCTACTATTTACCCATAGCTGGAGGGAGAATAATTGGATTCATACCTTTCCCAAGGGTATTAGTGCTATGTGAAATACTATCAGTCTCGTCCAGAATTTGAACTCGTGTCACCGTGTCCATTTCCTACGACGATAACCATTACACCACGGGCACCTCAGCATTATAAGGTACGGATCAAGGGTAAGTGGAGTAATCTAGGGAAAGGAGTAGCTTCCTTCCCTATACATCAGTGTTGTAGCTATTGAAAACGGAAACTTCGGGTCGCTCTCGACTACAGTCTGCAAACTTATATATACGTATATATATATATATATATATATATATATATATATATATATATATATATATATATATATATATATATATTTCATTTTGCTTGCTGGTGTGCTTTTCAGCTATAGACTTCTAGGCTACGGCTATGATTTAGATATTTGCCACTAGAACACCTTTGACCTCTAGAAGTGTTTTAACGTATTTTTTTATATACGCCTTCCCTGTTGCTTCTGGTGTTTTTCGAAGCAATTTAGATTAAAATTAGTCGGGAAGGTCTAAATCATTTCACAGACAAATAAAAATCCGCATCTGCTCGAGTGAACTCCTGGGAGGTAAATTACTTGCCCATATTCTTCATCAAAATTGGCATGTGAACTCCCTTTACTTCAAGGAGTGTATCAAAGAAGTCTGAATAGGGTGCAGTTGGTTAACACCTTGTTTCCCTTGATACGAGGAACATTTTAGCTTAAAATCCATTACAAAGGTCTCATTCATTCAGAAAGCAAATAAAATTGCAATCAGCAGAAACTCCCTTCCCACATATGTGGGACTGGAATTTTTGGATCAAAATTATTAGACAGGATTCATTCGAAACGAAAGTAAATACATATACATGTATAAATATATATGTATGAGGGACGTTTGAAAAGTTCATCAGCAGACCAAGATCGTCTCATTGACTGTGACTGAATAATGTTTATTTTTCAACATAGTCCCCTTTGTGGTCGCACACTTCTTCCATCGGTTTTGCAGTGCTTGGATCTCATTTATAAAAAGTTATCATCAGTAGATATTACGTCACCACAGGAACTTTTTGGGCAATGAAATTTTCGGCCACTCTCATATATATATATATAGGTAGAAGAATATTAAAAAAGAAAAGTTACATAAAAAAGTGCTCGATTCAGTGATATCAGAACAGGTATAAGCCTAGATATATTAGAATTATGGACACAATAAGTCTGTTGCTTAAGTCTTATAAATTTTCCTTAATCTTCTGATGGTTGTGTGGTAAAAGTGGCCTGGCTAGCATGAGGTTTAGTAATTTACTAAGCTTTTTTGGTTAGATGTGGCACACGACTGTATGAATGGAGCGCCCATTGAGACTTGAACTCACTCATGAAAGTTAGTTAATCTAATTTGCTAACCATTGTACTTGCCCAGTCGGCTGGGGCTGTAGAATAAACTGACTGCATCTTTGCAAACGGGTAAGACTCCCCTCAACGAGTGTCTTGAATATGACACTAAACAATCTGATGGTGAGGTTCCAGTAATACCGGAGCTTTAGGAAGTGTAGAGTACCCCTTCATTGTCATGACTCCCAGGCTCACGCTGACCCAGAGTGGTGACACCTTACAGGGTCCTATCTATGGGTCAAATAGAACTGAACTGTGTACTTATGCTAAACTGAATTGTTTGAAAAAGAAATGTTTTTGACATTGAAACTGTGTACTTATGCTGAACTGAACTGTTGGAAATAGAACTGTTTTGACATTTAACTGTTTGTAAAAAAAATAACTATACTTATACTAAACTGAGTTGTTTGAAATTTAATTCGGTGTTAAAAGACTCGAAAAGGGTTGATACGCCGTAAAACAAAAGAACCAAACCAAACCTAACCATTATACCACCCAAGGTGCCCCTGGCGTAAGGTTTAGTCATGGGATATATTGTTATTGCACGAGACATTTGCACGAAAGAATAACTTGGTAAAGTGTTGAAATAGATAACATTCAAATGAGGAAAAAAATTTCGCTTTCTTCTTTTCCTCCCTCTTTTTTTTTTTTCTTGGCTATCTAAATAGAGGCGAAGTTAATTGATTGATCAGACTGAGGTAGTAGATGATATAAGAGAAATTAGTTGACATGTCTACACTTAGATATTAATTCCCTTCTTTTGTTTTGCTCAACAAAAACAACATATCACGTGACTAAACCTCACGCTATATAGACGCTTTACTGACCACGTTTATCACACGTCTGAAAATTGTTGAATTCACATGAGAATTAATAGACTTATTGGGTCCATAAGCGACCCAATCTAGGGAAAGGAGTACCGCCCTCCCTTACACTTCGGTGTAGTAGCTATTGAAAAAGGAGCTTACAATTGTCAATTATATATATATATATATATGAAATATGGTTGGAAGCTAGTGTTTTATAACTGAAAATGTGCTCTACCCATGGTGCTATTGCATTCTTAGTATCTGCTGTAGTTTCTATGGAAATTAAGTTGAGTCTTTACTTTCAGAGTATCCTATCTATCTATCTATCTATCTATCTATCTCACACTCTCAGCCATGGCTGTAGAATACACCAACCGGACCTCAGCAGAAATGAAAGACCAACCCCGCAACAATTGTCCTGGGTATGACACCAAACCATCTGATGTTGAGGCTCCAAGTTTGAGCTTTAGGGTGTGTGGAGTATCCTTTGATTGCCATTACTCCCAAGCCCACTCTGATCCAGAGTGATAGTACTTGTTAGGGTCCCATCTATGGGTCATATAGAACAATTCAATCATTTGCAAAAATTGAAACCATTTGAACAGGTGCGAACAAATGATTAATATCAAAGGATTTGGCATTAAATTACCCACAAGTGTGGATATGCCGTTAAACATAACCAAACCAATTCAAACTAAACCAAACTCTCTTTCTCTCTTTCTCTCTCTCCCTCTCTCTCTATATATATAAGATTCCTTAGCCTCGTCAGGATGTGATACAAGGTCAATTTTTCAGACAAGTTGGCCGGTTTGAATTCGGAGTTTTCCTTCTCCTAGACTGGTTGCCTAACCAAGGCCAAAGAGCTAGTTTTGCTCTACTATTTATCTATATCTGGCAGTGGAGGGAAGAGCTGGGTTTATGCCTTTTCCAAAAGCATTAGTGAAACGCAAACTGCTCCGTTCAGGATTTGAACTTGATTCGTCACGTCTATTTATGGATACGATAACCATTACAAATACGCACGTCTACAACACACACACACACTCACACACACATACGCACGCGCGCGCACACACACACACACACACACACATATATATAGAATAAAAATGCATTGGAAATGATTTTTCAATAAAAATGCATTGGAAATGATTTTACAATAAAAATGCATTGGAAATGATTTTTCAATAAAAATGCATTGGAAATGATTTTACAATAAAAATGCATTGGAAATGATTTTTCAATAAAAATGCATTGGAAATGATTTTACAATAAAAATGCATTGGAAATGATTTTTCAATAAAAATGCATTGGAAATGATTTTTCAATAAAAATGCATTGGAAATGATTTTACAATAAAAATGCATTGGAAATGATTTTTCAATAAAAATGCATTGGAAATGATTTTACAATAAAAATGCATTGGAAATGATTTTACAATAAAAATGCATTGGAAATGATTTTTCAATAAAAATGCATTGGAAATGATTTTTCAATAAAAATGTATTAGAAATGATTTCATAATAAAAATACATTAGAAATGATTTTACTATAGAAGTGCATTGGAAAATGATTTTTACAAGAAAAATGCAGAAGAAAATGATTTTTGTAATTAAAATATGATTCCCGCACGAACAATAACGGACTCTACTCTGATGACATAGCGCTTCTGGCAAATACACCCGTCCAGGCCGAATCCCTGCTGCATAGTCTGGATCTTGCAGCAGGTGGCATTAGCCTACATGTGCACGCAGACAAAACGGAGTAGATGAGCTTTGATCAACTTGGTGGTATCTCCACTCTAAATGGTGGCTCTCTGACACAAGTGGACAAGTTCACCTACCTCTTAAGCAGCGTCTCATATACGGAAAATGACATCAATACGCGACTAGCGAAAGCATCGACAGCTATCGATAGACTATCGGTCATATGGAAGTCAGATCTATCTGATAAAATAAAACACAATTTTTTCCAAGCAGTGGTCGTGTCCATACTACTGTATGGATGCACCAATTGGGCGTTGACTAAGCGTATTGAGAAAAAGCTTGACGGCAATTACACAAGGATGCTATGAGCTATATTAAGCAAATCCTGGAGGTGCCTGTGGTGTAATGGTTATCGTCGTAGGAAATGGACACGGCGACACGAGTTCAAATCCTGGACGAGACTGATTGCATTTTCACATAGCACTAATACCCTTGGGAAAGGTATGAATCCAATTATTCTCCCTCTAGCTATGGGTAAATAGTAGGACAAACTGAGTTCTTCAGCCTTGGTGAGGCAACTAGTCTAGGAGAAGGAAAACTCCGAATTCAAACCTGTTAAACTCTGCTTAAAAAAATTGACCTTATGTCATATCCTGCCCAAGCGGAGGGGTTGGTAAATAGGATTAAGCAAATCCTGGAAGCAACATCCACCAAAACAGCAGCCGTTCGTTTAGAAGTGTTTCTTTTGATTGTGTCGCGACAGACAGTTGACGTGTCAGTAACCATATTTTTGGCTTTTTTTTTTCATCCTGCAAGATTGACAAACTTTTTTTCATTGACCCTAAACTTGAAAATGGAGTAAAATAAACACCTCGTTGGGCATATTATGTTTTTTTGTTATAAGAAAAGCTGTAAAAACTAACGATGTTTTTTGAAGTCTGTAAAACAATTCCTCCGAATGATGAAACTTATCAAGGGAATTTTGCAAAATTTCTCACCGAAACGCATTTCAGGTTCGATTTGACCAGTTGAGATGAATGGCAAGCAGATCAAGGTATTTCTTGAGAGTAATGAACATTATATGAGACGAATAATAGCAAACATTTTATTAGATATCCAAATCAAGCACTGAAGATAATTTGCATCAAGTTGGTTATGTTAGTCACTTTGATGTGTGGCTTCCAGGAACAATTCACTATTTTAACGTAACGAAAATTTCGTGTTTATGAGATAAATTGGTTAATGAAAAAGATTTGTATAGTTTATTGTAAATTATCGAACACATTTAAAGTGGTTTGCGATATTTCACAATTTTTCATGAACAAGCTCACCAGTCATAGTCGATAGTGGTCAAGGCATTACTAGAGAATAAACAACATTAGATAACCAAATATCTAAAATATCCAAATCAAACACTAAAGGTTGCATCATGTTTTCACTTTGATGTGTAGCTTCCGCGTGTGATTAGCAATTTGTACGTAGCGAAAATGTCCTGTTTTTTCTTTTTTAATTAAGTTTAGTAAAACATGAATAACTTACAATAAAATAGAATACAAGAAATGAACTATTATTAATTGTATCAGAGAAGGTGAAGCGATGTTAAGGTGGGACGGGGGGTTAATTACTATGTGTTTCTTATGAAGAAGAAGATGAATGATTCGAACAAGTATTGATCCAAGTTTGACCAGTTTAAGACAGAACTAATAAATATGTCCAATAAAGTAACATGAAATAAACTACTATTAATTGTATCAAAGAAGGTGAAATGATGTTAAGGTGGTGGTGGGGTCATTGCTATGAGTCCTTATGAAAAAGCAGATGAATGATTCGAACAAGTATTGATCCAGGTTTGACCAGTTTAAGACAGGAGTAGTAAATATAGTAAATATGCCCAATAAAGTAACATGAAAAGAAGTTAATAAAGTTTTTTTTTAATTTTTGGCGTAAAAAACACAAAAAGGTTGATAAACCAAATGAACTTGGTGATATTTTGTATATAATTAATTAATATTTTATAAATTTGACTAATTAACAATTTCATTGTTAATCATTTAAAATCTGTTCTATAATAAATAGATATTAATTTTGGATTAAAAAAAGGTAAGATCTTATGAACAGAAAATTAGAACTTTTTTTATTCATAATATATAATTAGATTGAGCTGATTGTCTGTGTATGGTACATCACTCCACAAAAAATATACCAACCAAGTTAATATTTTAATACAATATAATTGCTCTCTCTCTCTCTCTCTCTCTCTCTCTCTCTCTCTCTCTCTCTCTCACACACACACACACACACACACACACACACACACACACACACGCATAAATATATATTTTTTAATACAGTTTAGATTTTCAAATACACACACACACACACACACACACACACACACACACACACACACACATTCTAATACAGAATAATTTCACATACACACACATATATATTTTAATAGTTTAATTTTTCACACACATACACTCATTACATATATATGTATTGATGCAGTTTAAATTTTCAAACACACAGACGCACACACACACACATACATATATTTTAATACAGTATAATTTCTCACAAACACACATACACACTCACACACATATATTTTAATAGTTTAATCTTTTACATACACACACACATACACACACTTATATTTTAATACAGTTTAAATTTTCACACATACATACACACACACACATATATTTTAATACAGTTTAATTTCTTTCACACACATGCACACAAACACATGTTCACACACACACCACACACACACACACACACACAAACACCACACACATACACACATATATATATATATGAATATATCAAGTGTAAAAAATAATAAAAACTCACAACTAAGAGTTTCACGTAGTCGATCCTTAGATGAGCTGGTATTCAACACGTTTGATTTCTTTGTCAATAACCATTATATAAGATATAAAAAAGTCAGATTATTGAATATTACCTTATCTAAGAGCCGAAGGCATGAAACCGTCTTATATCTTATTTTCTACACTGGAAATATTCGGTGATACTGATTTGGATTTTCGTGCATTGAATACCAAGTGTGTGTGCTTAATTTTATAATTCCGACTCTTTTTTTATGTGTAGTAGTTTACTAAGCTTTGTATGGGGCACCCAATGAGACTCGAACTCACTCGTGTAGGTTTGCTAACTTGCTAACCATTACACCACCCCAGGTACCCTGTATTTCTATGTGTAGTTTGCGATATGAATATTAATTTTTCAAAACTTCTCGTGACGGAATATGAACGTGGATACTTCTTAAATTTGAACAAAGTGAGAAACCCTGGAGCAAGCAAAACCTTCGCTAACAATATAAAGAGCCAGTCTTCATATAAAGAAATATGATGCTATGAATTGTTTTCATATAAAGAAACAGAGTCTTCATAAAAAGAAACATCATGCTATGAATTGTTTTCAGATTAAGAAACAGAAACAGTCTTCATATAAAGAAATATGATGCTATGAATTGTTTTCATATAAAGAAACAGAGTCTTCATATAAAGAAACATGATGCTATGAATTGTTTTCAGATTAAGAAACAGAAACAGTCTTCATATAAAGAAACATGATGCTATGAATTGTTTTCAGATTAAGAAACAGAAACAGTCTTCATATAAAGAAACATGATGCTATGAATTGTTTTCATATAAAGAAACAGAAACAGTCTTCATATAAAGAAACAAGATGCTATGTTGATGAAGTTGCCTGTCAAAGGATTCTTCCTGTCGCTATTCAACACAAGAACGGGAAAGCTTTGCCCATGCCGAAGGACACCCACAATTCAGTTTCTCCCTCTTGATGTATGGCAGAGCCACTGTCAAGACAAAATCAATATCAACTGTGTGGATGAGGATCTTGTGGCCATTGGGAGCAGCGTGGGCGGCATGCACTATTATACGGCTGTCGGCTTCTTCGAGGTTTCCAGGAGCCAAGGTTGCAGTATCTAAGAATGGTGGTTTGCTCAAGGCACCATTTCCTTCAGTGATGGTCCTTGTCTGCAAGTCGGAATGAGTCATGGAGGACGCTAGAGAGGAAACTGAACAGCACTCTTTTGTTCTCTTCGACCTGGAAGAAGCTGGTTCAGTTCCTGGAGATCACTGCACTATTCAACACTTGTCACCTCACTCCTTTTCCGCGCTTGGCTCTTGCTGTACCCCTTAACGAGTTTGTATTGTAGCGGTTTTACACCAGGTCAATCACGTGGCTTTGATGAGAGTAGGGCTCAAAGACCTGCTGTGCATACTCGTGGAAGCTTTTTGCTGTAGATAGCTTCAGCATCTGGACGATGACCACTCTATCTTGCACAATGCAGCTAATTGGAGGAACCTTGGATTGACTGATCTCTTCTATGCAAGAGAGAAAATCTTTCCCGGTTCTGGCTCCTGATATACAGACGAGAGAACAGTTCTACGTCATTCTCGAGAGATTTCATTAGCTGCTTGTTCTTTCCCATTTTCAGCTTGTTTCTGTGGATGGTATCTCCTATGAGTTTTGTTCTATCCACCAGGTGCTCCCTGACGAAGTTATCAAACTAACCTACTTCGTGTACATGACGGAAGGCGTCTACTGCTCCGGCCTGTCGAGTACCAGCAGATACTGACCCTCTTCTTCAAATAGATTCTTGAAAGTCTTGTACCATATTCACAATTAACGTTATGTGCGAAATGGACATATAATGTTCATAACGATAGAACATAGGAATCTCGGAATTAAAAAACACGTAACGACTTCTTGTTCAGGTACGAAACCTTTTTATTAACTTTGAGCTAAAGGTTTCGACGTAAGGAGGAGAGACACAATCTTCTTTGCTGTCTTATTCATTTGGCCCCCAACTCGAGCGGCCCCCATAGGGCGCACGTTCGCCTCAAATTCTCACACAAACCTCCGCGCGCTTCCGGTGCGTGACGTCACCCGCACCCTGTCACCCCGTTTCGTCTCGGACTATTAAGATATTTGAGTGACATCTCCATCCGCCCGCGCGCGCCCGCGTTAACACCTGCCTCAATGTTGCACCTAACTAACCCATGTGCTGAGCCGAAAAGTTCTTAGCCTAACTAAACTCAAAGGCATGAACCGAAATCCCTCGGGTATTCCATAACAGTCTCCCATCACATTAACTATCGGTTATACTTCTTTCAGGATAGCAATCTGTACTCTTGCTGGCCTGTCATGGTGCTTCGTATCTGGTGGTCTCTTTTTCGGTTCAGTGTCATCGTGAAACAGTTCGATGAACCAGGCAACCTCTGTCCGGCCACCATCCATCTTTATAGAGGGCTGGGGTTGTCAGTCTGTGTCTGTTGATGGCAACATTGTTCTACTCTTGGGCCTAATCGATAAGGATTGTAGAAAACAGTCTGTTCGTCTTCTGGATAGGGACATTCCTCGGTTGGAATTCCTTATCTATTTCGTCGGCAGTTCCACCATATCTCGCAGATACTCAACAATCCAGCGCCTGTAATTAATGTTACCCACAGTATAGAACCATACTGCTAGTTCTGTCAGTTCATCGACGTCCATCGAAAATGACATTTGGCACTGAGAGCATGCGTGCATCAGGATTGTCACCTCCAGTTGCCGGGCAATTGTCCAGTAGTAGAATTGGAAGCAGATCTCTACTTTTTGCTGGTCTAAATCGTAAAACTTCAGCTGCTTCTGCTGGTTGAAGGAAGATGTTGCTTTATGTCATCTCCTGGTACGACTGACATGGGATGTCCGAAAGAAGTCCACTGTCCTGGCATTGGTGATCTCTGCCTGAATCAGTGCTTGCACACATCAGCTCCCTTACAGCCAGTCTTCATCGCTGCAATCTCGATATAAAGAACACCGAGGAGGACAACAATGTTATCTTCTCCATATCCCTGTGGTCACTATCACTAGATTTACTTCGCTAGAGCAAACAGCGGCTGGTTGAATGGGACCACTGGAGTCTGGCCAGGGTTGAGATGTTCCAGCCTAATCCAGATCACAAGAGTGCGAGCAATGTGGTGGTAAAGATAGTTCATCTGGCTGGCATGTTCTGCTAGTTTGTATTATATACAGCCGATGAAGAGTTCTTTAGTGGATAAGGTTCTGGAAGGGCGACTTGGGTGAATTGTAACTTGAAATCCTCTATTTCATCATGTTGTTTGAAAATGTGACTAAGAGCTATCTGGAATGTCTAGATTCAAAACATTCAATGAAAATTCACTACGAGCTATCAAGACATTCTAGAAAGCTCTTAGCAGTCAGTCGGAATCCAGTGAAAGACCATCAACAAATGTCGTTGTGAAAAACTCACCATGAGTAAAGTAATAATAATAATTATAATATGTTTGCACATAGTAATATGGTTTCAAGTATTTCTATATAAGACTAATAATTTGCAAGTAATTATATGATTTGAAATAAGTTGTTGGCGACCTTAGTCGAGGGTGACCCGAAGGCTCCCATTCCAATAGCTACAACACCGAATGAATTGCTCCACTTTACCCTTGATCCTTTACCTTATAATGCTGAGTGTTAAGCTCGGTGGCATCAAGTACCATGTTTTGAGTCTTTGGTAGGATTGAAACCCGGTCTCCCGGACCATTGACAAACACTACTCATTAGGCCAACAATTATAGGTTCAAGTAACTATTTTGAATACAACTAATTTTCATACAATTCGAAAATATCACGTATTCATATCCAATACGAATGATTTTTAAACAGATCTTCTTGACCTGTAGATGGAACCTCACCACCGGATACAGTTTAGTGTCATACCCAGAATACTTCTTGGTGGGGGAAATGTTTTCTTACCCTTCTGCAGAAGATGCAGTTTGCACATTCTAAGCCTCTCCGACAAATCTGAAAATTAAGAATTACCCATCGTTCCTTGATAACAACTGTGGGGATTAAAAAAAATAAAAAATAAAAAATAGAATAAATAAATGCAAAAAGTAATGGTTTCCTGGGAGGCCTCTGACAAGAAGTGAAATCGGCGCATGCCTAGAAAGAGGGGCTCCTTGGCGCCAAAGAGAAATTCTCTCTCATAAAGCTTTCATCGTCCCGACCGAAAGACCATTTTCTCTCGGTTGCAGGTGGGGAGCGCATGTGGTGCTTGCGTCCCGGGGCCTAGCATCGAACTGCATCTCCTACTAGTAGCAGCAAACAAACGATGGACTCTCAAACTTTTAATTGCCGGAAATGATTCTATAACCTACTTGAACGACTTGTTTGGGAAAAGCGATTACTTCTACTGGTTCGGGACAAAATTTCTTGCCACAGAATAGTCGTAACCGCCCCCACCCACTAAAAAATAAAATTTAAGTATTAAGGTATTCTTGTCTTTTCCCTTCCGTCCTTAATTCTCTTATGAGTCGTCACAGACAACAAATAAATGGGGTAAGTAAAAGGAAAAAGAGTCAGGAAACTAAAAATCTACCAACAATAAAGATTCATCAACCAACTTCATACATACAAAAAAAACCTTCCTATGATATTTACCCAACCCCTCCGCTCGCGCAGGATATGACACAAGGTCAATTTTTAAGCGGAGTTTAACAGGTTTGAATTCGGAGTTTTCCTTCTCGTAGACTAGTTGCCTCACCAAGGCTGAAGAACCTAGTCTGCCCTACTATTTACCCATAGCTGGAGGGAGAATAATTGGATTCATACCTTTCTCAAGGGTATTAGTGCTGTGTGAAATGCTATCAGTCTCGTCCAGGATTTGAACTCGTGTCGCTGTGTCCATTTCATACGACGATAACCATTATACCACGGGCACCTTCATATGCCTCATAATGGTGACCCCGACGTGATACGAACACTCCGGCGTAACTTGCAAAGGAATATATACAAATTCGGACGGGCAAGCTCAACAAAAAAATAAGTAAAAGAAAAAAAATTCAAAATTTCAAATACAATACTGCAATATATGTTCTTTATAATAATCAATGAACGTTGAAAAATACACGAACCACCAGGAAGACCCACTCAATAAAAGAAAACAACCTTGCACAGTTTATATGGAGCCTTGGTCAACATTTGCTGAACTTTACTCAAGATATTAATTAAAGAAAATGAATTATCCTTGTCTGTCGCATTTAACTGAAGTGAAGAAATGTGTGTGTGTGTGTGTGTGTGTGTATCTATATATATGTATATATACTGTGTATGCGTGCGTGTGTATGGGTGAGAGCAAGAATGTGTATATTTATGTGTATATGTACGTGTCTATACAAATTTTGAGATATGTGTGTATGTGCAAATACACACGCGTTTGTATATATATATATATATATATATGAGTGTGTGAGCAAGAATGTGTATATTTGCATGTACGTGCATTTAAAATTGTCATAGACTCTTGAAAATTCAGTATCTTATTGCTATACATCTTATGAGATGATTGACCAATTTTTATGATTTCAGAATCAAATAAACAGCTTCAGCAGCAACTGGGATACACCATACTAAAGCCTGATTGTCATAGCTGGTGAATTTCAAAAATGCAATCTGAACGTGAGGACACTTTAGAAGAACGATATGCAATAAAATTGTAGTTTAAACTCGGAAAAAATGCCAGAGAAACGTATGGAATGCTTCAGACTGCTTTTGGAGCATCTTGCATCAATCGAGCATCAGTTTTTGAGTGGCATAAGAGATTCAAGGAAGGCAGGGAGTCTGTGAGGGATGATGAGAGGTGAGGGAGGAGTAAGGAAGTCAATACAACAGCG
>OY757918.1:80137274-80199774 GCA_963585895.1 Sepioteuthis lessoniana
GAACTATATTGTTTGAAATGGAATTTTTTTTTGTATGCTAAACTGGATTGTTTGAAATAGAACTGTTTTTGACATGGAAGGTTTACTTACGCTAAACTGAATTGTTTGAAATAGAACTGTTTTGACATTTAACTGTGTAAAAAAACTATACTGGTACTAAACTGAATTGTTTAAATTAGAACTGTTTGACTAAACTGAATAGCTTGAAATAGAAATGTTTTTGACAATTATTCATGCTAAACTGAATTGTTTGAAATAGAACTGTTTATTTGTATAAAAATGGAGTTAGCATTGAATAACCTACAAAGGTTGATATGCCATAAAACCCAAACAAACATATCTTTAGGTAAAATAGATCTGTTTAATAATTATTTGTATTAGATTGGAATACTTTATTTCATATATTCATTTGTATTAAGAAGTATTACTTAAAGCTATGGATTATTAGCCTTATTATTACTTTAGACCATGCAACTCTGAGCAAATTATTTGTATTGGAAAGGAATACTTGATACCATATAATTTTAAGTCATTTGTCCCTAGAATCGTAACTTGAAGATATAATTTTTATCAAAGTTTATCATACAACTGTGTGCAAATTATTTCTATGTATTCCCCCCGCTCCGAGCATGTTGCGACACAAGGTCTTTTTTAAGTAGAGTTTAACAGGTTTGAATTCAGAGTTACGAGATGAACGCCTCCACAATATCTATAAACTATTTGCAAAACATTAAAAAAACAACAAAAAAACAAACAAGCACGAAAAATGTAAATATAAATGTACAATGAAATCAATTCCCTCACCTAAAATAATCCTTGCCGGTTTGATATGCCGTTACAATAAATCGATCAAAATCACTCAGATCACTGCGCGCTGATATCCCTCGAAAAGGCATTAATATATTTCTTCTTCCCTCCCGTTCAGGGTAAATACACAGTCGAGTGGAAAAGTTCATTGGGTGAGAATTTCATAAGATGACGTCAAATATGCTATTGATGACTTTTTTGACCAATGGGATCCAAGCACTGCAACTTGGAAAGAAGTGTGTAGACAGCAAAGGGGGCTATGTTTAAAAATGAAACTCATTTGGTCTCATTCTATAGTCAGCCTATGAACTTATTTCAGCCGACTCTCATAAGTATTGCAGACTTGGCTCTTTAACTTTGGTTAGACAACAAGACAAGGAGAAGAAAAACTGAATTCAGACCTGCTGTACTCAGCTTAAAAACTGACTTCGTTTCACCTCTTGAGGGGTTGGGTAAATATATATACTTGTCCGAGGATTCATTTCCCCGAAAATTCAAATCACAAAAAATTAAAAGAAGTTGACTTTACTATCTAAATTGCGCGTAGCGTTGTCGGCTGAAGGTCGGGCTATAGAATACACCGACTACATCTCTCCTGAAAGGGAAATTCAGTGTTGAATTAAATAGCGCGCCAAAACAAAATACCAGATTTTCCTCTTCTCTACAACCCTCTCAAGGATAGGACACTAAACCATCTGATGGTGAGGCTCCAATTATCCTGGAGCTTTGAGGAATGTGGCGTACCTCTTCATTACCCTTACTCACAAGATAGGGTCCCATCTATGGGCCAAATGGAACTGCTTCATCATTTAACTGTGTGCAAACAAATGACTGATATCAAATGGAATTGTTCGTGTTACATAGCAATTTTTAAAAGCATTTAACTGTGTGCAAAGAAATTTGTTCTAACTCGACAACATATTCTCCCACACATCATATATGAGTAACTATTTATCTGTGTGCAAACAAATGATAGATGTTAAATAGCTGTATTACTGTTACATAGCAGTACTTGAAACTATTTAAACGCGAGTGAAAATTGAATTATTGGTATTGCATAGGAATATTTGGAACCATTAAAATATGGACAAATGAATGAAAAGTATTAAATAGAATTATTACTGTTAAGTAGCAATGCTTGAAACCACTTCACTGTGTGCAAACGAAAGACTGATATTAAATTAAATCATTTATGTTAGATAGAAAAACTTGAAACCATTTAATAAAGTGCAAACAAATAAGGTTTGTTTCGCTAAAATATTTTACCTACAAACTATGCGTATATATATATATATATACACACACACACACACACACACACACATATATATATATATATATATATATATATATATATATATATATTCATATATATATACATATATATATGTATGTACATATATATATATATATATATATGCATATATATACATATAAATATATAGATATACATATATATATATGCATATATATATACATATATATATATACATATATATATTAATACATATATATATATACATATATAGATATATATATATACATATATACATATATATATATATATATACATATATACATATATATATATATACATATATATACATATATATATATATATACATATATATATATATACATATATATATATACATATATATATATATATACATATATATATATATATATATACATATATATATATATATATATAAATACATATATATATATATACATATATATATATATATATATATATATATAAATACATATATATATATATATATATAATGGCCTAGTTGGTAGAGTGTTTGCCAATGGTCTGGGAGACCTGGGTTCAATCCCAGGTCGCGTTATACCAAAGACTTTAAAAATGGTACTTGATACCTCTTTGCTTAACACTATAGCAATATAAGGTACGTATCAAGGGTAAAGTGGAGCAATCCAGGAAAGGAGTTGCGCCCTCCCTTACACCTCAGTGTAGTAGCTATTGAAAAGGGAGCCTTCTGGTCGGCTTTGACTATGGTCGCCAACTTTACTTTACTTTAATTATAAAGAGGATTTAGCGTTAAATAACCTTCAAGGGTACATATGCCTTGAAACCCAACCAGCCAATCTGATTGGTGCATTTTATAAAATTTTCCGCCACTGATAATAACACCGGTTAATTTGATTGAGGTTTGTAAATTTATTATTCTTAAAAAAATTATTTGCAATAATTAAATTGATACAAAGATAATTTTAAAATAGCTTTTTTTTAATCTCCTAAATTCATCACTGATTTTTCATTCGTGCGATGATGTTATTTAAAGCTCTGATTTTATTCCATGAAAATCTAATAACACATGAAAAAATATGGAAATTTAAAAAAAAACGGAAAAAGGCATTTAAAAATTTAATTAAATATTCATTCAACATTCGGAAAAAAAAAGATAAATCTCTTTATATCGCCTTATTACTAGCAAAGGCATGGATAACTATCGATAGGCTATCGATCATATGGAAGTCAGACCTGACTGATAAAATGAAACGAAATTTCTTAGCGGTCGTGTCGATACTGCGGTATGGATACACTACATGGACGCTAACAAAACGTATGGAGAAAAAGCTGGACTGACTGGATTTGTAGGTATATATTTAAATATATATAAAGTCAGAATTTGGTATTGAATAACTCACAAGGGTTGATATGTCATAAAAACAACCAAACCAAACTACAAACTCTCACATATATATGAGTAAATGAATTCGAGGACCCTAATTCAAATCCTAGACGAGGTTGTTCAAAGCCCTTTGGAAATACATAAATCATCTTCCAGCTAGAGGTGCACAAGACAGACTTACCTTTTCAATTTTGATTATGCAACCCTTCTAGGAGAAGGAAAACTTTGAGTCTTCTACAAGACCAGATGCACTTTTTGCGTAGTACATATATCGAGTATGATTTTAACAGCATGTCAACCCGTGTGTTGTTATTTCATGTCTAGATGTTGAGGAATCACGTCTTTTTTAAGTTTATATTCACATTTGTGTCGGACAATAGTTTTGCACAATTATATGATCGAATACAGGGTATGGAAGCAAAATATGGAATAATTTTCAAAACGTTTTGTTTAGTCCGATTAGTCCAATAAAAAAAAAACGCGATTAATCTAAATTTTCATGATTCGCTCTATTATTCATGCACTATTTCATTAAAATTCAGCCCAATATGAGTGAGCAAGAAAAGAAACAACAAAGAATCTATGATTTGCTAACTCCGAAACCAAACCAAAGAATTTTTTTTCAGAAAAAGAGCTTTTTAAGGAAAAGGGGAGTGCAAGATTGAACCAAGAACGAAAAGTTTTTTTTAAAAACTTCTCTCTAAGGCAATTCAGAAGGACCCTTCAACGTCATTAAGAAAGCATGCAAACGAATTGAAAGTCCACGAGAAAACTGTGAGGACAGCAATTGAATAAGATTTAAGCCTAGGCCTTTACCATCTATATGGGGCGATTAAGAAAACAAAACAAATGCAACTTCCCATCCAAATATTGGTTCGTTTAAGACTGCTATTGAGGAAGAATGGAATAAAATGTCTGAAGAATTTAATTTAAAGGTATGCAACTCATTTCGAAGGCTTGTTGATACAATAGTTGATAAAATGGTAGGTTTATTGAGTAAATTTACCGTTTTAGGTTTATCTTTTTATTTTGTTGTTTATCTTTTTAAATTAAAATTAATCTTGTTTTATGATAGAGTCGTTTATTATTATACTAGATTATTCCTAAATTTGTTCTCGCACCCTGTAAGTTGCCCACAGTTTGATGTTTTTTAGTTAATGTTTGTTTTTAATAGGAATTATTTAATTATTTAATTGAATAAAGTTTTATGGTTCTAAATAACAGGGGGTGTCCTCGTGGTGTAATGGTTAAAGCGATGGACACACATGATCTATTGGCCGTAGCTGTAGAATAGGTCAACTGAATGTCCTCGTCAGCCAGTCCGGCCACTCCTTAGCCGATGGTGGTGACTTGTAATGCAGGAGGATTTACACCTCGTGGTATAATGGTTAAAGCGATGGACTGGTGAATCGGAGTTTGCGAATTCGAATTCCCGTCGTGCTATTACTTTCACTTTCAGACAAATATCCTTCGGAAAGGTATAGAATGCAAAACTTTCGCTGTTATCAGAAAGCGATTTTTCAAAGTAAATAACTTAACCGATCTGTTCGAGAATTTCAAAATAGATGACATTCTGTCCTTCTTGAGAGAGACAGAGTTGTACCAAAAAATATGACAACTAAAAAACTGGTTAATCTTGTGCAAACAAATGAAATCCTGCTAATAGAAAATTCTACCTACCTTTATAATCGTTTTGAAATCTTTGGTTGAATATGTATGTATATATAGACAGAATATGGCGTTGAATGACCTACAAAGGTTGATATGCCATAAAACCCAAACAACAACCAACCTTTGGAAAGGTATGAACCCCCTTATCCTCCCAGCTATTGGTTAAATACTACCACTACTGTTCTTCTAGAAGGGTGGCTTTGGCATTAAATAACCTACAAAGATTGATATGCCATTAAAAAAAGAAACCAAACCAAACCTTAATAACTAATGATCTTTTGCAAGCAATTATAATAATTAAAACTTCAACTAATGATTGGTTGATAACAGAACCCATTGACTTTACCGAAAACCATAACCCTGTTTTGAAGGAAATGTGTATGACATATTCATATGTAATTACCCCCAACCCACACGAGCTAGATGCGACACAAAGTCAATTTTCAAACGGAGTTTAACAGGTTTGAATTCAGTGTTTTCCTTCTCCTAGACCGGCTGTCATACCAAGGTTACAGGGTCCAGTCTGCCCTACTATTTTACTCATAGCTGGAGAGGGAACTGTTGGATTCATAGTTTTGCACAGATATTAGCACTATGTGAAATACTGATAGCATCGTCAGGGATTTGAACCCTGGTCACCGTGGTCATTTCCTTCAACGGTAACCATTACACCATGAGCGCCCCCACTTTTAAAACCAACCTTTCTGCACGGACAGGATGCAGCAGAAGGTCAATTTTTAAGCTGAGTTTAACAGGTTTGAATTCAGTATTTTCCTTCTCCGACATTGGTTGCTTTATCAAGGTAGAAGAACCCATTTTGCCCTACTATTTACCCATTGCTTGAGGGAGGATAGGTGGATTAATAACTTCGCCATTGGTGATGTGAAATGCCCACAGCTTCGGCCAGGATTTGAAATATTTATAGATATATTATAATAATATACATACATAAAGATGCCGCGTAAAATTTAGGGAAACTCTTTCTTTATTTGTGAAGGGATTTCCAGAGCTGTGTCAAATCTCCGGCGAGACACAGAAAAAGTTGCATGATCTGAGAAATGAACCGAATGATCAGTCTATTCAAATTCAAATGGAATTAATTTCCGCCTAGCACATCGCATACTTAAGAGACACATTCATCGATTTCAATCGATGAGGACACAAGGAAAATCCCTGAATTTATATTGAAAAAAAGAGTTAAAAAAAAAACTCCTCGCAAAACCAGACAACCTAGTCCGGCGAGAGCTGAGTAATGGACAGGAAGACAAAATCTGTGTAAATGAATAATTTCGAACAATCTATATGTTAAAAAAGTGCTAGCGTCCTCGTAGATCACTAAAATAGACAGATCCGTGTATTTGATAGGTTGTTGCAAACAACCAATCAGATGCGCGGCTGAGCGGTCTATAATCGTATAAATAAATAAAAAGCCAATTTAATTTTTCTTTTTTTCTTTTCCTATGTTGCGTGAACTGGAGAGTGGATCAGAGACTGATCATCTCTGATAGGGTCTGCTGGGGAGGGGAGTATGATGTTGGAAGTCCCGAAACTCCCCAAGGAACCAATCAAAATATCATTGACGACACCCTCCGGTGCTAAATGTATTAAGGCATATATTTGAAGCATATATATATATATATATATAAGAAAGTAAGTTGGCCAATTATAGTTGAGGATGACCGGAAGGCTCCCTTTTCAATAGCACTACACCTTTCCCTGGATATCTCTGCTTACCGTTGATTTGTACCTTTTAATGCTGAGTGTTAAGCAAGGACGCATCAGGTACCATTTTTTGAGTCTTTGGTATGACACAACCTGGGATTGAACCCCGGTCTCCTGAACCATTGGAAACACTCTATTATGCCATTAACCCACCCAAAAACTAATTTTCGGAATATTCTTTCCAAAAAAACAACAATATTAGAATAACAAAATAACAAGCAAAAATTACAGATTCTTGAAGCACTCCATATCAGAAAGAAACTACATAAACTCAATCGAATTAATTTCAAATCCAGTACTAATGTACTTAATTGTCTTTAGTTACTGATGATATTTTTAACCAAATTCAAAAATAAACGCTACAACAACACACCAGTATAGATAACAAACGTTCAATTCTTACAAAGTACATGCAAAGGTCACATCGCTTTTGCAAAATACACACTCCTGATGGTGACCCAAGATCGAACAGAAAGTATTTGGGAACTTATTAATCAGTAGAGGTTTATTAACCAATTTCCACCGGATATCATAAAATCAATGCGGCGTCTCGAAAGGATGAATACAAAAATGTGTCGACAAAGGATGTCTATATTGTTTAATTAAATATATACAGTAACGGCAATAAGTTAAGGGACAGAACAACAACAAATATTTAAATGATTTTTACTTGAAAAAATGTGCATGTACATTTACGAAATTTACAAAAAATATACTTGGAACATATATGTATTTATTACATATAAAGTTTTCAAAAAATATTTATTACAGTGAATTAATTTTAAACTAAAAAAGCAAAAATATACATTTTGCCATGGTCAAAAGTAAAGGAACGTTGTTGAATTATAGTAATTTTGGTAATTTTAAAACAACTTGATTGGTATTTTTGATTTATAGTCAACTGTCATACATCGTTGGGATTATTTTTAAGCAAGACGGAAGCGAAAGCACGTAATTGTTTAACTCGAGAAGAAAAAAATCTCATTTTAGCAAATCATGAAGAAGGCAAATCGTATTCTGAAATTGCTGGTATTGTACGAAGGTCAAAAAGCGTTGTTTATCGCGTAATCAGTAGATTTAAGGCTGACAAGACACTTGAAAAAAAAACCAATAACTGGCAGGCCTCCTATGACCACCAAACAGGAAGATCGGATGATTGTTAAAATGTCTTTAAAACACCGTTTCGATGCAACAAAGTCTATTTCTCGTGCATTTTGTGAGCAAACAGGAAAGCCAATCTCTAGAAAAGCTGTTTCTTGTAGGTTAGTTAAGGAAAAATTAGTGGCTCGGATTCCATGTCGAAAACCTTTCATTTCTTAGAAAAATCAAAAGGTTCATCTTGACTTCGCCACAGAGCATATCCTGTAGACAGAGGAACAATGGAATATGGTTCACTTTTGTGAGGAATCTAAATTCAACTTGTTTAGCTCTGATGGTAAGAGGTTTGTAAGACATAAAAATAGGGAACGTTTATCTCCTCAATGCGTTAAGAAAACTGTGAAATTTGGAGGGGTAGCATAATGTTGTGGGGGATGATTTCTTCAGCGCGAGTAGAACCCATTGTTCGTTTTAACGGTAATATTAATGCCAGTGTTTATAAAGAACTTTTTTGCCAGCATGCTCTTCCTCATTTACGCAAAGGGATAGTTGAAACTCCAATATTTATGCAAGACAACGCGCTTTGTTACAAAGCTAAAACTGTGTTAAGTTTTCTTGAATAGGAAGGAATAGCTGTTATGAAGTGGTCACCACAAAGCCCAAATATGAATCCTATAGAGAATGTATGGAAAATCAAAGGAGAGAAAGCTCAAAACAGAAATCCTCAAAATATTGATGATTTATGGGGTTTTCTGAAAGAAGAATGGGAAAGTATCACTACCACCTTTTGTTAGAAGTTAATTGGCTCATGTGGTCAACGATGCAATAAGGTAATCCAATGCAAAGGAAAATTCACTAAATATTGTATTTTTCTTTAGTTTATATATTGATATAAAAAAGGATTTATGATGTGTTCCTTAACTTTTGAACAGGGCAAAATGTATATTTTTGTTTTTCAGTTGACTATTAATTAGAAAATTTAGAAAACTTTATATGTAATAAATGCATATATGCCCCAAGTATATTTTGTGAAAATTTCAAAACCGTACATGCAAATTTTTTCTAGTAAAAATCATTTAATATTTGTCGTTGTTCCTTAACTTACGGTCGCTACTGTATATACGAGGTGCCTTCAATAAGTTTCCAGATTCTTTTCATATGGGCACTTTTATTGATAGTACACACATGAAACTCTAGTCCCCTTCGGAGTAATCTCCTCCAGCTGCAATCCACTTGTTGTACCGTTCCAACAACTTCTGCAATGCCCCATCGAAGTCCTTTTGGGTGAGCGTGTCAATGACCTTCGTCACGGCCTCTTTCATATCCTCAATTGTCTCATAACGACAGCCTCTGAGCTTAGGGAATAAGAAAAAGTCACTGGGAGCAAGGTCTGAACTATAGGGAGGGTGAGGAATTGTCTTGATGCCCATCTTGGTCAAATAGTCTGTGACAAGGATGGAATTGTGAACTGGTGCATTGTCCTGGTGGAAATGCCACTGACCTGATTTGAAGAGTGCTGGCCTCTTTCGACGGAATCTCTTCCTGAACTCCCTTAAAACCTCAACAAAGTAACTCTAACCGTAACCATAACCCTTTGGCCAATCAACTCTGTTGTATTGACTTCCTTACTCCTCCCTCACCTCTCATCATCCCTCACAGACTCCTTGCCTTCCTTGAATCTCTTATGCCACTCAAAAACTGATGCTCGATTCATGCAAGATGGTCGAAAAGCAGTCTGAAGCATTCCATACGTTTCTGTGGTATTTTTTCCAAGTTTAAAACACAATTTTATTGCATATCGTTCTTCTAAAGTGTCCTCACGTCCTGATTGAATTTTTGAAATTCACCAGCTGTGACAATCAGGCTTTAGTAGGGTGTATTCCAATTGCTGCTGAAGCAGTTCAATTGAAGCTGAAATCATAAAAATTGATCAGTTACTCATCTCATAAGATATATAGCAATAAGATACGGAATTTTCAAGAGTCTACGATAATTTTAAATACCTGTACAAAAAAAAAAAATGTCTGGAGACTTATTGAAGGCACCACGTATATATATATATATATATATATATATATATATATCTTATCGTTGGTTGGTTAAGTTTTATGGTAAATCCTGTTTATACATATATTAAATATAAATTATTTCTAAACAGATAGTTTGTTGGTAACATTTTAAAACGAACAAGTGCTTATTTGTTTGCACATAGTTAAATGTTTTCAAGTATTACCATCAAACAATAATAATTTTATGGAGTATTAATTGTTTGTTTGCACACAGTTAAATGGTTTCATGTACTGCTATTTAACACTAATGTTATATTAAGTATTAATCATATATTTGCACAAAGTTTGAATGGTTTCAAGTATTGCTATCTAACACTAATAATTGTATTCAGTATTAATTATTTGTTTGCACACAGTTAAATGGTTTCATGTATAGTATGGCTTAACATTATTAATTTTTTCAATCAAGTATTCCTATCGAAGTTGAACTAATCTCATTTATTTGCACACAATTAAATGGTTTCAAGTATCTCTATTCAATATCAGTAATTCTATTTATAAAGTATTCTTTTGTAATGTAAATAAATTGAAGATAGTTGTAAAGTTTCATATAAATAACCATAATAATTCTTTGTAAATGACTGAACAGATCTATTGCCCAGTCGGCTGGGGCTTTAGAATACACCGACTGCAACTCTGCAGAGAGGTAAGATCCCCCCAAACGAGTGTCCTAGATATGACACTAAACAATCTGATGGTGAGGTTACAGCAGTGCTGAAGCTTTGGGGAATGCGGAGTACCCCTTCATTGCCATCGCTCCCAGGTCCACTCTGGCTCGGAGTGGTAGCACCTGATAGGGCCCTATCTATGGGTTAAATAGAACTAACAGCATTCTTATGCTAAACTGAATTGTTTGAGTAAACTGAATGTCTTGAAATAGAAATGTCTTTGACAATTAAACCGTACTTACATTTAAACTGCGTGCTTATGCTTAACTGAATTATTTGAAATAGAACTGTTTTTTGACATTGAAACTGTATTTACACAAAACTGAATTGTTTGACATGGAAATATTTTGACATGTAAGTGTGTGTTAACAAAATCTGTACTTATACTAAATTGAATTAGCTGAATTAGAACTGAATAGCTTGAAATAGAACTGTTTCTCGACATTAAAATTGTATTTACACTTAACTGAATTGTTACATATAACTTCTTGAATAGTTTGAAATAGAAATGTTTTTGACAATTAAGCTGTGTACTTATGCTAAACTGAATTGTTTTAAAAAAGAACAGATTATTTGCATAAAAATGGATTTGGCATTAAATAACCTACAAAGGTTGATGTGCCATAAAACCCAACCAACCATGAACAGAACTACTTAATCCATGTATGTGATCCTTACGAGTACTACAGCTCCATATTAGTGTGGAATAGGGAGTAATAGCTATGAAGGGGTATCCCACATTTCTTAAAGATCCAGGACTGGAGCCTCACCATCAGATGCAGTTTAGTGCTATACCAGGACACTCGTTCTAAAGAGGTCGAAACTCTCTTCAGAGATGCAATCAGAATACTTTAGGCCATCGAATCGAAGTAGTAGAACAACAACTAATACATATATATATATAGATATATATATATATATATATATACTCCCCTACCTTCGTGAGGTTGAGTTCTCTGGCGAAGAAGTAATCGTGTTGCCATTAGCGTCTATTGCAAGCCTCTTCGTATATGAATTGAGGTCTCAGCAACCGTTGAACGGATGTATGTAAACAATAGTAATTGTGAGTCATAACCGTTTAAAATTCACTTCGCAGCTAATATCTCCTCGTGGCTGAATGGTTAGAAACTTTGGCTTGGCGTTTGAGTCAACCGGGTTTCGATCCCAGCTACGGGAAGATACTGTCTAGCCACACTGATGAGTTCTGATAGAACGAAACAGATCTGTCTGTGGATGACGATATATATATATATATATATATATATATATGTATATGACCGTCATACAATAAAGTGAATAAAATCCAAGGAGCTGGCAATCGACATCACCTCTATCACAGACATCAATAGTAATGACTTATTTACTGGCTGCTGTGACTGAAACTAGTTCTTTACCGGAGAGTCGGCGTTTTACCCCTCTATGAACTGTCTTCTCGATTTAGGATCGTTGTAGCAAACCCATGTTTAACCTATTTCATCATCATGTCGCACTGCCAGCACAGATCTCCCTGACCCTCTCTTGCCACTCGTCTCTATCGTCCATCGCTCCCGGCAGGTCCTCCAGGTTACATCCTGTATTGGCACAGAGCTGCTGTTGATAGGTTCTAACTGGACGTCCAACTTTTGCTCGTCCATGTGAGGCAACATCCCACAAAATAGCAGGGAGGTTGTCCCCGTGGAGTAATGGTTAAAGCGCTGGACTATGAAATTGTAGTACGTGAGTTCAAACTCCAGTCACACAATTACGTTCACTTTCCGGTAAATACCCTTGGGAAAGGTATGAATCCCCTTGTCCTCCCACCTATGGGTCTATTTAACCCATAATCATTCTACTAAAAGGATGGATTTGGCATTAAATAACCCGAAGAGGTTGATATGCCATTAAAATAACAAACAAACAAACAAACAAAAAACGAACAAAACAGTAGCTGTACGGCCACCTACCATCCATCATGAAAACTATCCTAGTTAACCTATTTGAAAAGACATTTTTTAAGACTAAAACATGCTTCTCCATCCACCTCACATAGTCTTCTGGAACACCAAGAATTTAACGATAGACATCTATACGAGCCTGGAATATTCGCTTTGGTTTACTGCCATTTTAAAAAGCCTCACACCAAATATTTTTTTTAATAAACCAATTCGAATCAATGCAGAATTTACACTCATGGAAAAACAATTTAAAAAAAAAGAAAAATTATTTTGCTTTTTTTTTGTTTTTTAAAAAAAGCTCCCCTTATTTATTGAATGACCCTCGTATATATTGAACATTTTTAAGTACTTGATCCTCATTTGTAGCAAATATATTACTCTCACCGTAAAAGCTGATTAACAGTCTTTGATTCTCTTTCATTCACGATTAGTATAAAAGTATTGAGATTAAAACTGTATTTACCAAGAGTGTAATGAAGTGTCCCCGTGGTGTAATGGTTAAAGTGCTGGACTGTGGAATCGTAATACGTGAGTTCGAACTTCAGTCGCGCTATTACGGTCACTTTTGGACAAATAACTGGAAAAAGTTTGAACCGCCGTATCCTTCTATCTGTGGGTTAAATCGTACAACTACTGTCTTTCTAAAAGTATGGATTTGGCATTGAATAGCCCGAGAAGGATGATATGCCATTAAATATTGGATTGAGCCAGGAATGAAACGTTTATATCAATCAAAATACATGATGTCTTCAAAAGTGTAGGAACTGAATCTGTATTTGCAAACACGGAAATGAATATGTGTGTGTAGTTGGGCAACAGTCCTTCATTTAAGAATGTTTGATTTAATAAAGATGCATTTTGTCAGTATCATTTTTTTAGAATCTTTTCAAGTTTCCTGACAAGAATTTTAGTTTTGGGTGGGAGTTAGTTGATGAATTTACCGAGATTGTCACGAGTACTTTCGGACCTTTCATAGGCCATCATCAGGGATTATATTTTTTTAAAGTTATTAGTTGTTGTTTTTTAAAACATTGCAAAAATCACGTAAATAATAAAGACACATTTTGTCTATAAAATTTTATTAAGATCCGTTCAAGTTTCCAGACTAGTGTTTTGGCTTTAGGTTGGAGTTGGTCGATGAATTTACCGAAATAGTTCCGAGAGTTTACAGTTCTTTCATAGGTCATCATTAGGGGCTGATTGCAAGTGTAAAGATTTTTTTAAAAAGTTTTTTTCATAACATTGCAGAAATTACGTAAATATATTGTTGGATTAAACTGAGATGCTGATGACATCGAACGAATTTAAAACAGAACAGTATTAACGGAAACAGAATATCATCAAGTGAAATAGAATATTTAAAAAAAGGACTGAAGTGATTTCAAAGCATTGTTGTAATTTTCAAAGTTAATTCTATTAATTCTAGTTTTTCTTGAATTTTTTATATGTAGGACATCTAGGATTTGTACTCGAGCTTATTAATTTCTTGTGCTGTTATAGTGATATTTTCAACAAGAATTTTTCAAAATTTGCATTTGGGAATAGAATGGTTTTTTTGATGTAGGGCTATGAAGCTAGAAGCATAGTAAACGTCTTTAAGGAGCATAGTAAACGTCTTTAAAGAGTCGCAGTAGTTAGACCAACGTACGTATTATTTTCGTTGGGACACAGTATCCCAAGGGATATTTGAACGTACATATTCAGTCGTGGGGAAATAATAAGGTTTGAAGTTTTAAATTTGTTGTAGTAAATGATAAATCTTTTTTTGGTAAAATCCGTTGGAAGAACATTTTTGGGGATAAGGTTCTTTAATATATGTTCATCTGTCTTATTATTATTATGAAATTGTTTTTTGTAGTAAAGGTTTAGGGTTATTTATGGTTCAGGGTAATGTCTATGTTATATATATATATATATATATATATATTGGGCAGTTTTTTTTACAGCCTTGATCCACACTGGCAAAATTTAACCCCCTAAAGGAAAAGCTGGATGACAATCTTAGTCTGACTCTCTTTTATAGATGATAAGTCCAAAGAATATTGATATTAAAGTCGTATTTACCAAGACAGAAACGATCAATGAATAAAACATATATTTTTTGCCAAATACGAGGTCTTTATTGGGAATCCTTTTTTTTTTTAGATGAAGCTTCTAAATCTGAGTATTAATTTTATTGCGGACTTTTGTTCTCATCTTGGTAGTTTTTGCTGTTTTTTTTTTTTTTTTTTTTTTTTTTTTCTCACTGTGTTTCGGCCAAATTTCACCTCTGGTCGTCTTCAGGTGATTAACTGCGACCTCGGATAGGAATACTGAGTCTTGTAACCGTATCCCCAGTAATTACTGCCTTCCATAGTTGTTGTCTGTCGCACCACATTCACGGTAAATCCCCTGAAGACGGCTAGAGGTGAAATTTGGCCGAAACGTAGTGAGAAAAAAAAAAAAAAAAAAAAAAAAAAAAAAACCTACCAAGATGAGGACAAAATTCCGCAATAAAATTAATACTTAAATACGAGGTGCATAATGAAAAAAGTACTGTTTGGTTTGATTCTCTCTCTCTCTCTCTCTCTCTCACGGGGAAGTCCCTATGGTTGTGTGGCTAACGTACTGGATTGCAAGATCATAATATGCAAGTTCGAACTCTAGTCGCGTTATCACCTTCAATCTCGGAATAATGCTCTTGGGAATGTTATCACTGCTGTTCTTCTACAAGGATGGCTTCGGCATTAGATAATCCACGAACATTGATATATCATTAAACAAAGAAACCGAGCCACACACACAGACACACACTCTATCTCTCTCTCGGGCACCTCGGGTGGTGTAATGGTTAGCAAGGTAGACTAGCAAACCTACACGAGTGAGTTCGATTCTCATTGGGTGCCCAATTCATGCGGCCTTGTGCTACATCTAAGCAAAAAGCTTAGTAAATTACCACTCTATCTCTCTCTCTCTTTCTTTTTCCCTCTTCCTCCCACTCCCACTCTCGTGCATGTGCTCATGTATTTTATTGTATTGCGGTAACTTTATCAACTAGCAATCTTTCTGTATCATTCAGACGAAGAGTCAAACCATTCGCGATGGACCCAAACTAAACCGTATTGAGGCAACTGGAGCATACATAAATGGTTGATTTAAAAGATATTTGAACTATATTTGCGCTATATTTGTTGCAGAGACCAGATAGATATTTTGAAATATAAGTGATTGACAACAAACATTTTGAAATGTAAGTGATTGACAACAAACATTTTGAAATATAAGTGATGGACAACGAAACTAGGCAAGAATTACAAAACGAAGGCCAAACATTATTATGGCGAATCGTAAATCGGAAAAGCGTACGGCGAACAGTCGCCGCAGCCGAATGGTGATCGTTGGAGCAGGATCTAGTCGCTGGTGCAAGCCTGGATAGTTGGTACAATACTGGTAGTTGTTGGATAGGTGGTCGCTGGTGCAGGACTGGTTTCTGCTGATGCAGGAAGATGGTCGCTAATTTAGGACTGATATCTGCTGGTGCAGGAAGGTGGTCGCTGGTTTAGGACCGGTAACTTCTGGTATCTGCAGGTGCAGGAAAGTGGTCGCTGGTTCAGGACTAGTAACTGTTGGTAGTTGCTGGTGCAGGAGAGTGGTCGCTGGTGCAGGACTGGTAGTTGCTGGTGCAGGGAAGTGGTCGCTGGTTCAGGGCTAGTAACTGTTGGTAGTTGCTGGTGCAGGAGAGTGGTCGCTGGTGCAGGACTGGTAGTTGCTGGTGCAGAACTGGCAGTTGCTGGCATCTGCTGGTGCAGGAAAGTGGTCGCTGGTTCAGGACTGGTAGTTGCTACTGCAGGGAAGTGGTCGCCAGTGCAAGAAAGTAACTGCTAGTGCCGTCTCAAAGGGTATTTGGTTAGACTTTCTGAATTAGACCTGAAAAGAGCTGTTAGATTGAGAGACTGGTAGTTGTGTCTGCTGCATTGTGCCATCTCAAGAGGTGTTTGGATAGACTTTCTGAGTAGCTCTTAAAAGGGCTTTTAAGCAGAGAGGCTGGCAAAGTTCCTGCGTCATCTGCGGCTGGAATATGGACGTCGGCTTTAGGGAAACCTCGTGGTCAGCTGCTGCTGATTAGAATTCGGTCGTAGAATGACCAAGGGAGAATTTGATTTCTCTTGCACCCTTGGCTGACGTCCAGCCAAACTGATTAGACTCGGTTTGATACTACTGCTTTTATACCTGCTGTGCGCTACTACGCCATGTGGTCTAAGTAGAATGACTTCGCTTATTATTACTATATAATAGTGAGAAACTTCATTCTACTTCGACCATGTGTTTTTTATTATTATTTTGTCCATTAGTTAAGAACTGTCCTTAGAAAGACAGGCTGAATTTAATATTAAAAAAAAAGACGTCCTGTGCGGAAGGATTTGTTTCCATACGACTGGTTCTTAAATACTATTGGCTGACGACATCAGTGACTCATCACTTCTTGGAAAGGGGTTTGTTTGTTTTGTATTTATTTGGTTTATGAGTAGTCGGTTGACTACGATATATTTTAGAAATCTTAGAAGTGCCTTTGAAGTTCATTCGCCTTTTTATTGTTTATTTCGACAGTCAACTCTCCTGAGCTGCTTCAACTTACTCAGAATCTTTTGAAGCCGACATTGACAGAATTCATGAAGAAGAAAAAGGGTTAAGAAAAGAAATATTGTTATTTACTAAACTTAGCTTAGTTGTGCCACATAGCCATGGGACACCTTGTGAGAATCGAACTCACTAAAAATTGGCTGGTAATCTATCTTGCCAAACATTACACCAAGTGAGGTGCTCTTAAGTAGAGCAATGTAGATACGGAACTATTCTATTAAAAAAAGTGGCTTTTTTAAAGTAATGGTTTGCAAATTAGTCAAAAATCAAGTGGTAATTATGAAATTAATCATGGAATTAATTTTATACTGTGTGTGTTTTATTATGGCCCCGAGTCAGAACTATTTGAGTCAAATCTGTCCATATCAGAGGTCACCATATTCTTTAGACCATCGACCCCTTCGTAGAATCAAGTGATTCCTCATCGTCCACACCGGGTGTGTATAACACAGAAAAAGAATAAATAGACGTGCTCTTCCAATATGCATTAGTGATGGAAACTATTTACCAAAAACCAATCAGTTGCTTGGCCAACAAACGCTGACTGCATTTTCTGTTGAGAGCTAAGACCCCCTCCCAACAAAAAGAATATACTGGTTTGACTCTAACTTGTGTCCAAGATGAGGTTCCAAATTTTAGGGCTCTGTAGCGTTGCTCTTTCATTGCCATTACTCCCAACTCCACTTTCACCGATTGGTTAGACTTAAAATACGCTGATTGTGTCCCCCTGCAGAGAAGGATGTTTTTGGTATGACACTCAACAGAATCAATAGGTGAGGCTCTCGTTCTGGATATCTGGAGGGTAGAGTACCTTTCATTCCCATTACTCCCGTGTACACTCGGACCTGGGTACCTGTAGGATTCTCATCTATAGGTCAAATAGATCTGTTTAATAATCACTCATATTCGGTAAGAATACTTGTTATCATACAACAGTAAATCATTTGTTTTAAGAAGAGTTAATTGAAGCTATAATTGTTTACTTAGGATTATTATTATTAGTTATTTGAAACCATACAAATGAGAGCCAATAAATGATTATCATTAAATAGAAATAAATACTAGAATCCATATAATAGTGTATAAATGATAAGTATTAAAAAAAGAATACTTAAAACTATACAACTGTGCGCAAACAAATGATGATTATTTGTATTAGATAGGAATACTTGTCATATAAATATAAGTCTATTGAAAAACTACACAAAGAATATAAATATAAAAGTACAATGAACATGATTTCCAACATCTGAGCATAAAATAACCCTTGACAGTTTGACATGTCGTTAAGAATAATCAGTCAATCTAGCTCAGGATGGTAGATTAGTTTACTTTGTTTTTGTAATATAATGGCCGATGGATTTCGTTTTATACCTTTGGGTTTAGTTAGGCTGAGAACCTTTCGGCTCAGTGCATGGGTTACTTAGGTGCAACATTAACACAGGTGTTCACGCACGCACATGGAGCGGACGTGTCATTCATAGATGTCACAATAGCCCAGATGGGAAACAAGGCTAGCAAGTGCGAATGATGTCACGCACCGGCAGCGCGCGGAGCATTTTGGGATTTTGAAAAAGTCAGTTGAGTTGAGACCTGCCCCGGGAGAAGACGGTTGACTTTCGCTTGCTCGCCGAAGCCAGGCCAGTGGCCTTTGTGGCGGGTGCCGCACGAGATAGGGTGCAGATGAAAAAGCCAGGATAGAAAGAATGTGTATCTCTCTCCTTATTTCGAAGAATCTTTAAACTCAAAGGTAATAAAAAGTTTCGTACCTGAACTGAGAAGTCGTTACGTGTTTTTCGAATTTCGAGATTCCTATGTTCTATGTTATATATATATGAACATTATATGTCCATTTCACAGATGGCCGTATCTGGCTATGGTACAGTTTGGTTTGGTTTTATGGCATATCAACCATTGTAGGTTATTTAATGCCAAATCCTCTATATATAAATTTATATTATTTATATAAGATTGGGTTTGGTCGGGTTTTATGGCACGTCAACCATTATAGGTTATTTAATGCCAAATCGTCTTTATACAGCCAGCCCAGTCGGCTGGGGCTGTAGAATACACTGACTGCATCTCTGCAGAGGAGTAAGAACCCCCCCCACACACACTCAGCAGCAAGTGTCCTGTATATAATACTAAACAATCTGATGGTGAGCCTTTAGACTTGGAGCTCTGTGGAATGTAGAGTACCCCTTCAATGGCATTGCTCCCAGGTCCACTCTGGCCCGGAGTGGTAACGCCTGACAGAATCCTATCAATGGGTCAAATAGAACTGTTTGACATTTAAACAGTGTTCAAACAAATGACTTATGCTAAATTGAATAGTTAGAAATAGAACTGTTTGATCATTTAACTGTGTGTAAACAAATAACTGGTGTTTAATTGAATTATTTGTGATACATAGCAATACTTGGAGTCATTTAACTGTGAGCATTTTTTTATATGGAAATCAGACCTGACCGATAAAATGAAACGCAGTTTCTTCCAGGCAGCGGTCGTATCGATACTGATGTATGGATGCACTACTTGGACGCTAACTAAACGGCTTGAGAAGAAGCTAGACGGCAATTACACAAGAATGTTGCGAGCAATATTGAACAAGTCCTGGCGGCAACACCCCACAAGGCACTAACTATACGGCCACCTGCCTCCAGTCACGAAAACTATCCAAGTTAGACGAAACAGGCATGCAGGACACTGCTGGAGAAGCTGGGACGAGCTCATAAGTAATGTACTCCTATGGACCCCCACATATGGCCGGGCAAAAGCAGGACGACCAGCTCGAACATACATTCAGCAGCTATGTGAGAATACGGGATGTGGCCCTGAAGACCTACCAGAGGCGATGAACGATAGGGAGAAGTGGCGAGAGAGGGTCAGGGATATCCGTGCCTGCGGCACGACATGATGATGATGATGATGAACTGTGTGCAAATAAATGAATAGAGAATAATAAGTGTTAAATAACAATACTTGTAATCACTTCCTTGTGTGCAAAGAAATGACTGACGTTACTGTTACATAGCAATACTTGAAACCATTTAACTGTGTACAAACAAATAATTAATAGTAAATAGAAATATTCATGTTAGATAGAAATCATCATCATTATCATCATCAACATGTCGCGCTATCAGCACGGATATCCCTGACCCTCTTTCACCATCTCTCCCTATCATCCATTACTTCCGGCAGGTCCTCAGGGCTACATCCTGTATCGGCACACAGCTGCTGTATATATGTTCGAGCTGGTCGTCCAGCCTTTGCACGCCCATGTAAAGGGATCCATAGGAGTACATCACTTATGAACTCGTCCCTACTTCTCCAGCAGTGTCTCGCATGTCTGGTTCGTCTAGTTTTGATAGTTTTCGTGATGGGTGGTCGGTGGCCTTACAGCTGCTTCTCTATGCGGTGCTGTCTCCAGGACTTGTTCAATATTGCTCGCAGTATTCTTGTGTAGTTACCGTCAAGCTTTTTCTCCACACGTTTAGTTAGCGTCCATGTAATGCATCTATATAGCAGTGTCGACACGACCGCTGCTTGGAAGAAATACTTGAAACCATTTAACTGTACAAAAGGATGACCTTAGACTCGTTTAAAATCTATCTACAAAATTAGTTAAATGGTTATACATATGATTTGTAAGTCAATAGTTTATAGGTAATGTTATTTTTAAATGAGTCAGAGCTAGTTTGTTTGTACACAAGTATTACAATTACCGGGTGGAACGATAAAATTGTCGTCCAAAAGAAAACAACACTACAGCTTTATTTTAAAACTTTTATTGAAAAAATCAATTCAGCTAACTTGATTATGTAGTAGAGCTGACATCTATTCAATGTAGCCGCTTTTAGCCTCAATCACCGCCTCGATACGGATTCGGAACTGAGAGCATGCCTTTTCCACAAGCGCCAGCGGGAGCTCGGCGAATACTCGGTGGATGGCGGCGATCAGGCTGGCTTTGGTGCTGTGGGAGGTCATGTCGGCGATGTTCTCGGCGTATGACCTAACGAAGTAGTCCAGCGGGGACAGGTCGGGGTAGGAGGAAGGCCAATGAGAGAAGGGTACAAAGTCGTAGCACTCCTTTTGAAGCCAAGCCTGGGTCTCTTTGGACTTGTGGGCCGGTGCCGAGTCCTTCTGCCACACCCAGAGTCTGCCACCGGCCACCTGATTGCACCAGGGTATCACCACACTCTTCAGCACATCTAGGTACACTTTGGTGTTGACTTTCAAGCCGATGTGAGGTGAGATGACGTGGCTCTTATTTGAAACCACACCAAAGACCATAACCGTAGCCGGACACTTTGTTTTCATCACCCTGAGCACGTTCCTGTTATTCGTGGCAATCCAGATTTGCATTTTGAGGGTACTGGCAATGGTCCTGTTGTTATAATCTGGATCGGTAGAGAGCATGGGTTGTACAGCGGCGCATCTCTGATCTCGCTCGTGGAACATTGTGTCACTTTCAGACATGATAGAAAGCTCCTATCGCTCTTGGGATTTGTACACAACTGGCCAACTAGTAGATGGTCAGCAACAAAAAAAGAAAACCGGTTTTCATTAAACGGAAATGGAATCATATCGTCTTTTGTAGGGCGACAATTTTATCGTTTCACCCTGTATTTACAAACAGTTAAATGGTTCCAAATATTTTCACACAAATACTTCACGTTAGTATTAATCATTAGCTCGTACTAACCTAAAATGTTTCAAATAGTTTTTTGCTCTCATTCAAATGATTTCAAGTATTCTTATGCATCACTAACAATTCAGTTAAACATCAATCATTTGTTTACACGCAGTTAAATAGTTCTATTTCTAACAATTTGATCTAACGTTTAACATTTCTATTTTAAGCTATTCAGTTTAGTCAAGCAGTTCTAATTCAGCTAATTCAGTTTAGTATGTGTACATATTTTGTTTACACACAGTTAAATGTAAAAAACAGTTCTATATTAAACAAATCAGTTTAGTGTAAGTACAGTTTCAATGTTAAAAAGAGTTCCATTTCAAGTTATTCGGTTTAGCATAAGCACGCAGTTTAAATGTAAGTACGGTTTAATTGTCAAAGACATTTCTATTTCAAGCTATTCAGTTTATCGTAAGTATGCTATTAGTTCTATTTAACCCATATATAGGGCCCTATCAGGTGCTACCACGCCGGGCCACAGTGGACCTGGGAGCAATGGCAATGAAGAGGTGCTCCGCATTCCCTATAGCTCCAGCATTACTGGAACCTCACCATCAGATTGCTTAGTGTCATATCCAGAACACTCATGGGGGGAGCCTTACCCCTTTGCAGAGGTGCAGTCAGTGTATTCTACAGTCCCAGCAACGGGGCAATGAATTATTTGAAATAGAAGTGTTTATATGTATAAAAATAGATTTGATATTAGATAACAAACATTGGTTTGATGTGTCATAAAACCAAAGCAAATCAAATATGATATTTTTAATACCCATGTATAAAGAGGATTTGGCATTAAATAACTTACAATGGTTGCTTTGCCATAAAACCCAACGAAACCAAATCATATATATTTAATATAAAGAGGATTTGGCGTTGAATAATCTACAATAAAACCAAACCAAACCAAACCAAACCAAACCTAGAGCTATGTAATCAGAGATCACTACTGTTAAACCGACTTTAATATGAAATAAACCAACAGGGGTTGACGTGCTGTAAAACCAAACCGAACCAAACCAAATCAAACCTAAAACTATGTAATCAGAGATCACAACTGTTAAACCGACTTTAATATGGAATAAACCTACAGGGGTTGACGTGCTGTAAAACCAAACCAAACCAAACCTAAAACTATGTAATTAGAGATCACAACAGTTAAACCGACTTTAATATGAAATAAACCAACAGGGGTTGACGTGCTGTAAAACCTAACCAAACCCTGCAAATTATGTTCTGCATCTACTCCCTCTGGGAATATTACTCTAAAAATTTAGGGACACTAAAAAGAAAAACTATTTAGTGTTGCTTTTTGATATAAGGAGACATTTTCAAAATATTAGACATTACACTGGAATTCAGCATAAAGAGGTTAAGTCTCATCGAAATGCATCATGATAAATGAATATGTCACCCGAAATATTGGGGAATGCGCCGTGGAGAATCTCTTTGCTGTCATATGGCATGGGTGAATTAATCAATCTATTTTTATCTTTTACTGTCAGCTTTGGATTCCCATAATGTTTATCCACACCTTCTGACCCGAGGCATTTTTTGCACCTTCACATCGTTCCATCGACCATCACACACACACACACACACACACACACACACACACACACACACACACACACACACACACACACATATATATTTGTTTAAAAAACATTAAATTTAGAAATAGTATTCCATTTCCATATATTTCATTTATTCAAGCTTGTCATCCGACGAGCTTGAATAAGTGAAGTAGATATATTATGGAAATTGAAAACTATTTCTAAATTTCTTGTTTTTTAATCAAATATATATATTTTGCTCTGCATGTATATTTTCTATATATATATATATATATATGTGTGTGTGTGTGTGTGTGTGTGTACACTCTACCCCTCCGCGCTTGCAAGATGTGACATAAGGTCAATTTTCAAACGGAGTTCAACAGGCTTGACTTCAGAATTTTCCTTCTCGTATACCGGTTTTCATACCGAGGTTAAAGAGCCAAATCTGCCCTACTATTTACCCATAGCTGAAGGGAGAATAGTTGGATTCATGCCTTTCCCAATTATATTAGCATTGCTTGAAATACAAACAGACTCGTTTATTTTCAACACAGATCCCCTTGTGAGCCATACACTTCTTTCATGAGTGTTACAGCGCTTGCAACCCATTTGTCAAAAAAGATCTCGGTTAGCCTATGAACTTTTCAACTAATCTTCAAGGTAACACTCTTGCACAAACGATGCATTCTTTGTTCACGTAACTTAAACTGTTATGTAAAACGTTCTTGCTCTAGAGCAATGACAATACTTTAAGAGATCTTTGAAATTTCACTCCTTATATGAACCATAGAGTAAAATCCACGGGGCTGAAATCCGAGCTTGAAGAAGTCCTTTGTTTTTTTGTTCCAGAGTCCACTGAAATGCTCAGAGCTCTATTGTTATTTGAGGTGTGATCAGGTGCCCCATCTTATGTGAAGATATAATGCACTTCGAAGGTTTCAGTCATTCAAGATAACGTCTTTCCTTGAAGCATTTGATGATTAACGTGGCGGTTCACCTTCATGACCTCTTCAATGAAGAACAAAAGAGACTTTGTCGTATTTGATGTAACTGCGGCCACTGATGTTTGAGATATCTGTGCAAAGTTCCCAACTCCTAGGTTGAAATCGAAGTTTATGAGATATAATTATATGATGCATAAGTCTTTAGAATGCTCCCTTATTACACACACACACACACACACACACACACACATATATATATATATTTACGAAGCAATATGTTATGTAAATAAGGTTAAATAACCAGATACCCTACTATTTACTCAGCTTTTGAAAGATCTCGTTTATAGAAAATGATTGTGTGTACTTTCAGTTTTGGATTCCCATCATGTTTATCCTGCCACACTTTCTCACCCGAGGGATTTTTCGCACCTTTACATCTTTATATATATATATATATATATGTTTAAAAAACAAAATATTTAGAAATAGTATTCCATTTCCATAATAGATATATTTCGCTTATTCAAGCTCGTCAGATGACGATCTTGAATAAGTGAAATAGACCTATTATGGAAATGGAAAATTATTTCTAAATTTCTTGTTTTTTAAACATATATATATTTTGCTCTGCATGTATATTTTCTATTAAACAGCCGTGTATTGTACACTCATTCTTTGGATAATCACAATCTTTGTTTACTTGATATATATATATAAAGTAAGTAAAGTTAGCGACCATAGTCGAGGGTGACCCGAAGGCTCCCTTTTCGATAGCTACTACTACTATAGCTACTCCCTTTTCGATAGCTACTCCATTCCCAGGATTGCTCCACTTTACCCTTGAACCGTACCTTATAATGCTGAGTGTTAAGCAAGGTGGTATCAAGTACCATTTTTAAAGTCTTTGGTATGACTCGACCTGGGATTGAACCCAGGTCTCCCGGGCCATTGGCGAACACTCTAACCGCTGGGCCAATGTCCCGGTTATATATATATATATATATATATATATATGTGTGTGTGTGTATGTGTGTGTACACCCTACCACTTATGCATATATACAAATACATAATTTTTTTACAAAAATCTATAGAGATGTAAATAAACGGTTTATTTTGTACGACAGGAGCTTGTGTGTCTTCTTTTGTTCTGAATAAAACCTTTTTTGAATTGAAAGAAATGGTGCATAGAGCCTGCTACATTCATGTATTTACCTAATTTCTCTGCCATCAGCAGGATGTGACGCAAGGTCAATTTTTAAGTGGATTACAGCTGGTTTGAATGCAAAGTTTACCTTCTCCTTGACTTGTTGCCACACCAAAGCAAAAGAAACCACTTATGTGCTGTTATCGATCCATAGCTGAGGTTGGAGAAACTTGATGAAGGCCTCCCCTAAGGATATTGGTGCGAAGGAAAACCTAAACAATCTTGGATCAGTTATCTCGAAGCTTTAATTTTTGTTTTTTTACTGATTTGGCGAAATACCAAATTGTACAAGTGCACCACTCCTCTATACTCACCTGATTTAGCCATGTGCAACATTTTTCTTGTTTCGTATACTCAAGGATAAGATTTAGGGGACATAGAGGAGGTTTTAAAAAATACGACCGTGCGGCTTCAAACCATATATATATATATATATATATATAGAATATTTAATTTTTGGTTTACAGAATTTCAATGCTGTAGAGTTTGGTAACAAATAATACTTAATAATATCCGTTTTAAAATACCTAATGATATCCGTATAATGTTCCACTAGAAATAATAAAATCCTGGTTCCTTCGATTTAGAAGAGTATTAACTTTTTATAAAAATTGTTTCTGTGTACTTATTTATGGGTGATACTTTAAAGAATTTAACTCATGAACCCTCTCTCTCTGTCTCTGTCTGTCTGTCTCTGTCTGTCTGTCTGTCTCTCTTTTGTTCTCTCTCTCTCTCACTCTCTCTCTCACACACACACAAACCCTCTCTGTCTCTGTCTCTCTGTCTCTCTCTCTTTTGCTCACACACACACACACATACATACACAAACCCTCTCTGTCTCTGTCTCTCTTTTACTCACATGTATACGCACACACACACACACACAACCCCCGTCTCTGTCTCTGTCTCTCTGTCTCTGTCTGTCTCTCTCTCTCTTTTACTCACATGTATACACACACAAACACAAACACGCACATACACAGCATCTAAACATGATTCAAGTGATTGATTGTATACTGTATTTTGCTTCGAAAGTCTGTCCTTTTGTTTCATCATGCACAAATTAAGCGAAGTCATCTTCCCGAGATTTTTGTAGTGAAGTAAGTGTACGTGACCTTAAATGTCTTCTTCTTCTGCTTCTTCTTCTTCTTCTTTACATTTACTCAACTGAAACAAGTTTTCTAAATATAAATCCAAGGTCATACGATAATGTGGTCAAACGATCGCATCAATAAAAAAAAAAATTACCTACTGCTAAGATCTCTATAGAGGGCGTGACTCTTCCACTTATACTTTCCTAAAAGCACTTTTACAAGTCAGTGAGTAATGTTTGAATCTTGTAAAACAAACAAACAAACAAACAAACAAACAAAAAATGAATAAAAAAAAAACAAACTAACTCTTACCTGTGTGTCCTACAAGTGTAACCTTTTTGACAATAATAGGCTACCCTTAATAAGTAAAAGTAAAGTTGGCGACCTTAGTCGAGGGTGACCTGAAGGCTCCCTTTTCAATAGCTACCACACTGAGGTATAGGAGGTGCCCGTGGTGTAGTCGTTATCGTCGTAGGAAATGGACACAGCGACACGAGTTCAAATCCTGGACGAGACTGATTGCATTTCACATAGCACTAATACCCTTGGGTAAAGTATGAATCCAATAATTCTCCCTCCAGCTATGGGAAAATAGTAGGACAGACGAGGTTCTTCAGCCTTGGTGAGGCAACTAGTCTAGGGGAAGGAAAACTCTGAATTCAAACCTGTTAAACTCCGCTTAAAAATTGACCTTGTGTCATATCCTGCCCGAACGGAGGGGTTGGTAAATAGTACCACACTGAGGTATAGGGGAGGGCGCTACTCAATTCCCAGGATTGCTCCACTTTACCCTTGATCCTTACCTCATAATGCTGAGTGTTAAGCAAGGCGGTATCAAGTACCATTTTTTGAGTCTTTGGTATGACTCGACCTGGGATTGAACCTCGGTCTCCCGAGCCATTGGCGAACACTCTACTCATTAGACCCATGGACCCTTAATAAGAAACATTACTATCTTTAGATAATTTGGCATATCTGCCTTATTGATCCTGCTCGTTATATTATGGATTGCATAAACGGAGAGCGCTCTGGTTTAACACGAATCGGTAACTGGTGGTGAGGCTCCACTTCTGGTTATCTCTTTATTGCCGTTAGTCCCCGGTCCTCTCTGACTAGAAATGGTAGCGCTCATAAGAATCCGATCAATGTGCCAATTAGAGCTACGTTTAAATTAATATTAGGTAATTACTTGAAATCATATAACTGGGTAATAATTACTTTTATGAATGATTGTTAAATCAAGGATAGTTAAATTAATGATAGTTGACTCTATATATGTTAACTATATATCATAATCACTTGAAATTATATAATGACTATTATTAGATAGAAATAATTACTTATAAATAATTACTTATAATAGAAATAATTACTTATAAATGATCGCTGATAAAAGAAATAATTACTTATAAACAAATAATTCTTTGTATTTAAAACGAATATATGATATCCCATAACTATGTGCCAATATTGCACTTGAGAAACAAACAGCACTCCCCCCACACACACAATGTCCATATAAACTGCCCCAGTCGGGTGGAGCTGTAGAATACACCGACTGCATCTCTGCAGACGGGTAAGACTACCCCCCAAAGTGTCATCAAACAATTTGATGATAGGAGGTGCCCGTGGTGTAATGGTTATCGTCACAGGATATGGACACGGCGATACGAGTTCAATTCCTGGACAAGACTGACTGCATTTCACATAGCACTAATACCCTCCAGCTATGGGTAAATAGTAGGGCAGAATAGGTTCTTCAGCCTTGGTGAGGCAACTAGTCTAGGAGAAGGAAAACTCTGAATTCAAACCTGCTAAACGCCGCTTTAAAAATTGACCTTGTGTCTTATCCTGCCCGAACGGAGGGGTTGGGTAAATAGGATCAAAAAATTTGATGATGAGGCTTCAGTAATGATAGAGCTTTGGGGAATACAGGGTACCCCTTTATTGCCATTGCACCCAAGTTTACTCTGACCCGGAGTGGTAGCATCTGATAGGGATCTATCTATGGCTCAAATAAAACTAAACAGTGTACATATGCAAAACTGAATTGTTTGAAATAGAATTGTTTTGACATTTAAACTGCGTACAAATGCTAAACTGAATTGTTTGAAATAGATCTGTTTTTTTGACATTTAAATTGTGTACTTATGCTAAACTGAATTGTTTGAAATAGAGTTGCTTTTACATTTAACTGAAATAAATGGTGGCTACCGGGCCATTGGCCAAATGAGTAGAGTGTTCGCCAATGGTCCGGGAGATCGGGGTTCCATCCAAAGTCGAGTTATACCAAAGACTCAAGAAATAGTATTTGATGCCGCCTTTCTTAACACTCAGCATTAGAAGGTAAGTATCAAAGGTGAAGTGAAGCAATCTAGGGAACGGAGTAGCACCCTCCCTTACACATCGGTGTAGCAGCAAATGAAAAGGGAGCCTTCGGGTCACTCTCGATTAAGGTCGCCAAATTTACGTTTTACTTATATTTAACTGTGTGTAAACAAAAAAAAAACTGTAGTTGTACTAAACTGAATTGTTTGAAATAGAAGTGTTTATATGAATAAAATGTATTTGGCATTAAATAACCTACAATGGTTGATATGCCATAAAACCAAACTAAACCAAATCATATATATTTAATATATATGTATAAAGAGGATTTGGCATCAAATAACCTACAATGGTTAATATGCCATAAAACCAAACTAAACCAAATCATATATATTGAATATATATGTATAAAGAGCATTTGGCATTAAATAACCTACAATGGTTGATATGCCATAAAACCAAACTAAACCAAATCATATATATTTAATATATATGTATAAAGAGGATTTCGCATCAAATAACTTACAATGGTTGATATGCCATAAAACCAAACCAAACCATACCAAACCAAACAATATGAACGTAAATTGAACGCAATTCCCTAAAACTCTTCGCTCCAAATAATATGCCGTTAAAATCAATCAATCAATCAATCGATACAATTCTTTTTAGTTTTATCATTTAGAATATTCGGATTATTGTCTTCATCTTCATTGTTATACTCACAACGTTTCGGCCGATATATTCTTCGACCTTCTTTCATGTAAAACTCAGGAGCCTGCGCAGAATTATCAAGCTTCATCTCAGAAATTTAGACAAATAATTCTTTTTAAAATAGCAGAACTTGTTAAAATCCCATTTATGGGTAAACAAGATCTGTGAACAAATAATTATTATAGAAATACTTGAAACCATATAACTTTTAACAAGCTATTTCTAGGAATAATAAACTGAAGCTGTAAATGTTTGTAAATGGTTATCATCCTTAATGACTTGAAACGATCTAATTACTTGCAAAAAGACTGACTTCGGCATTAAACCACCCAACAATGGTTTAATTATATCCACCCCTTCCGCCCAGTCCCGTCAGCTGGGGCTGTAAAATACACAGATTAAATCTCTACTGTGTCCTGGATTTGACGTTAAACAATCTGAGTGTGAGGCTCCAGCTCTGGAGCATTGGGGAATATTGAGTACCCTTTCATTGCCATCGCTCCCAGGTCAACTCTGACTCGGAGTGGTAGCACCTGAGAGGGTTCAATCAATGGGTCAAATAGAACTGTTTGATATTTATACTCTGTTCAAACAAATGACTCATGTTAAACTGAATTATAGGAAATCGAACTGTTTGGTCATTTGACTCTAAGTAAACAAATGAATGATGTTTAATTGAATTATTAGTGATTCATCGCAATACTTGAAACCATTAAATAGAATTATTAGGGTTGATTAGCAATACTTGATTGATTGTTTGTTTGTTTGGGTTTATGGCATAGCAGCCTTTATAGGTTATTTAATGCCAAATCCATTTTTATACAAATAATCAGTTCTATTTCAAACAATTCCATTTACCATAAGTACGCAGTTTAATTGTCAAAAACATTTCGATTTCAAGCTATTCAGTTTTGTTAAATAGTTCTAATTCAAACAATTCAATTTAGTATATGTGTAATTTTTGTTTAAACATAGTTAAATGTCAAAGCAGTTCAATTTTGAACAATCCAGTTTCGCGCAAGTACGCAGTTTAAATATCAAAACAGTTCTATTTTAAGTAATTCACTTTAGCTGTTTAGTTCTATCTTACTCATAGATAGGGCCCTATAAGGTGCTACCACTCCAGGCCAAAGTGAACCTGGGACCGATGGCAATAAAGGGGTGTTCTGCTTTCCCCAAAGTTCCAGCATTACTAGACCTCCACTATCAGATTGTTTAGTGTCATATGCAGGACACTCGTTAGGGACGTCTTAACTCTCTGCTGAGACGTAGTCGGTGTATTCTACCGCCCCGGGCGACTGGGCAAAGCAATACTTAAAATACTTTAACTATGTGTCTAAATTGAATTGTTAGTGCCACATTGCGATGCTCGAAACCATTTAACTGAATGCAAATTAAAGTATTTATATTAGAAAGCAATATTTGAAACCATTTAAGTGAGTGCAAGCAAATGATAAATACTTAATAGAACTGTGTAAGAATATTGGGAACTATTCAACTGTGCGCCAATAAATTTGCTAAGACTCATTTAAAAATAAGATCGCATCCGAGAAACATAGAAACGACTCTATTATAAAACAAGATTGATTTTAATGAAAAAAAAAAACAAAAAACAAAAACAAAAACTAAACAAGAAGATAGACACAGCTACTACACCGAGGTGTGGGGGATGGTGCTACTCAATTCCTAAGATTGCTCTCATCTTACCCTTGATCCATACCTTATAATGCTGACTATTAAGCAAGGCAAGCATCGAGTACCATTTTTTGAGTCTTTGGTTTGACTCGACCTCGGATTGAATCTCGGTCTCCCGGACCATTGGTGAACACTCTACTCATTTGGCCAATGGCCCGGTAGCCACCATTTATTTCAATTATTATGTCAACACGCCTTCGAAATGATTTGCATGCCTTCAAAATAAATTCTTCAAACTTTTTATTCCTTTTTTTTCTTAATAGCAGTCTTAAGCGAACCAATATTTGGATGGGAAGTTGCATTTGTTTTTTCTAAAACGAACCATATAGCGTAATCAAAGGGGTTAAGGTCTGGCGTTAAATCTTGTTTAATTGCTGTCCTCACAGTTTTCTTGTTGACTTTCAATTCACTATCATGCTTTTTTTTATTGACGTTGTGAGGTACTTCTGAATTGCCGAAGCGAGAGAAGTTAAAAAGACTTCTTTTCTTTTGTTGTTCAATCCTCCATTCCCGCTTTTCATTAAAAAGCTGTTTTTCTGTTAAAAAAAATTCTATAGGGTAGACAAAGAAGCTTTGGCTTGGTTTTGGCGTTAAGCCAATCATAGATTCTTTGTCGTTTCTTTTCTTGCTCATACATACGGGGTGGGGGAGTTTTAATGAAAAAATGCTTGAATAATAGAGCTAAACATGAAAATTTTGGTTTATCGCGTTTTTTTAAATGGGCAAAATCAGACTAAAAAAAAAACGTTTTAAAAATTATTCCATATTTTTCTTCTGCACCCTCTCTCTCTCTCTCTCTCTCTTTCTCTTTCTCTCTCTCTCTTTGAGTGTCTGTTTTTTAAAAGATAAAATAAATAAATGGTTGCAAGCGCTTGGACCCGGATGGAAGAACTATTGTGAGTTGTTACATTAAAAAAATTGATATGATATTTCTTTTCCGTCACATAAAAATTTCGGAATCATTCAGTTTTGAGGGAAAAAATTATGAAATCACCACCATAAACATCTTTTATCAACCGTAAACGTATTTATCTATGATTTAGAAAAGCCTAACTACACAGATAGGAAAAGAAATTTATTACTCGCTGGTAATATCTTGTTTATAATACAGCGGACTGTTTTAAGAGAATCAAATAGAATACTACATGGGAACAAGAATAATAAACGATCTATTATATATATAGATCAGCACATCAAAGCGAGAAAGCAAACTGTAGTCATGCATTGACGACAAAAAAGCCTATGAACTAATCTTGCAACTTCGGTTCATAGAAGATCAGAAAAACGACAAAATATTCAACGAAGTCATAAACTTGATCATGCAAGCCACGAGAAATAGGATCATAGAATTAGCTGCAGGATGACAAATCCTAACAAAGGTGAAAATCAAAAGAGTAATTTCCAGGGAGACTCATATTACTATTAGTCATAATTTGGCTTGATTTGTTTTTATGGCATATCAACCATTGTAGGTTATTTAATGCCAATTCCATTTTTATACATAGTATCAGTTTTCTTTCAAACAATTCAGTTTAGCAAAATTGGAGAGTTTCGTTCTATTTGACCCATAGATAGGACCTTATCAGGTGCTACCACTCCGGACCTGAGTGGACCTGGGAGGGATGGCAATAATGGGGTACTCTGTATTCCCCAAAGCTCCAGCATTACTGGGGCCTCACCATCTGATTGTTTAGTATCATATCTAGGACACTCGTAGGGGAAGTCTTACCCAACCTGTACAGAGATGCAGTTGGTGTATTCTGAAGCCCTAGCTGACTGGGCTACCAGGACACTTGTTCGGTGGGTGGGAGTCTTACCCCTGTGCAGAGATGCAGTTGGTGTATTCTGCAGCCCTAGCTGACTGGGCTACCAGGACACTTGTTCGGTGGGTGGGAGTCTTACCCCTGTGCAGAGATGCAGTTGGTGTATTCTGCAGCCCTAGCTGACTGGGCTACCAGGACACTTGTTCAGTGGGTGGGAGTCTTACCCCTGTGCAGAGATGTAGTCGGTGTATTCAACAGCCCCAGTTGACTGGGCTACCAGGACACTTGTTCAGTGGGTGGGAGTCTTACCCTTGTGCAGAGGTGTAGTCGGTGTATTCAACAGCCCCAGTTGACTGGGCTACCAGGACACTTGTTCAGTGGGTGGGAGTCTTACCCTTGTGCAGAGGTGTAGTCGGTGTATTCAACAGCCCCAGTTGACTGGGCTACCAGGACACTTGTTCAGTGGGTGGGAGTCTTACCCTTGTGCAGAGATGTAGTCGGTGTATTCAACAGCCCCAGTTGACTGGGCTACCAGGACACTTGTTCAGTGGGTGGGAGTCTTACCCCTGTGCAGAGGTGTAGTCGGTGTATTCAACAGCCCCAGTTGACATGGCCATATTTGTTATAGCAACAACGCTACTTAATTATATACTTAGATAGTGTACATAAGGTTACAAATTTACAAAATCATAAAAATCATTAACCACCTCATATACATAAATGATGCGTAGGTATTCACAAAAAAAAAAAAGAAAAACAACTGGAGGCTCTGATACAAACTATGAGAATATACAATCAGGATATAGAAAAGGAATTTGGCAGTGAAAAATGTGCCAGATTTTTATTGAATTGAAGGAAAATAATCACAACGTAACGAATTGAATTGTCAATTCAGAAAAGAAACAAAACGATTAATGAGAAAAAAAAAGAAGGAATATCAAAAGCGGACATCATAAAAAATACAGCGATGAAAGAAAAAAAAAAGGAAAGAGTTTCACTGAAGAAAAAGAAAACCTTTCAAAACCAAACTCTGCAGCAGAAATCTCACCTAAGGAATAAACATCTGGGCAACCTCCATAATAAGATACTCATGACCATTCTTTAAAATGGACAAAGGAGAAACTCTGACAAGTAGATCATAGGACAAGGAAGTTGATGACCATGAACAAGGCTTTACATCTAATAGAAAGCATAAACAGACTCCATGTAGCAAGAAAAGAAGGAAGAAAACTCTCAAGCATTGAGGATTGCGTAGATACGCCAATAAAAGGAATAAAGAAATAAATTGAAAAGAACAAAGGAAGACTTTTTTTACAGCATATAGCTAGAGCAATAGCAGCATAATAACAAAAAGCCCCCCCCCAAAATACAAATAATTTTTCCATTAAAATAGAAGCAAAATAAAAGTAAAGTTGTCTCCCTTTAGTCGAGAGTGACCCGAACGCTCCCTTTTCAATAGCTACTATACCGAGGTGTAAGAGAGGGCGCTACCCTTTTCCCTGGATTGCTCTACTTTACTCTTGATATATACCTTATATTGCTGAGTGTTAAGCAAGGAGATATCAAGTATCATTTTTAAAGTGTTTGGTATGATGCAACCTGGGATTGAACCCAGGTCTCCCGGATTATTGGCAAACACTCTACCCACTAGACCATTGAACATACTACGTAATGTTGATAATCTCAGAATTAAGGAGGCTTTATTAATAGCTAAGTGACACCCTCAGATTAACAGTAGGTTAGAATTAAATACTGAATCTATCATTAATTAACATGCATATTTTTAAATACATATTAAAGTTTAAAAAATAAAATTAAAAAATTCGATTAGGACAACTTAAGCCACGTCTATTCCGCATGGCGTTTAAACACCTCACGGGGCACCATGGTTACAACACCCAACATGACGTTCTAACACCCACGTTACACCATGTTTACAACGTTCAAAAAAAAATTTGAACATCCAACATCGTGTTCATTAATAAAAAAAATGTCTCTGATGAATAAGATTTTCTTTAAAATTAATTAGACTCAAATAATCATTATTTCACGTTGCAATAGCTTCAAAATTAATTCAATTCAATGAAATAAAATAATTTGTGCAATGCTTCAAGCAAATTATAAAATACAAAAAAAGAATTAGGAAAAAACAAAAAAAACAAAAAACAACTGCGAAGATACTTCGAGCGATAAACAGAGCACACTGCACACAAGAAGACCTGGACATGGCTATGAAAGGAAAACCTCAAAACAGGAACTAAATCTATTTTAATTGCAGCACAAAATGAATCCATAAGAACCAATATATTTCTATTTACCCAACCCCTCCGCTCGGGCAGGATATGAAACAAGGTCAATTTTTAAGCGGGGTTTAACAGGGTTGAATTCAGAGTTTTCCTTCTCCTAGACTAGTTGCCTCACCAAGGCTGAAGAACCCAGTCTGTCCTACTATTTACCCCTAGCTGGAGGGAGAATAATTGAACTAATATATTAAAGCGAAAATAATGATAATACGCAACAAAATAGCTAGTGGAGTTGGAGACAAAGATGAAAATATTAAATCACATCGCAAACGAATGCAGCAAACTGGAACATAAAGAGTATAAGACTAGGTATCACTGAATGGAAAAGACGATCCACTGGGAATCGTGCAAAAGATTAAGATCAGATCATATCACCAAATGAGAATGCGACACATGAGATTCTCTGGGATTTTCATATAGAAACGGATCACCTAATTCCGACTAAAAGGCCAGACCTAGTTTTTCTTAACCCCCCCCCCCCAAAAAAAAAAACCCCGGACATCTAGTGGATTTTACCGTTCCAGTGGACCACTGAGTGAAAAGATAGAATAATACAAGGACCATGCCAGAGAACCAAAAGAAAAAGAAACTGGAAAAGATGAAGATGATCATGATACCAACTGTTGCTGGTCCCAAAGGTGGGGTAAAAAGCCAGGAGGAATTTGAAATTAGAGGAAGAATCAAGACGACCTGGACCATAATATCGATAACATTGGCTAGTATACTATGAGTTCAGGAGACCCGAGGAGATTTGCTGTCATTCAGACTCCTGTGAAAGCCCCCCTATCGGCTAACGCTAGAGTGAAAACCACTCATAATATTGAAAATTGACCCAGTCAGCTGGGACTGCAGAATACACCGACTGAATCTATGTTGAGGGATAAGACTCCTTTAACGAGTGTCCTAGATATGACACTATACAATCTGATGGTGAGGCTCCAGTAATGCTTTGGGGAATGCGAAGTACCCCTTTACTGCCATCACTCCCACGTCCTCTCTGCATGGAGGGTTAGTACCTGATAGGCTTCTATCTATGGGTCAATAAAACTAAACTGTGTACTTATGTTAAACTGGATTGTTTAAAATAGAACTGCTTTTGACATTAAAATCGTGTATTTATGCTAATCTGAAATTTTTGAAATAGAACTGTTCACATGGTTAAAGATAGATTTGGCATTAAATAACCAACAATGGTTGATATACCAAAAAACCTAACCAAATCAAATCCTGTATATTTAATATATATGTATAGATAGGATTTGGCATTAAATAGCCTACTATTATTTATATGCCATAACACCAAACCAAACCAAATCATATATATTTAATATGTATGGATAAAGAGGATTTGGAATTAAATAACCTACAATGGTTGATATGTCATAAAACCTAACCAAACCAAACCAAACCAAATCATATATATTTAATATATATGGATAAAGAGGATTTGGAATTAAATAACCTACAATGGTTGATATGTCATAAAACCTAACCAAACCAAACCAATCCAAATCATATATATTTAATATATATGGATAAAGAGGATTTGGAATTAAATAACCTACAATGGTCGATATGTCATAAAACCTAACCAAACCAAACCAAACCAAATCATATATATTTAATATATATGGATAAAGAGGATTTGGCATGCCATAAAACCAAACCAAACCAGATTGAAAATGGATGGAAGCGAAAAGATAAACAAATATTTTGATCTTGACAAGGAGATAAAAAAAAGTTGATGCTATCGGTGATACTAATCATAATTGGTGGGCTTGGAATGGTTCCTCAAAGGTTTGAAAAAGAGACAGAAGGAATTAGAATTCCGGGGAAGAATCGAAACCATGCAGACCCCAGCGCTATTAAGATCGAATAGAACACCTGGAAGGATCCTAAAGGTCTGAAAAGACTTGCTGTCATTCAGATTTCAATGAAAGACCACCAGTTTAAGCTGGTTTAAAAAAAACTCGTAACGAGTGAAATAATCAGTGTTTTTTTTTTATATATATATTAATAATATAGTAAAAAAAAAAAAGAAGAAAAAACAAAAAGGGGGGGGGGTTGGAATAATGTAATAAAAAAAACTAACAACATTCATTTGAATAATTACTAGTAAGTAATTAGTATCTAGAATTTTGAGTTCATTTTTTTTTTTTTCAATTTCTGAGATTTGTTGACGTTTTCATTTAAAACGTACTATTTTTAGAATTAAACAAAATTAAACCTATATTTCTAATTACACATCGTAGATAGATCGTTTTTATTATCTCTTTTCAAGTTTTTTGTTTATATTAATTTCTTTCCTGGTTCTGTATAAAACTTATTCGTACAATATAAGAGGTGCCATATAAAAAAAATTCTCTGTGGATGACTGTATACAATGCTAATGGTGACCAGAGAATAATTGCATTAAAAAAAAAAAAATGCGATATTAGTCACGTTTATCATTTTGTCACTCATATTAATATATGTCAATTGGTGACATTATTCAAATATATTCGATGTGTTATTCATCAAAACGAATTCTAAGAGAGGCTTTGCTTGATATGAATTGACACCTGTTTCTTTTTAAAACGAAAGGATTAGTGGGTATTAAAAAATGCGTCAAAAAGTTGAGATCCCCTCCGTTGTAAAGTCAGATTAAAGGCCAGATTTTTGGCAACGGGTTTTGACCTCCTATTGACGTATTTAATCTCACTAAGCTTCGGAGGTTAAAAGCATGAATATCAATTTGAACGGGAAACCCATAAATAATATTAATATTATTATTAATAATAATAATAATGACAATAATAAATGATGCCTTTGGTACATTACCCGAAGGATTATTAAAGGGACTGGGAGATTTTGAAATAAGAGTACGAGCAGTGACCATCCATTGTTGAGGTCGGCCAGATTTTTTAGAAGACTCCTGGAGACTTTAGAAGACTTGCCGTCATTCAAACCTCAGTGAAAGACCATCAGCTAACGCTGACGAGAAAAACTCTCAAGGAGTGATAAAATATTAATAATGATAATAATACTAAATTAACAAAAACAGAGAACTTGCAGAATTGTGGACTTTGCTGTCCCGGCTGATCAAAGAGTAAAATTGAAAGAAAGTGAAAAGAAGGATAAGTACCTGGAACTTGCTCGAGGATTGAAAAAACTGTGGAACATGAAGATGACGACTATACCAATTGTAATTGGTGCTCTTGGTATATTCACCAAGGGATTGATACAAGGACTGGAGGTGCCCGTGGTGTAATGGTTATCGTCGTAGGAAATGGACACGGCAACACGAGTTCAAATCCTGGACGAGACTGATAGCATTTTACGTAGCACTAATACCCTTGGGAAAGGAAGGAATCCAATTCTTCTCCCTCCAGCTATGGGTAAATAGTAGGGCAGACTAGATTCTTCAGCTTTGGCGAGGCAACTAGTCTAGGAGAAGGAAAACTGAATTAAAACCTGTTAAACTCCGCTTAAAAATTGACCTTGAGTCATATCCTGCCCGAGGGGAGAGGTTGGTAAATATGGATACAAGGACTGGAAGGCCTGGAAATAAGAAGACGAGCGGAGACCATCAAAAACAAAGCATTATTCAGGTCAGTCAGAATACTAAGAAGAGTCCTGGCGACGTGAGGAAATTTGCTAACATCAACCTTTTAAAGCAAAAAAAAAAAAAAAAAAATTTTTTTTACACAGAACCTATACAAATTTTTGCGCAATATTATCATACGGATTGAATCCTGTTAAGTAATTCATTCGATGTTCCCCACGATATACCCTCTTAATTTCTCACAATTATTTCTGAAACCGTCCGATTTAATTTTCATACTCTTTCACACAATTGTTGTTTGAGATCTGATTAGTCAATTTGTTACAAAAATACGTGACAATTAGCAAAAAAAAAAAAAAAAAAAAGAAAGAAAAAAGGAAGAAAGAAAAAATTAAATTGGTTTAAAGACTTAGTTTTTCGTTTGGTTTGGTTTTATGGCATATCAACCATTGTAGGTTATTTAATGCCAAATCCGGTTCATAGATATATATTAGATATATATGATTTGGTTTGGTTGGGTTTTATGGCATATCAACCATTGTAGGTTATTTAATACCAAATCCGGTTCATAGATATATATTAGATATATATGATTTGGTTTGGTTGGGTTTTATGGCATAGCAACCATTGTAGGTTATTTAATACCAAATCCGGTTAACACATATATATTAGATCTATATATATTTTGTAGACAAAAGTTATATTTAAATGATTCCAAGTATTTCTATGTGTTACTAACAATTCAATTAAACATCAGACATTTGTTTACACACAGTTAAATAATCAAACAGTTCTATTTCAAGCAATTCAATTTAGTATCAGTCATGTGTTTGCACTCAATTAAAATGTCAAAATTTGACCCATAGATTGAACCCTATCAGGTGCTACGACTCCGGGCCAGAGTGGACCTGGGAGTGATGGCAATGAAGGGGTACTTCGCATTCTCCAAAGCTCCAGCCTTACTGGAGTCTCATCATCAGATTGCTTAGTGTCATATCCAGGACACTTGCTAGTGAGTGGGGGTCTTACCCGTCTGCAGAGATGCAGTCGGTGCTCTCTACAACCCCAGCCGACTGGGCTGACTAAATTTTTGAAATATGCCTTCACAGTAAATTTTCGGTTCAAAGGAGAAATAGTTAAAAAAAAAAAAAAAAAAAAAAGTGTCCACTATATTTAGAAATTCTATTAGTTATTTTGTTGGTTTCAATTAGATCTCTGCTCTTTCTTTTCTATGAGTTGGATTCTCACCAGGTGACTCTTTTGTGTCAAACTTAGCTTGACTTAATAAATGACTGCTCAAGTTTTGCTGTTAAACCGGAAGAAATATTTTAGATTGTAAATGAATCCGTAGCACAATCTGATCATGCAGTCCGTTGACAACTGGCCAAATGACAAACAATATATCCTCTTAGGTATGCGTGTGGAGGAGGGTGACAGTTTGTGTTGTATATGGGTGGGTCAATAGCGGGTCCAAAAGACGTGTCTAACGTGTTAATAATCTTTCTTTCTTTCTTTCTTTCTTTCTTAAGTAATTATGATTTTCTTTCTTTCGCTCTCTTTTACTTTAACCTTTTCTTTGCTTCATTCACGTTTTCTCTTTCTTTCTTTCTTTCTGCAGGAGTCATGACACTCGTTTTTCATTAAGCTTTCTTTTTTCTTTCTTCTTACTTTCTCTCTTTTACTCTTTTTTCCATGTTGATTATATATATATATATATATATATATATATATATATATATATATATATATATATATATCTTTCGCAACTCTCAAGAGCTTATTCTTAGGCCAGCGAAGGAGACTGAACTGAGTTTTTGGATAACTGCAACTTGAGAGCACCAAAAACTCTGCTGCAGCAGGTGTTCATGTGAAAATGTTTTGTAATTTTATTGATATACGAAATTATCATATGTAAATAGCGATTTTGGCTACGATCTAAAAGTAATTGCATTGAAAAGAAAAACAAAATGCAGTTCTTACGTCAAGATTATTGCAATCAGTCCATGAAATGTATTCAAAAAGATACTGCATATCTTTTGAAACAGATGTTTCTTTTATTGAAAACACACACAAACATAAACACACACACACATATATATACATGTACATATGTACATACATACATGTGTATATATATATATATATATACGAGGATCATTAAATAAGTTTTCAGACTTTTTTCATATGAGCACTTTTATTGATAGTATACACATAAAACTCTAGTCCCCTTCGAAGTAATCTCCTCCGGCTGCAGTGCACTTGTTGTACCGTTCCAACAACTTCTGCAAGGCCCCATAAAAGTCCTCTTGTGTGAGCGTGTCAACGACCTTTGTCACAGCCTCTTTCATCTCCCTAATTGTCTCATAACGACAGCCTCTGAGCTTAGGGAATAAGAAAAAGTCACAGGGAGCAAGGTCTCGACTATAAGGAGGGTGAGGAACTGTTTTGATGCCCATCTTGCTCAAATAGTCTGTGACAAGAATGGAGTTGTGGACTGGTACATTGTCCTGATGGAAATGCCGCTGAGCCGATTTGAAGAGTGCTGGCCTCTTCCCAAGGAATCTCCTCCTGAACTCCCCTAAAACCTCAACATAGTAACCCTAACCCTGACCCTAACCCTTTGGCCAATCAACTCTGGTGTATTGACTTTCTTACTCCTCCCACACCTCTCATCATCCCTCACAGACTCCTTGCCTTCCTTGAATCTCTTATGTCACTCAAAAACTGATGCTCGATTCATGCAACATGGTCCAAAATGACTCTGAAGCATTCCATACGTTTCTGTGGCATTTTTTCCAAGTTTAAAACAGAATTTATTGCATATCGTTCTTCTAAAGTGTCCAGATTGCATTTTTTAAATTCACTAGCAATGACAATCAGGCTTTAGTAGGGTGTATTCCAATTGCTGCTGTAGCTGTTCATTTGAACCTGAAATCATAAAAACTGGCCAGTCATCTCAGAAGATGTATAGCAATAACATAGTGAATTTTCAAGAGTCAACGACAATTTTAAATGCCTGTACAAAAAATCTGGAAACTTATTGAATGCACCACGTATATATATATATATATATATATACACACACACACACACACACACACACATATATATATATATATATGTATATATATATATATATATATATATATATATATATATATATATACAGATGAATGGATAGATAAATATAGACAGATTTATAAAGCAAAATACATCCCCATTTTTCTTATTACTTTTCTACTCGGTCCCTATGAGCAGACGTTGAAAAATTCTTGACCAAACCAAAAAGGTAATTTTTTTTTTGCTTAAATTTTTTTTTTTCATTCATTTTTGTTAAAATTTACATAGAGAAACGAGGTGACATGTCATTCAATATCCTGGCTACCCTATATATATATATATATATATATATATATATATATATATAGGGTAGCCTGGATATTGAATGACCTGTCACTTCTATGAAAATTTTAACAAAAATAAACGAAAAAAAATTTTAAGCAAAAATAAATAAATAAATAATAGTTACCTTCTTGGTTTGGTCAAGAGTTTTTCAACGTCTACTCATAGGGACCGAGTTGAAAAGTGATAAGAAAAATGAGGATGTATTTTGCAATATAAATCTCTCTCTCTCTCTCTCTCTCTCTCTATATATATATATATATATAGCCTGTTCATGTCTCTTCATCTTAGTCTCCTTATATATATATATATATATATATATATATATATATATATATAAGCAGACTAAGATGAATAGACATAAATAGGCTGATATCTACCAATCTATCTATCTCTTTATGGTAGCCAGGATATTGAATAACCTGTCACATATAAGAAGAATGAGATTAATGAATATGAACAGGCTGAGATAGATAGATAGATAGATAGATATTGTAAAATACACATCGAGGACTTGATGAGGTGCATCATCATTGATGTCTTTTGTTCATTGGGGGATTTCGGGTCTTTTTTCAACAACATAGCCCTTTGCTAAAGTGATTCGGCCAAGATTCATTATATCCAAAATTGTATCAAACACCAGAGCTCATTGAACATTTACTTCATCGGAACTCACGTTCCAGAAGAGTCACCAAAGCAACTTAACAATTTTTCACCCTATTTAATCATGATTTATGATCAGAATAGTCCCTATTTGAAAATTAATTGCAACTAATACGGGGATATACATAACTACTCCAAAAAAATAAAACGAATTTTAACGCATCACAACTTGGTACAGGACTGAACGTCGTGCGGTAGCAGGGGTGGGGGGCTTGTACTTGTGGGGTAGACCACTTTCTAGCTTTAATCAGCAAAAAGTATGGCCAATTTGCGGACAAATTTGTTGCTGGAAGCAAACAGCATGTTTGACGGGCCAACATGCACTGTATGACGTGGTAAAAGTCTAACAAAATATGTATTGGCGGAAAGGTTGAAGCGCTGAAGTAAGCCTGCTGGAACTCCAGGAACGCTATTACGTTCACTTTTGGAGTAATGCCCAATGGATAATGTAGGAATGGGTTTAATAGTATCATTTCTGTTCTTCTACAAGGATGGCTTTGGCATTAAATAACTCACGAAGTTTTGTTATATAATAGCTGAGGGAGTTCGGTTCATGCCTTTGAGTTTAGTTAGGCAGAGAACCTTTCGGCTCAGCACATGGGTTAGTTAGGTGCAACATTGAGGCAGGTGTTAACGCGGGCGCGCGCGGGCGGATGGAGGTGTCACTCGGATGTCATAATAGTCTGAGACAAAACGCTGTGACAGGGTGCGGGTGACGTCACGCACCGGAAGTGCGCGGAGGTTTGTGTGAGATTTGAAGAAAGTAAGAGTCGGGTACTAGACGCCAAACGAGAAGGATCGATTTTTGGAGCTCACAGACGCGAGGCAAACGTGCGCCCTATGGGGGCCGCACGAGATGGGGGCCAAATGAATAAGACAGCATAGAAGATTGTGTCTCTCCTCCTTACGTCGAAACCTTTAACTGAAAGTTAATAAAAAGGTTTCGTACCTGAACGAGAAGTCGTTACGTGTTTTCGAATTCCGAGATTCCTATGTTCTTTATATATTCTATCATAATCAACATTCGATGTCTATTTCTCAAATAGCTGTATCTACCTATCGTACAGTTTGATATGCCTTTAAGCAAAGAAACCAAACCAAACCTGTCGTGGTAGATATTCAGCCTGCCTTCCAGAAAACTAAAAAAAGCTGTTTAATGCACCTGCTGATCAGTTTGGTTTGGTTTAATGGCATATCAACCGCTGTGGGTTATTTAATGCCAAATCCTTTTTATACATATATATTAGATATATATGATTTAGTTTGGTTAGGTTTTATGGCATATCAATCGTTGTTGGTTATTTAATGCCAAATCCTCTTTATACATATATATTAAATATATATGATTTGGTTTGGTTAGGTTTATGGCATATCAACCATTGTAGGTTATTTAATGCCAAACTCTCTTTATACATATATATTAAATATATATGATTTGATTTGGTTGGGTTTTATGGCATATCAACCATTGCAGGTTATTTAATGCCAAATTAATTGGTGTACATATTAATAGTTCTGTTTTAAACAATACCACGTAGCATAAGTAAGCAGTTTAAATGTCAAACAGTTCAATTTCAAACAATTCATTTTAGTATAAGTACATTTTTTTTGTTAACACCCAGTTAAATGTCAAAACAGTTTTATTTTAAACAATTCAATTTAGCACAGATACACTGTTCAGTTCTATTTAACCCATAGATAGGACCCAGAGTGGATCTGGGAGTGATTGCATTGAAGTGGTATTTCGCATTTCCCAAAGCTCAAACCTTACTGGAGCCTCACCATCAGATTGTTTAGTGTCATATCTAGGACACTCGTTGTGGAAGTTTTATCCTTCTGCAGAGATAAAGTCAATGCACTCAGCTGGCCAGCTGATTGAGCCAACCTGCAGATCAGGTTCCAGTACCATGAGGGGCTTCTGGAAGGAAGCATAGTCTGATTTATTCCCGTTTGCTCAGTCTGTAAAAAGGTTTTTGCCAACATCGCAAGTTTATCAGATTAGATATATTCTGAATCTTGGCCCAGTCAGCAGGGTCAAGATTCAGTAACCCTTCATTGCCATGGCTTCCAGGTCCGCTTTTGCCCTGATTGGTAGCTCCTAAAAGGTCCTATCTGTGGCTCTAACAGAACTGTTTATCATTTAAACTCTGTACTTATGCTAAAATGGATTGTTTGAAACAGAATTGTTTTTAAATTTAACTATGGGTAAACAAACAATTATGTACTGATTCTAAAGGGAATTGTTTGAAATAGAACTGTTCATTTAATTGTGTGTAAAAAATAACTGATGTTTAATTGAATTGTTAGTGATACATAGCAATATTTTAAGTCGTTTAACTTTGACTTACGCTAAATTGAATTGTTTGAAATAGAACTGTTTGATCATTTAACTGTGTGAAAATAAATGACTGATGTGTAATTGAATTATTAGTGATACATAGCAATATTCTAAGTCATCTAACTTTGACTTATGCTAAATTGAATTGTTTGAAATAGAACTGTTTTATCATTTAATTGTGTGTAAAAAATCACTGAGGTTTAATTGAATTGTTAATGATACAAAGCAATAGTTGAAAACATTAAACTGTGTGCAAACATCATTATCATGTCGCGCTGCCAGCACGGATCCTCCAGACCCTCTCTCGTCACCCATCTTAATCGTCCGTCGCTCCAGGGAGGTTTTCAAGGCTATATCCTGTATCGGCACAGAGCTGTTGTATATAGGTTCTAGCTGGTCGTCTTGTTTCTGATCGTCCATATGAAGGGGTCCACAGGAGTATATCGCTTATGAGTTCGTCCTTATTTCTCTAGCTGTATCACACATGTCTGATTCATCTAACTTGGATAATTTTCGTGATGAGAAGTAGGTGGGCATATAGCTACTGTTTTGTGGGGTGTTGCTTCCGGAACTTGTTCAACATACTTGTGTAATTGCCATCAAGCTTTTTCTTAAAACGTTTATTTCGCGTCCTTGTATAGCATCCATATAGAAGTATTGATATAACCGCTGCTTAAAAAAAAACTACGTTTTATTTCATCGGTCAGGTCTGACTTCCATATGACCGATAGCTATCGTTAGCAGTCCATACCTTTGCTAGTCGCGTGTAGATGTCTTTCTCGGTTGATGAGACACTGCTTCCGAGGTGGGTGAACAAAAGAAGCTAAGAAAAATGGAACTTGTAACGTTGCATATTTATTGGTTGAATTGAAATAACTTTTTCGTATCCAAATGTCTTGAACTGACTATCTCATGATCTCTGCTATCATGGACGCCAGACAATGAGATCTATATGTGAGAGACGTTAGCTATGTATGGGTGGGGCGTATTTAAAATATTTTAGTCAAATATTCAGGATTTTTTTAATCTCGAGGGTTATGAGGCAATTCATTGGTCCATCCTATTTTAAAACGGTGTTTTGAGGATAGTTTAGCTTGATGTTGATACCATTTGGGGACAGTGTTTGCGCACATTTTATCAATTTATCTTATCTTCTTTGGATTTTGTTGTGGCCGCGGAAAGGGTCACTAATGAAAACGCAAACATGATATTAGATTATAGATTATATTACACAAGAAAGATAGAGTTTCATAGAAAAGGTAAGAAGTCTCCTACTGTTCGTATAACACCGATTCTGGCTATCTGGCAGAAAAATCTCTGTACTAATAACGGTGAGAAGAGTCCATTATTGTAAGATGGGTAAGGTTCCCACAACAGATTTTATCATATTTATGATATTGTCCGATGTGATTTTTCAATTCATTCTCTGTTGGTAAAGTTTGCATCTCTATATAAGTCGTAACCATTTGAGCGGAAATGTTCTGACATGAAGTCTGTTAAGTATATATACATGTGTGTATGTGTGTGTGCGAGAGAGAGAGAGAGAGAGAGAAAGAGAAAGAGAGAGAGAGAGAGAGAGAGAGAGAGTGCGAATGAGTGAAGTAAGATGGAATAGAAAAGCGCCAAAAACTGTGATACATAAAAATGAATTCTTTATGGAGATAATACTATAAATACCGTATTTACCAATCCCTCGGCTCGGGCAGGATGTGACACAAAGTCAATTTTTAAGCGGAGTTTAACAGGTTTGAATTCAGAGTTTTCCTTCTCCTAGACTAGTTGCCCCACCAAGGCTGAAGAATCTAGTCTGCCCTACTATTTACCCATAGCTGGAGGGAGAATTATTTGGATTCATACCTTTCCCAAGGGTATTAGTGTTATGTGAAATGCAATCAGTCTCGTCCAGGATTTGAACTCGTGTCGCCGTGTCCATTTCCTACAATGATAACCACTACACCACGGGCATCTGGGGGGGGGGATAATACTATATTTACAGTGAATTCTTTGTTCACAAATTTTAGTTTTAACGCTTATTTATAGTAGATAAAATATATATGAACAACGAAGATGCATGAGAAAACGGATTATCCTTGCAGCCAAACCACCTTGGAATTTCCATCAGGTTTTGTTGTTAAATAATAAATATCACGATAATGTTCGGAAAAGGAAAGCATAAGCTATTAATAATTTAGTGAAACTTTATTTCAAATGTCCACAATGCTCTTCGTTTCCTTGCATTACCAGCAAACCTGCTTGTAAATTGTGCTAATACACTTTTTCGATTTCAGAGCAGAATTGAATTAAGGTATCCAAATGTTTTCCTCTGAAAAAATGTCTTTATGGATGTCCGCGGGAAAAGGAATCAAATAAAGTTAAGATTTGTAAATATAGTTGGTATTCAGCGATCTTGACTATCTGTTGATGTTTTGTTAAGACAAGAATTAATATCACAATGAAAGTGGAGACGTGCTCTATCTTGTGGCAAAATGAAAATCGTCTTTTTCTTTAAATAGTCGACAAAATGCCGACACAATTAATCTTTGAAGCATGAAACGTACATCTTTTATACATTTGCAGGAACACAGCACTATATATATGTGTGTGTGTGTGTGAGTATGTTTGTGTGTGTGTGTATAAGTATACGCGTGCGTATATATATATATATATATATATATATACATAAATAAATATGTGTGTGTATATATAAATGTATGCGTTCGCATATATAAATGTGTGTGTGTGTGTGTGTGTGTGTGTGTGTGTGTGTATGTGTATAAGTATATGCGTGCATATATATATATATATATATATACATGAATATGTGTGTGCATATATAAATGTTTGTGTTCGCATATATATATATATATATATATATATATATATATATATATTTGAGTGTGTGTGTATGTGTGTGTGTGTGTGTGTGTGTGTGTGTGTATTGTGTATATGTATATGTGTATGTCTAAATATATACGTGAGTCCAGTCGACTGGGGCTTTAGAATACACCGACTGCAGAGGGTAAGACCCCCCCCCACAACGAGTGTCCTGTAGATGACATTAAACAAACTAATGGTGATGTTCTAGCCTTGGTAGAACTATTTGACTAAACTGGATAGCTTGAAATAGAAATGTTTTTGACAATTAACCTGTTTACTCACGCTAAACTGAATTGCTTGAAATAGAACTGATTATTTGTATAAAAATGGATTTGGCATTAAACAACCTACAAGGGTTGATATGCCATAAAACCCAACCAACCAGCTTTAGGGAATGCAGAGTACCCATTGATTGTCATTACTCCCAGATCCACTCTGATCCGAAGTGGCAGCATCTGATGGTGTATATATATATATGGGTCAAATAGAACAAACTATGTGTGTAAATAAATGACGGATGTTAAATTGTGACTCTTATATAGCAATACTTGAGACCTGTGCGCAAAAGAAAGCACAACCTCGTTTAAGAATGTTATCTACAAAATGTGTTTACAAATCCTATGTATTTGATATATATGTTTATGCCGGATTTGGCATTAAATTACCTACAGCGGTTGATATGCCATAAAACCAAACCAAAGTAAACCAAAATATATGTGTGCATGTATATAAATATATGTATAAACACGTATACGTATATATATATATATATATATATGCATGTATATACGTGTGCGTGTATCTATAGTGTGTATATACATGTGTGTCCGTGTATATATATATATATATATATATATATTGAATCCACTATTGTCCTTATGGGTTGAGTGTTCGCCAATGGTCCAGAAAACTGGGGTTCAATCCCAGGTCGAGTCATACCAAAGACTCTAAAAATGGTACTTGATGCCTCCTTGATTAACACTCAGCATTATAAGGTACGGATCAACGGTAAGTGGAGCAATCCAGGGAATGGAATAGCGCCCTACCTACACCTTAGTGTAGTAGCTATTGAAAAGTGAGTCTTCGGGTAACCTTCAACTACGTTTGCGAACTTTGTTTGATCTATCTATCTATCTATATATCGTAACGTGCAAAAGTCTTCGGCTTTTATTGTAAATTTCTTGTAACCACCAATTTATAAACGATGGCGTTTGTTTTTTTTTCATTTTTCTCAATTGTAATTATTTCTATTCCAAATCATTATAGTTTTTTGCACGGGTTCTGAATGTCGGTAGGTGGGTGCGAAGTTGCGAGACCACCCAGCAAAAATGGCCGTGCAAATGTTTTGGGCCAAAAACCGAGCCAAAATTCTCAATTATTAGGTCTTTAATTCTATTTTTAATGCACCTAATTTTTCATGCTTAATTTAAAAAAATAAAGATAAAAAGCAGACAGCTTTTGAACTAATTATTTTATTCATTAAATCTCACATTTCAGGTTGTTTTTTTGTATGTAAAAGAAAATCAGAAAACGACTTTCTGTAAAAGAATGTAAAAGAAATCAGAAAACGACTTTCGACAGTTACTTCTCATATATATATATATATATATATATATATATATATATATATATATATACCTACACAAGTAAGTCAGTCGACTAAAGGCTTCCTCTTCAATAGCTACTACACTGACGAATCGTGGAGTGTACTACTCCTTTTCTTGGAGCACTCCACTTACCTTTGATTTGTACCTTATAATGCTGAGTGTTAGTCAAGAAGGCATCAAGTACCATTTTTTGAGTCTTTGGTATGATTCGATCTGGGATTGAATCCCGGTCCACTAGACCATTGGTGAACACTCAAGTCATTATTGCCGGTGGGCCGGCTACTATCTCTCTCTCTCACACATAAATTTATAGATATATATATATATATATATATTTACCAACCCCTCCGCTCGGGGAGGATATGACACAAAGCTAATTTTTAAGCGGAGTTTACCAGGTTTGAATTCAGAGTTTTCCTTCTCCTTGACTAGTTGCCTCACCAAGGCTGAAGAATTTAGTCTGTCCTACTATTTATCCATAGCTGGAGGGAAAATATGCAATCAGTAACGTCCAGGATTTGAACTCGTGACGCCGTGTCCATTTCCTTCGACGATAACCATGACACCACGGTAAAGTAGGAAAAGTTGGCGACTGTAGTTGAGGGCGACCCGAACTCTCCTTTTTCAACAGCTACTATACGGAGGTGTAGAGGAGGGCGCTACTCCTTTCCCTGGATTGCTCCACTTTACCCTTGATACGTACCTTATATTGCAAGGAGGTATCAAGAACCATTTTAAAAATCTTTGGCATGACGCGACCTGGGATTGAACCCAGGTCTCCCAGACCATTGGCGAACACTCTACCCTCTAGGCTAATGAGCCGGTTGGTTCTTATTTTAATGGATATCAATTTTCGCGAATTATATCATGCCAAAGCCATCCTTGTAGAACAGCTGTGATACAAATAAACCCATACCTGGTGGGGACTGGGAGAAATATGTGTGTTCTTACTTCTAATTGGTCGGAAAGTGAACGTTATAGCGCAATGGAGTTCGAACTTCTTTACTTAGATGGTGTGGTCCACCTATATATATATATATATATATATATATATATATATATATATATATATATATATATATATATATATATATATATATATATATATATATATATATATAATTGATGTGTCAAATATGCATGTAAAATATATATAATAGGAAGGACTAGTCACACACACTCACACACACACAAAATATGAAGGATTCGTGAAATATATCAATTAAATATATATATATAATATAAAGATTTAATAATATATACATACATACTTACATATATATATATATATATAGAGAGAGAGAGAGAGAGAGAGAGATAATATGAAGGATTTGACCAGTACTTATGAGATGAAGTATTATACAAATATGTATATATATTATTTTAATCCTTCATATATATATATATATATATATATACGTACATATATATATATGACTAATTCTTTATACATATATATATATATATATATGTGTGTGTGTGTGTGTGTGTGTGTGTGTGTGTGTGTGTGTGTGTGTTTATATTATTAATTTCTTTTTCCCTTTCTCTCTCTCTCTCTCTCTCTCTCTCTCTCTATGTATATATAAAATATTACTTATACATACATACATATATATATATATATATATATATATATATATATATATATATATATATTAAATATGAAAGATTAATCAAAAGTCGATTCCTGATTTATTTAAACATTAATATAAAAATAGATAAATGTGTGTATGTGTCAGTGCGTGCGTTCAAATGGACCCACAGGATTTGTTTTTTGACTATTTTGATCATGCAGGCCTTTTGTAGTTTGGAGTTAAGATAAAAGTTTTTATTTCTGTAAAGTTTAAGGATGTAAAGTTTATAAGGAGGAAAATAATAACTTTTTACATAAAATGCAGAAGCCAAAACGATTATACACACGCATGCACAATCATACAAATATACATAAATTCACACACATAAGCATACCGATATATATATATATATGTATATATATATATCATCATCATCATATCGCGCTGGTAGCACGGATATCCCTGACCCTCTCTCGCCACTCCTCCCTATCGTTTATCGCCCTAGGTAAGTCTTCAGGACAACATCCCGTATCCTCACATAGCTGCCGAATGTATGTTCGTGGGTCATGGTTATCTTTCGATGGCTGTTTTATTCTCTTCTATAGAAGCCACTCTTATAGAGGAAATCGGTGTGCTTAGAGATATATACTCCCCTACCCCCGTCTGGTTGAGTTCTCTGGCGAAGAAGTAATCGTATTGTCATTAGCGTTCATTGCAAGCCTCTTCGTAAATGAATTGAGGTCTCGGTAGCCGTTGAACGAATATATGTAAACAATAGTAATTGTGATTCATAACCGTTTAAAATTTACTTCGCAGCTAATATCTCCTCGTGGCTGAATGGTTAGAAGCTTTGGTTTGGCGTTTGAGTCAACCAGGGTTTCGATCCCAGCTACGGGAAGCTACTGTCTAGCCACACTGATGAGTTCTGATAGAACGAAACAGATCTGTCTGTGGATGCCTATATATATCATCATCATATCGTGCCGCAAGCTCTGATTTCCTCAACACACTCTCTGTCTGTCTCTCTCTCTCTCCATTCGTTTCGATCGTCTATCACTTCTGGCAGGTCTTCCAAACTGCATCCTGTGTCCGTCCATGGTTGTTGTTGATAAGTTCTTTTTGGTCGTCCAACACCTGCCCGTCCGTGGGAAGGGGTCCATTGGAGAACGTCGCTTATGAGCTCGCCCTTACTTCTCAACCAGTGTCCCGCATGTCTGGCACGTCTGATTTGCATTGTTTTAGAGATGGGATGTAAGTGGCCGTACAGCGGCTCTTTTGTTGGATGTGGCTCCCTGGGTTTGTTCATTATAGCTCGTAGCAATCTTGTGCAATTGCCGGCAAGCCTTTTCTTGATACACTTAGTCAGCATCCATATGGTGCATCCATATAGAAGTATGGAAACAGCCGCTGCTTAGAAAGAATTGTGATTTATTTTATCGGATACGTCTGACTTCCATATGACCGATAACTTATCGATAGCTGACATGCTTTCGCTAATCGCGTATTTATATCACTTTTCCGTAGATGAGACGCTACTTCCGAGGAATGTGAATTTGTCCATTAGTTTCAAAGAACTACCATCTAGTGTGGAGATATTGCCTCTTTGACTTTGATTAAAGCACATATATTAGGTTCATTCGCTAAATAAGGTGAATTTTGCCAAAAGGAATTTCAGCTACCAATTGGAAGCTCTGTTTCTTTTCAGGAAATCAGCAGAGGTGGATTCTTTCATCTTTTACCTCTCACAAGACTATCAGCAGGACCCTATTGATTGCTGCGCCCGGTACGTTTTATTTAACGGAGAGCCTGCGTTTCCATTCTGTGAACTATCTTTTTGACTCTGACTCGTAGAGGCAAACACATGTTCAACGCATTTGTGACTATTTTTTTTTCTAAAACATGCTTCTCTGCAAACATCACACATTCTTCAATAAATTTCACTCGGTTTGAATTTCTCAATCACCAAAAATTCAGGACAGACCTCTGTTCTAGCCTGGATCAGTCAGTTGTTTCGGCATCATTTTGAATAGTCTCTAAACAAATATTTTTGTGAGATTGAAATGATTTTTTCTATTAACTAATTACTAACTAAACATTCTGAAAAGAAAAAAAATTATCTTTTTTTAAAAAATAGATTATCTTTCTCAATTGAATACACTTCGTATATATATATATATATATATATATATATATATATCTTGATAGATAATGAAAGTCCAGTCAAGCTTTTGCGTCTTCTGGTGATTTCAGGTATATGGTTTCTTATAAATCCGAAAAAGAAACTATTTCTCCAGGGACCAAAGTAAGGGATCTTGTGAAATGGTCAATAGTTACAAGTATTACGGGATAGAGGTACAGCAAAACACGATATATAAGATAGAATCAGATTTATTCTGCATAAAATCCACAATAATATCATAATGCTAATCTAATACTTATTCTTCAAATGCAGAATTGCCAGATGATTGCAAAGAGCAGTAAATAGTTAGTTTCAAGATGTGATTTGATTTGGTTTGGTTGAGTTTTATAGCATGTCAACCATTTTTGGTTATTTAATGCTAAATCCATTTTTATAAATATAAACAGTTCTATTTCAATCGATTTAAGTACAGTTTTTTGTTTATACACAGTTAAATGCCAAAATAGTTCTATTTCAAACAATTCAGTTTCATTGTTTGTTATTTAATGCTAAATCCATTTTCATAAATATAAACAGTTCTATTTTGTTTATACACAGTTAAATGCCAAAATAGTTCTATTTCAAACAATTCAGTTTCATTGTGGGTTATTTAATCCTAAATCCATTTTTATAAATATAGACAGTTCTATTTCAATCGATTCAGTTTAGCATAAGTACAGTTTTTTGTTTATACACAGTTAAATGCCAAAATAGTTCTATTTCAAACAATTCAGTTTCATTGTTGGTTATTTAATGCTAAATCCATTTTTATAAATATAAACAGTTCTATTTCAATCGATTCAGTTTAGCATAAGTACAGTTTTTTGTTTATACACAGTTAAATGCCAAAATAGTTCTATTTCAAACAATTCAGTTTCATTGTTTGTTATTTAATGCTAAATCCATTTTTATAAATATAGACAGTTCTATTTCAATCGATTCAGTTTAGCATAAGTACAGTTTTTTGTTTATACACTGTTAAATGCCAAAATAGCTCTATTTCAAACAATTCAGTTTATCATAATTACGCAGTTTAAACATGCAGTTAAATGTAAAAACTGTTAATTTCAGACAATACAGTTTAGCTTAATAACACAATTTACTTCTATTTGACATATAGACAGGACCCTATGAGGTGCTACCACTCCGGACCAGAGGCGACCGGGGGGCGATGGCAATGAAGGAGCACTCCGCATTCCACAAAGCCAGGTTTGGTTTGGTTTGATTTTATTGCTTAGCAACCATTGTAGGTTATTTAATGCAAAATACATTTTTTATAAATATAAACAGTTCTATTTCAAACAATTCAGTATAGCATAAGAAACGTTTTTTGTTTACACACAGTTAAATGTAAAAAACAGTTCTCATTCAAATAATTCAGTTTAGCATAAGTACTGTTTAAATTTCAAAGTTTTATTTGACCCATAGATAGGACCCTATCAGGTTCTTCCACTCCGGAACAAAGTGAATCTTGGAGCGATGGTAATTAAGGGTACTCTGCATTCTCCAAAGCTCCAGCATTCCTGGAGCCTAATTATTACATTGTTTTGTGTCATATCCAGAAAACTCGTTGGAGGAGTCTTACCTCTTAGCAGAGATGCAGTCAGTGTATTTTGCAGCCGACTGGTCCTGTTTTAATTTGTGTTATTCTGCATTGCATATATATATATATATATATATATATAGAGAGAGAGAGAGAGAGAGAGAGAGAGAGACAGACAGACAGACAGACAGAGCGTCTGAAATAGATACAACCCATTTAATATGATAAGGATATATTACTGAGATAAGCGCAATGGCGGTCATTTGGAACATATCCTGTAAAAAAATACATCCTTTCAGCTAGAGACATCAAATTAATGTTTGTTTAATTGATATTATATCAGCTTTCAGGACATGCAATCTTTTTCTGAGTTTCTTGTCTCAGTAATAAATCATTATCATATTAATGGGTTGCATTTATTTTATGACATTTTTGAATAATTTTGTCTCCAATTAAGTAGTGACGCAAAATATTTTCCCTCTCTAATGCAAGGCATTGTGATCTAGGATTAATAGTAGTTATAGTATACTATATTCAAATCTGAAACAAAAAAGAACACATTATTATTATTAGTGTTATTAGCAGTCACATGGGTCCCACGTATATTAAGACACCACACACACACACACACACACACACACACACACACACACACACACACACATATGTATATATATATATATATAATTAACTTTATATATATATATATATATCGTCTATATAGTCGAGGGTGACACGAAGGCTCCCTTTTCAATAGCTACAACACTGAGGTGTAGAGGAGGGTGCTACTCCTTTCCCTGGATTGCTCCACTTTACCCTTAATCTGTACCTTCCAATACTGAGTATTAAGCAAGGTGGCATCAAGTACCATTTTTTGAGTCTTTGGTATGACTCGACCTGGGATTGAACCCCGGCCTCCCGGACCATTGGCGAACACTCTACCCATAAGATCAAAACTTTAAAATACTGTCATATGACTATTAGTTGCACGATTTCTCTATATGAAGGCGATAAGTGTTTTGTTTTGACAAGTTCATTGTAACTATTACGCATCTCACCTGTTTGTACCTAAAATACCTAACATCATTCAAACTCAAATGCCTTGCATTATTTGAATGTAAAGGTTTTACGTCATTCAAAGTTCCTGTGGTGTTGTGGCTAAAGTGCTGAACTGCAGTCTCGAAATCGGTGAGTTCGAATTCCAGTCGCGCGATTACGTTCGTTTTCGAACTAATACTCTAAGGAAAGGTATGAATTCCCATATTCTACCATTTTTGATTTAAATACGTAGCATCACCGTTGTTCTTCTACAAGAAAGTCATTCGCCTTAGATAACCCTCGAAGGTTGATATGCCATAAAATAAAGAAACCAAACCAAACTATCATTCAGACATAAATACCATGCATAATTTGAAAATAAAATCCCTTTACTATAGAAAAAAAATATCTAAACCCTCTTAAAGAAAATCCCATTTGTTATTTGAAAAAAATGCTCTTTCGTCATTCGAAAAAAAACAAAACAAAACAAAAAAAAAAACCAGAATGATGTGAAGAAAAAAAAAAATTAATTTCGTGTTGCTATTGTTGCTGTTGTGGTCGGATACCAAAAAGCATGTATATACTTATTTGTTATTAGAATCGAGCTCTGTTTTGTTGTTAAAACGGCGATTTTAGCAAGGATTTTGAATTTTGGCACACACACACAGACACACACACAGACACACACGTACATACGCAGACATACTCACACACATACACGTGTCCTAAGTCTGGAAAGTTATTTATTTTGTTGATTGTTCAAGTTCCCTTAAATCAACTTATATATGTACCCTCATTGTTGCCAGACTTTCTCAACACGCACCTGTAACAGGTATAATAATCCAGCTTAATCATACACCTTGGATAACTGATGACCATGTCAGGGTCGTTGACTGGTGAGTGTGTCGGAAATTGATCATTGCCGAGGATGTCAGAGAGGGACAGACCACATTCGTTCCAAAAGGCATGATAGCTTATCGATGAAGTACAAACGAAGACGAAAAGGGAGACACGAAAATGTCTTCTGTTCAAGTTTCTTATTAAGCGCCATTAAATAGACTAATTGTAGTCGTCGTTCCACTTGCCGTCTTTCTGTTATCGCTGTCTCTTTATATACTAACAGATATTCTCACTTTCATTCGGACACACTCTCACTTACTCACTCTCCTTCTCTCTCAATGACGTACACTTTCTTTCTCTCTCTCTTTCTTTCTTTCTTTCACCTTTCTTTCTTTCTTTCACTTTTCTTTCTTTCGATTTTTCATCTTTCTTTCATTTTTCTTTCATTGTTCTTTTCGCTTTTTCACTTTTCTTTCATTCTTTCTTTTTTCTTTCTTTCATTCGTTCTTTCAGTTTCTTTCTTTGAGTTTCTTCCTTTCTTTCTTTCTTTTTTTTTCCTGCTTTCATTTTTCTTTCGTTTTTTTTAATTCTTTTTTCTTCTTTCACTCGTTCTTTCTGTTTCTGTTTTTTTTTCTGTCTTTCATTTTCTTTCTTTCTTTCTTTCTTTTGTTTGATTTTTCATCTTTCTTTCCTTTTTCTTTCATTGTTCTTTTCGCTTTTTCACTTTTCTTTCATTCTTTCTTTTTTTCTTCTTTCATTCGTTCTTTCAGTTTCTTTCTTTCTTTCAGTTTCTTTCTTTCTTTCAGTTTCTTTCTTTTCCTGTTTTAATTTTTCTTTCAATCTTTTATTCTTTTTTTTTTCTTCTTTCACTCGTTCTTTCTGCTTCTGTCTTTTTTTTCTGTCTTTCATTTTTCTTTCTTTCTTTCTTTCTTTCGTTCTTTCTTTGTCGCATCTCATTAGCTTTTAACTATCCTCAATTAGTCCATTCATTTATAGTATGTTCAAGGAAAAGAAGGAAGAAAAGAAGGAAAAAAATTAAAATAAAAAAGGATAAGAAAAGAAAAAAAAAGAGAAAAGAAGAAAGGAATGAAAGAAGAAAGCAAAGAATAAAAAAAATTGACGAAAAAGAGAAGAAAAAAGAACAAAAAATGAGAAGAAAGAAAAGAAAGAAGCAAAAAAGAAAGAGGAAAGAAAAAACGAAGGAAAGATAGAAGAAAGCTAAGAAAAAAGAAAAGTAGAAAGAAAATAAAGCAGTAAAAAGAGAAAAGAAGAAAGAAAGAAGAAAGAAAAGAATTAGAAAAGGAATCATTGAATTGAGTCATTAAGAATTTCCGTTTTAGTAAAATATAATTTATCCATATATGATTTAACAATCGATTAATTTCAATCAATATTATATTCGCCATTATTTTGAATTACCTTTTACCATTTATTATAAAGCTTGTTTGCTTTTCTCAAATAAAATTCAGCTGGTTTCCAGCTTAAAAAGTTTTCCCCAAACGTTTTCACCTGATCTTGAGAAAACTTTTTGTCATTCAGAGCATTTTATAGCGAACAAAAAAAGATGGAAATCACTTGGTGCAAGGTCTCGTGAATATGGTGGATGTGGAAGAACAGATCAACTTAGTATAAGATCAAGTAAATATGGTGAATGGGGTTGAATAGACCAGAATAAATCCAATATTTTTCCTACGTGATTCTTGCTGAAAGTGGCCTTGCGTTATCATGGAGAAGCACCAAGTTTCTCCTATTGACGAGTGTGGGGCGTTTTTTTTTTCCGCACGTTGCAGCTGGTGAGAGTATCAGTCTGAATTGAGTGTTTGATAAATGATACAGCGGTGATCCCCCTATACACACTGCATAACTTTTCCTCCATGAAGCTGCCCCTTTGAGATGGAGTGCAAAGATTCGGATTTTGGATTGTAATATTCTCCAGAAATTGTAATATTCTGTGTAATATTCTGTGTAATATTCTCCAGAAATTGGTCATATCTCTGCTTTGAAAGAAGACTTGTCACTATGGATATACGATCTTCCTTATTCTTCTCACTAAGATTATGAGAAAGACAAATACGCAGCTTGCTGTCTTTTCTTATGTTTTTCAAGTAGCAGCAGATTATTGTTTGGGGATGTGTTGAGCTCAAGTACTAATTTTCGAGGACTTTTGTACATATTGTACTCTAGTCAGACTTGACCGATAGAATTTCTTTCAAGCCACGGTCGTGTCGATACTGCTATACGGATGCACTTCATGGACGCTAACTAAACATATGGAGAAAAAGCTTGACGCCAACTACACATGAATGCTGCGAGCAATATTGAACAAGTCCTGAAGGCAGCACACCACAAAGCAGCATCTGTACGGCCACATACCGCCCATCACGAAAACTATCAAAACTAAACAAACCAGACATGCGGGACACTGCTGGAGAAGTAGGGACAAGCTCATAAGTTATGTACTCCTGTGGACTCTTCACATGGCCGAGCAAAAGCAGACTGACCAGCTCGAACCTACATACAGCAGCTCTGTGTAGATACAAGATGTAGCCCTGAAGACCTATCGGAAGCGATGGACGATAGGGAGAGGTGGCGAGGGAGATTCAAGGAGATCCGTGCTGATAGCATGACAAGGTGATGATGATGATGAATTCTCTGAAAGCATCTTTATTGAAGTTTGATGAGCGTCCTGGTTTGGGTCCATTTTTCAATGACGTATTGCCAGAACGAAACTTTGAAAAATCAGTTTTGGACTTGGCGTTCAGTAAAAATAAATACTAGAAATTTTCTTAGCTGTTTCTGTTGCCATTTTTGTTCTTCGTGAACTCCCACTACATTTTAAGTCGAATATGCATTTTCAGACCGTCCAATTTAGGTGCGTAAGATCATAAATTAAAATATGATGTACACTCTTTCACGAGTGAAATAAGAATGACCGATGAAGGAACTCTTTAATCAGGTAATTTCCGGTTAAGTTTAAAACTTTGGTTGTTTGAAATGCTAAGTTACAACTGGCTTTTAAATACAGAAATTATTAAGCACTAAACCCATATGTATATATATATATATATATATATAAACGTATATATATATATATATATATATACTCCCCTGCCCCCGTGGGGTTGAGTTCTCCGGCGAATGAAGTAATCGTGTTACCATTAGCGTTTATTGCAAGTCTTTTCATACATATGAATTGAGGTCTCGGCAGCCGTTAAACGGATGTATGTAAACAATAGTAATTGTGATTCATAACCGTTTAAAATTTACTTCGCAGCTAATGGCTCCGCGTGGCTGAAGCGTTAGAGGCTTGGCTTGGCGTTTGAGTCAACCATGTTTCGATCCCGGCAACAGGAAGCTAATATGTTTAGCCACATTGATGAGTTCTGATAGAACGAAACAGATCTGTCTGTGGATCTATATTGCCTTTTGTATTTTCGCTTCAAACCCAAGGGATCAATCTGTCAGATTCTTATGTGTGTGTGTGTGTATGTGTGCTCAAGCGCGGTTTGTATCTTTTGGTGTGAAAGAAGAGTATATTTCAATTGTGTATATCTGGTCAGTCGCTTAAAATCGGGATTTTCTACTATACAAATTGAGAAATTTAGTCCCTTCATATTTTTAAAAAGTTCATTTGTTCAAAATTAATAAACAAAGTGACTCATTTCACTACGTTTGATATTATATATATATATATATATATATATATATATATATATATATATATATATACTAACTTCAACCAAGTTGGAGGAAGTAACATAATCGTGGAGTATCCAGTAAAGATGGAAATTACTATACTAACCATGGTCTGTGATATTACCCTACGAACAATGGATTTAAAACAGTTGGTCTATAAGAGCAGATGCACAAATTTGAGGGAGTAGAAATCTATAATCATTTCTTTCACTCTTTCTGTTTATTCGTCTCTTATCTTCATTTCTCTCTCTTTCCTTCGTGATGGCTTTGTTTTCTTTTATTTTATTTTCTTTCTCTTCAGTACAAATTTTGTTTACACACAGTTAAATGTTAAAACACTTATATCAAACAATTCAGTTCAGTGAAAGTAAGGTTTCAATGTAAAAAACATTTCCATTTCAAACAATTCAGTTTAGCATAAGCATGCAGTTTAAATGTAAGTACAGTTTAATTGTCAAAAAGGTTTCCATTTAAAGCTATTCAGTTTAGTCGAACAGTTCTAATTCAAACAATTCAGTTTGGCATAAGCAAGCATTTAGTTCTATTCAACCCATAGAGAGGACCCTATCAGGCGCTACCTGGCAGCAATGGCAATGAAGGGGCGCTCTGTATTCTCCAAAGCCCCAGCATCCCTGGAACCTCACCATCAGATTGTTTACTGTCATATACAAGACACTCATTGGGGAGTCTTACCACTCTGCAGAGGTGCAGTGGTTGTATTCTACAGCCCCAGCCGCCTGGGCAATTGTATTATTGGGTTGGGTTATAAATATATATATATGGGTAAATAGTAGGACAGACTAGTTTCTTCAGCCTTGGTGAGGCAACAAGTCTAGGAGAAGGAAAACTCTGAATTCAAACCTGTTAAACTCCGCTTAAAAATTGACCTTTTTTCATATCCTGCCCGAGCGGAGGGGTTGGTATATATATAGTCATCCACAGACAGATCTGTTTCGTTCTATCAGAACTCATCAATGTGGCTAAACATATTAGCTTCCTGTTGCCGGGATCGAAACATGGTTGACTCAAACGCCAAGCTAAGCCTCTAACGCTTCAGCCACGCGGAGCCATTAGCTGCGAAGTAAATTTTAAACGGTTATGAATCACAATTACTATTGTTTACATACATCCGTTCAACGGCTGCCGAGACCTCAATTCATATGTATGAAAAGACTTGCAATAAACGCTAATGGTAACACGATTACTTCATTCGCCGGAGAACTCAACCCCACGGGGGCAGGGGAGTATATATATATATATATATATATATATACGTTTATATATATATATATATATATATATACATATGGGTTTAGTGCTTAATAATTTCTGTATTTAAAAGCCAGTTGTAACTTAGCATTTCAAACAACCAAAGTTTTAAACTTAACCGGAAATTACCTGATTAAAGAGTTCCTTCATCGGTCATTCTTATTTCACATTTGACACTTGGGGAATGTGGAGTACTCCTTCATTGCTTCCTGGTCCACTCTAACCTGGAGTGGTAACTCCTGACAGGGTCCTATCTCTAGGTCAAATGTTTGACATTTAAACTGTGAGCAAACGAGTAAATTATGTTAAATTGAATTATTAGAAATAGAACTGTTTGACCAATTAACTGTGAGTAAACAAATGACTGATGTTTTAT
>OY757918.1:80204774-80354774 GCA_963585895.1 Sepioteuthis lessoniana
CAGTTTAGCATAAGCACGCAGTCTAAATGTAAGTAGACAGTTTATTTTTTTAGTCAAACAGTTCTAATTCTGATAATTCAGTTTAGTATAAGAACAGGTTTTGTTAGCACACAGTTAAATGTCAAAACAGTTCTATATTAAACAAATCAGTTTAGTGCAAGTTCATTTTCAACGTCAAAAACAGTTCCGTTTCAAACAATTCAGTTTAGCATAAGCACGCAGTTTAAATGTAATTACGGTTTAATTGTAAAAAAAACATTTCTATTTCATGCTATTCAGTTTACTCAAACAGTTCTAATTTAAACAATTCAGTTTAGCATAAGTATGTAGTTAGTTCTATTTAACCCATATATATGGCCCTATCAGGTGCTACCATTCCAGGCCAGAGTGGATCTGGGAGCAATGGTAATGAAGGGGTACTCCAGCATCACAGGAACTTCACCATCAGATTGTTTAGTGTCATATCTGGATACTTGTTGGGGAGGTGTATTCTACTGCCCCAATCGTCTAGGGTTAATTTTTTTTTTTTAACATTTAAGACAAAACGAATGATTTCTTAGATTTCATCAGGAAAATCTAAAAAAAAAAATATTTAAAAAAAAGCAATCTTTAATCAAAATTGTGTCTGATTCGTAGAGCTTAAAATATGCTGACTTTGACGCCTGCAGTAGGGTCAGACTCATTTGCGTAAATGAGGGGGGATGTCCTGAGTATGACACTAAAATTGCAACTTGTGGTGTGCACCAGTTTTGGAGGTTTAGAGATTGTGGAGTAACACTTTCATTGACATTACTTTCAGGTCCACTCCGAGCAGTAGTTGTAACATATATATATATATATATATATAATATTTTATTTTTATACCTATTTCTATAACTCTGGCGGCGAGAAAAAACAAATGATATCATTTGTAAATTAAAAGATATTCAATAAACTGATATTCACGAAAAAAAAAAATTAAGAAAAAAAAGAAAAGACTAAAAATAATCAACCAGCACCGTCTCATTTTCTATGATTTGTTTTTATCAAAAATCACAATTACCAAGAAAATGCTTTTATATTATTAATTCTGTTGACCTGATCGGTATTTATCCGACACCCTACAATGTCGGGAAAAAGAACACAAGGCCGTTTTATAGCGCGAATCTTGCATTGGTCGAAACCCATGTGAAGCAGGGTCAAAAATTCTTGTCCGCGTCGGCATTCTCCTAATAAGCACCAAGCAGGGAACTTTGTCCTACAAAACAGGTTGAAGCTTTAGAGGACGCTCCCCTGAAGACAAAGGATTATCAATCTCAGACACCAAGCATGAATGCGAGGCTACCTCGATCTAGTTTGACTAGCCTTAGATTGGTCTCGTGGGTAGAGTTCGCCAATGGCCCGGGAGACCGGGGTTCAATTCCCGGGCGAGTCATACCAAAGACTCAAAAAATGGTACTTGATACCTCCTTGCTTAACACTCATCATTATGAGGCACGTATCAAGGGTAAAGTGTTGCAACCCAAGGAAAGGAGTAGCGTCCTCCCTTACACCTCTGAGTAGTAGCTATTGAAAAGGGACCCAACAGACCGAATGTTAGTAACTTTGTCTACTTGCAGTTAACACGCAATTGCATTTATATATACAACCCAATAGCAATTTATTGTAGGAAACGGAAGCCTCATTTGCATATTGATCTTAAAAAATTTGATTTGAATAAATATTTATTTGGTATTTATTGATTTCTAATTGTTTGATTTTATTTAAATGAATATTGTTATCTAACATATGCAATGGATTTTCGGTTCGTTCCTTGTGACCCCGTGTGCTTTGACAACCTGTCACGTTGTGACTAGTAAAACAGGACAGCACGATCAGGGCACTCAGGTCGAACAGGTGTGTAACCGGAAGGAGATCATGGAATGAGAACCAGGCAGATTTAGACAGAGTGCAGAGAATCGCAGTCAAGCGAGGGACACGCAGCCGATGAGAGGTGGCTCTGACGAGCTTGCAAGGGGGTGCAAGCGTTGGCACCCCCTGGCTCCTGGAAGAAGTTATGGGAAGAAGAAGTCCTCTCTCCGAGTATATGTCTCTTCACCCATCTCTCACACACCACAGAAACGTCAACCCTTTCGAGAATAAAGTGTGAGATATATATTTTCGTTCATTGAAGTTCGTAAATTATGTTTAATTATGTTTCCGCTTGCATTTGTATGTGGGTATATAACAATATGAGCAAAAATTCCCTCAATAATTTTTTAAAGAAATCCATTAACAAAAAGAAATGTAATTTGATTGTTTATTGCCTATTTCAAATAAGTTTCATTTTAAATAATTCTAAATTTTGTCTCAGTTATTTTGTGTGTTATATATCACGAAAAAATAAATGTTTACATAGTATATGGTATAGATAATTTGCGTACTGGTTTTAACAAAACTGGGTTTTAGCCTAGTCGGCTGAGGTTGCATAATACACCGACTGCATCTCTGCAGAGGGGTAAGACTCCTTCAACGAATGTCCTGATAGCGAAGTTCCAGTAATGCTGGAGTTTTTGAGGAATGCAGAGTACTCCTTCATTGTCATCGCTCCCATGTCCATTCTGGCCCGGAGTGGTAGCACCTGATAGGATCCTATCTATAGGTCAAATAGAACATTTAAAACTGAGTGCAAACAAATGACTCATGTAAAATTGAATAGTTTGAAACATAATTGTTTGATCATTTAACAGTGTATAAACAAATGAGTTATATTTAATTGAATTTTTAGTGATACATAGCAATAATTAGAACCACTTAACTTTGTTGACTTATGCTAGATTGAATTGTTAGAAATAGAACTGTTGGATCATTTAATTGTGTGTATTTACAAGCTGTTTACAAATCATATATTTAATATATATGTAAAAAAAGGATTTGGTGCTAAATAATCAACAATGGTTTATATGTCATGAAACCCAACCAAACAAAATCGTATATATTTAATATATACGTATAAATAGAATTTGGCATTAAATAACCTACAATGGGTGATATACCATAAAAACCAACGCAAACCAATATATATATTTAATATATATGTATAAAAAGGATTTGACATTAAATAACCTACAATGGTTGATATACGATAAAATCCAAGCAAACCAAATCATATATATATGTATAGAGAGGATTTCGCATTAAGTAACCTGTAACGTTACCCCCTCTCGCCCCCACACACGTTAACTTTCTTCTAACCATGTCACTTCTTACGCCGGCCGGTGATCAACTAGTGGTTCGAGGGGGTAACGCACATTTCTTTACCTACACAAGAATACGATCGAGGGAACGGAGAAAATAGAAGGACAAACGAACAAAGCTTGGGGTTAACCAAGAGCAGAGGAAGGTATGCAACACTTTGCAATCCTGATAGCATATATGGACTAACGCTAGCGTGGGTTACTAGCGAAAATTCCACAAAGCTACTGGAATCAGACTCATCTTGACTCACTGTCACTGGACCCTATCCCATGCTGCCTCGCCTCTCTGCTGTCCAACACCAACTGCTCTCGTCCGGGTCGCGTCGTCAACTCTCGCCTGCTGTCCAGCGCCAACTGCCCTCTGCTGGGTCGCGTCGTCAACTGCCATTCGCGTCCCCTTACCACTTCCGGATACGGCGAGATTTCAGGTCCAAGAATCCTTTGTCTGGTTTCGCGCCAAAACAGACAATTGAATCGTCTGCTTTGGCAGCCCAACCACATAGTGCTACAACCAACAATGCCATAAGACCAAACCAAACTCAACTGGTTTTAATAAATAGTTACTAAATGTTATTGATTTCTGATATTATTATCTTATTCTAAGACGTATTAAAACCAATCCTATGCGTAATTTTATATAGAAATCAAATCAAATCAAAGTAATTTTTTATATGTCCTAATTTATTTTCTTAAGTCTTTCTAATTTAATATAATATTTTATTACATAAAAACTTAAATACTTGTGCCCAAAAAGCACACATTTTTGGTAGTTGAAATAATTACAGTTGTATTTTAGCATTGACTACATTTGAACTCAAGGTTTAGGCTTTTCTTATTACTACTCACTGACTTTACCACTACTCCACTATTCCACCCATTACACTATGATAAGAGTTAGATTTGCCTCAAAGCAGCCCATGATATTAATGAGTTCGATATTCATCCAACCATCCCCTAGGTCGGATGTGACACAAGGTCTTTTTATTAAGGGGGTCATGCACAAATCCAAACTCATGAGCAGGCGTCGCCAAAAAATGCAAGATCCCATCGGCATTTCCCATTTTTGAAGCGCTTCAGGTGCCAAGCCATTAACCCAGCGCTGCAAGAAGGTATTGCCTGGTAGGAAGGCCTCTCCCCTAGGATCAGGCAATTAGCACAATAACACTCAACTGATGAGAAACCCAAGTGGCTCCCAAATAACTAGGCAGGGAGAGTACATGCTTTTATTGTATTTCTCGTGCGTCCCACCAAACTGGCGAGTACGGCATAAGGCCTTTTTAAAGGTGAATCCGGGTGCAGGACCGTAGCCCAGACAAGATCTGCAGCTCCAAAAGTGCCTCGGGTCCTGTCGGCATTACACTAAAAAGAGCCACCGGAGGCGCCAAGTGATAAACATAGCCTCTTCGTGGAGATTTGGAGCCTGCGGGGACGGATCCCTGAAGCTTGAGGAGAGTTGACCGCGTGACGCGAATGCTGGGCTTCCTATTTGTCGTACGTCCCACCAACTGGACGAATTTGGTACAAGGCCTTTTTTAAGGTGGGCCCGGGCGCAGGGCCGTAGCCCAGACACGCCCAGCGACTCCAAAAGTGCCTCGGGGCCCGTCGGCATATCCCTAGAAAGGGACGCATCAGGAGCCAAGCGATAAACCGAGCTCCGAGGAGGAGGATTAGAGCTTGAGGGGACGGAGCCCCTGAGGCTTGATTGCGTGACACGAATGTTGGGCTTTCCGGGCTCCCACGTCAGGCAAGTCGACTATATGTTGTCGGGGAAAATCCATGTAATAAGTGCGTTGAAATTTTGCAATGTGTGTTATATATCATTAAGAAATAAAAGTTTACTGAGTATATGGTGTGGATAATATGCATCATTGTTTTAATAAAACCAGATTTAATAAATAGTTACTTATTGTTATTGATTTCAAACATTATTGTTTTATTCTACAACGTATATAAAAGCAATCCTGAATATATATTTATAATCTTATATAGATATCAATATAAGTATTATCTTCTTAATATGCGTTCTGATTTAATATATTTTATTATATGAAGACTTAAAAACTCACGCCAAGCGGAGGGCGCATATTTTTACTAGTTTATACTAATAATAACCGGCCCATTGGCATGATGGGTAAAGTGTTCGCCAATGGTCCGGGACACCTGGGTTCAAGCCCAGGTCGAGTCATACCAAAGACAAAAAATGGTACTTGATGCCGCCTTGCTTAACCCTTAGCATTATAAGGTACGGATAAAGGGTAAAGTGGGGTAATACAGGGAAAGGAGTAACGCCCTCCCCTACACCTTAGTGTAATAGCTATCGAAAAGGGTGCCTTCCAGGTCGAGTCATACCAAGGACTCAAAAAATGGTACTTGATGCCGCCTTGTTTAACACTTAGCATTATAAGGTACAGATCAAGGATAAAGTGGGGTAATACAGGGAAAGGAGGAGCGCCCTCCCCTACACCTTAGTGTAATAGCTATCGAAAAGGGTGCCTTCCAGGTCGAGTCATACCAAAGACTCAAAAAATGGTATTTGATGCCTCCTTGCTTAACGCTTAGCATTATAAGCTACGGATCAAGGGTAAAGTGGGGTAATACAGGGAAAGGAGGAGCGCACTCCCCTACACCTTAGTGTAATAGCTACGGTCGCCAACTTTACTTACTTATACTAATAATTCTTGCAATTTCATTGGATTTTTTTCACAGCGGCGAAAACCGCCCAAAATATGGCAAGTAAGAAGTTTCAACAATGCCTCATTGCGACCAAAAAGTTTCGTAGGTCTGGTAACCATAGTTGATAGAAATAGACTATCCACAGACGGCGAGCACAACAGACTCACCTTCTTGGAGATGGAATTGATATATAGGTGTCATTCAATCAAAAATAGGGGACAAATTCACCTATTAAGGAAATCCGCGTCAACCGACTAATATCCTAATCTCGGAATCTATTTTTCAAAATTATATCCCTCTCCCAAACGACTATGTAAATATGAACTTAGGTTAGACATCCATGGAGCAATTGATTTGTTTTGGTGCCTGTAGTATGAGAGTGAATTTTCAAATGCGGTATTATGGTGATTTTTTTTTAAATTTGGAGATATGTATTGGTCAGTGAATGAGTCTAGGTAAGTTAAAGGTTAAGATAGTGTTGACCAGCTTTTCCCTCCCACCATTTTTTTTGGGCCTCGTGCAACATTTGTGTATTTTATAATGTAATAAATAATCTCCTAACCCCGAATTTGCATATAAACATTTTTCATAATGTTTTTTTTCTTCTTTTTCAACATGACACAGAGAAATAGAATAAAACATATTCAATAATGGTCAGTCACTGACTAATCAAAGCCCTGTCGACAGGGTTTAGACAACGCCCATGAGGAGGCAAATAGTAATTATTAAATAGAAATAACTGCCAGAAATTATATGATTATTAAGCATTAGAAAGGAATACTTAAAACCATACAATTGGGAGCAAATTATTTATATTGATGGAAATACTTGACCCCCTCTAACGAGTGTCCTGTATATGACAATAAACAATTTGATGGTGAGGTTCCAGCAGTGCTGGAGCTTTGGGGTACCCCTTCATTGCCATCACTCCCAGGTCCATTCTGGCCCGGAGTGGTAGAACCTGATACGGCCCTATCTATGGGTTAAATCGAATTAACAGCATACTTTTGCTAAAATGAATTGTTTGAGTAAACTGAATAGCTTGACATAGAAATGTTTTTGACAATTAAACCGTACTGACATTCAAAGTGCGTGCTTATGCTTAACAGAATTGTTTGAAATGGAACTGTTTTTCGACATTAAAACTGTATTTACACTTAACTGAATTGTTACATATAACTGCTTGAATAGTTTGAAATGGAAATGATTTTGACAATTAAAATGTGTACTTATGCTAAACTGAATTGTTTTAAATAGAACAGATTATTTACATAAAAATGGATTTGGCGTTAAATAACATACAAAGGTTGATATGCCATAAAACCCAACAAACTAAACCAAACTAGAAATACTTGATGTTATATTAATCTTAAGAAACGACGACACAAAAAAATGTAGATTTAACTGAGCAATGAATGCAGTTTTCCATTCTTAAAGCATTTTAGCTAGACAAGCCGCCCAATGTGGACATCTCACTGTGGCTTTAACACTAACAGCAGCAACATAGACACTCAAAAGGGAACCATCTAATTTATGGATTTCATACAAGGAATCCCAGCTGAATATGAATTGGATGCATTCAGCATGCCTTCCACAGGCACCACTTCATGTCACCCCAAAAATTGGCTATGTCGATCTGAGCGTAACTCCGCTCTCGACACTAGTTCCCTTTTCACCTCTGGTCCACATTAATGGAGATAACGCAGACTCTCCCCACAAAATACCAGACACACAAAAATACACGGTGACTCTAAACACAATCCCTCACACGTCCAGCAACACGCTGCCCTCTCAATATCTCGCTACGCCATTTCGTCTCCAACACTAACAAGCCTAAACTCCACGAGTCTTGCAGCATCAAAAGCAAACCATATTCAATGCTGCAAATAAAAAAAACTTTCTTTGTTGTGTGTTAAAGAAAAGTTTCGTCATTCATTTGTGTTGCCTAAAAAAATATAGTGTTAGAGAAATTAACAATTTCCCGAAACGCTATAGCATAAAATAATCTTTTAGTTGTGTTGACATGCCGTAAAAATTAATAAAAAATCAAATTTAAGCTGAATCAAAAATAAAATAAAATAAAATAAAATAAAGGAAATAACCAATTTTTAAAGCCAAACGAATTTGAAATTAAAATTGGAATTGAAATTTACTTTAAAATATTATTTAAATAATTTTAAGGTTATCTCTATTATTCATATTTTACGGTTGGAATCCTTACGCCCTTTCGAAAATTGTAATTATATAAACATTTGTAATTTGAGCAATCCTGACAAAATTGAATTACCAAATCCTTCTTTCTTTCTTTCTTTCTTTCTTTCTCTCTCTCAAAGACTTTCGGGAAATATTTTTGCCATTTTTTTCTTCAGTCAAAACGTTAAAGGGTTTTACACTCTTGTAGAGATTTTTCATTAAAAGGAAAAAAAGGTTCGTTGTAACGGTATCGTTTTCCAGTTCAAAAGAAAGTTTCATACTGACATTTATGAGAGAAAGAAAGAAAAGAAGAAATAAACAAAACGAAACTAAACGAAACGAAACGGACAAAAAAAAAAAAAAAAAAAAGAAGAGGTGATTTTTTTTAAGGTCTGAGATATGAGCAGATATTTGCATTTTTTAGCAATAAACTTCAAACATGGATTTCAGGGTTTGAAATTCGAAGCTATGCCATGAAAAAATAAATAAGAAACAAAGAATCATGTAGAATAATCGAAGCGAAGATGAAGGATTTGAAAAAAAAAACAAAAACAAAAAAAACAAAACAAAAAAAAACAAAAAACAAATACCATACCCGCCAACCTCCCTCAAAATAGCAAAACCAAAACAAAAACAATGAATAAGAAAAATTAAGAAACACACTCAGAGAGAGAGAGAGAGAGAGAGAGAGAGAGAGAGAGAGCGAGAGAGAGAGAGAATCAATAATTTTGTCATTTTCTCTGTTAAATTTTATCTCCAAAATTGAAACGGTCTTTTTGAAGAGCATTAGCAAAATTTTCCATATTAATACAATGCTGATGAGTTTGTTTTTATAGAAATATTTTCCTTTTCCTTTGAAGCAATTTCTGCTTTGTCGATTGGGGCTTACAAGACGCTAACTGAATCCCCACCACCTGAAAAGGGTCCTAAGGATGATAGTAAACTGCATCTGATGATCAGTTTCCAGTTTTAGAGATTTGGAGAATGGAGACCATCACTCCCAGGTCAACTGGATGTGTCAAATAGGTCTGCATAAAAGTTATTTGTATTCAATAGGAATATTTGATGCCATGTACCATTGGTTTGGTTTGTCTTGGTTTGGGTTTTATGGCATATCAACCATTGTAGGTTATTTTATACTAAATCCTCTTTATACAAACATATCAAATATGATTTGGTTTGGTTTTAAGGCATATCAAACACTGTAGGTTATTTAAAGACAAATCCTCTTTATATATACATATTAAATGTATATGATTTGGTTTGGTTAGGTTTTAAGGCATATCAACTATTGTAGATTATTTTATGCCAAATCCTCTTTATACAAATATATTAAATATATATGATTTGATTTGGTTAGGTTTTAAGGCATATCAACCATTGTAGGTTATCTAATGCCAAATCCTCTTGACACAAATATAATAAATATATATGATTTGTTAACATTTTGTTGATAACATTTTTAAACGAGCCGGCAATCATTTTTTACACTCTGTTGAATGGATTCAAGTATTTCCATTTTACTAATAAATCTGTACGCAACTAATTTGTTTGCCCACGGTTAAATGGTTCCAAGTATTTTAGAGTGGGGCGGAGAACATTAATCATTTGTTTACGTACAGATAAATGGTCAGAAAGTTCCATTTTTAACAATTCGATTCAATGTAAGTCATTTGTTTGCACACAGTTTAAATGTCAAACAGTTCCGTTTGATCCATAGATAGGACTCTATCAAGTGCAACACTCTGGGCCAGAGTGGCCAGGGAGTAATGGCAATGAAGGTTTACTCCACATTCCCGAGAACTCAAGGGCTGGAGCCTCACAATCAGATTGTTTAGTGTCATAAACAGGAAACTCGTTAGGGAGAGATCTCTATAGAAAAGTGCTGGTCTGAAGGCGGAGTGAGAGGGGTTAATAATTGCTGCATCGTAACACAGCCAATCAACTAAAAACAATGAAACAAACGGATCAAGCCCAATATGAAGAATGTGAGAACAAAAAACTGAATCACTTGACCATTTAGTGCTTGATTTCCTAATTCTAACATCGAAAGAATATAAACAAAGATATCATAAAAGAAGACATTATTTTCATTGTAAGTATTACGGAATATTAGATTTGGGAAAAATGGTAGATGCACTAATCAGAACCAATAACAGAAGACAAAAAACTGAATCACTTGACCTTTTAGTGCTTGATTTCCTAATTCTAACATCGAAAGAATATAAACAAAGATATCATAAAAGAAGACATTATATTCATTGTAAGTATTACGGAATATTAGATTGGGAAAAATGGTAGAAACACTAATCAGAACCAATAACAGAAGATAAAAAACTGAATCACTTGACCATTTAGTGCTTGATTTCCTAATTCTAACATCGAAAGAATATAAACAAAGATATCATAAAAGAAGACATTATTTTCATTGTAAGTATTACGGAATATTAGATTGGGAAAAATGGTAGATGCACTAATCAGAACCAATAACAGAAGACAAAAAACTGAATCACTTGACCTTTTAGTGCTTGATTTCCTAATTCTAACATCGAAAGAATATAAACAAAGATATCATAAAAGAAGACATTATTTTCATTGTAAGTATTACGGAATATTAGATTGGGAAAAATGGTAGATGAACTAATCAGAACCAATAACAGAAGATAAAAAACTGAATCACTTGACCATTTAGTGCTTGATTTCCTAATTCTAACATCGAAAGAATATAAACAAAGATATCATAAAAGAAGACATTATATTCATTGTAAGTATTACGGAATATTAGATTGGGAAAAATGGTAGATGCACTAATCAGAACCAATAACAGAAGACAAAAAACTGAATCACTTGACCTTTTAGTGCTTGATTTCCTAATTCTAACATCGAAAGAATATAAACAAAGATATCATAAAAGAAGACATTATATTCATTGTAAGTATTACGGAATATTAGATTGGGAAAAATGGTAGATGCACTAATCAGAACCAATAACAGAAGATAAAAAACTGAATCACTTGACCTTTTAGTGCTTGATTTCCTAATTCTAACATCGAAAGAATATAAACAAAGATATCATAAAAGAAGACATTATATTCATTGTAAGTATTACGGAATATTAGATTGGGAAAAATGGTAGATGCACTAATCAGAACCAATAACAGAAGACAAAAAACTGAATCACTTGACCTTTTAGTGCTTGATTTCCTAATTCTAACATCGAAAGAATATAAACAAAGATATCATAAAAGAAGACATTATATTCATTGTAAGTATTACGGAATATTAGATTGGGAAAAATGGTAGAAACACTAATCAGAACCAATAACAGAAGCCAAAAAGCTACTATTCGAGTTAGTATAGCATTTCTTTCTAAGACTAACAGCAATGTATAAATGAATTAAAACTAAGTTCAGTTCTAACGCTTTATTAAAGACAAAAAAATGACTAACAATATAAATTCCTTTCTGTGTACAGAGTCAATTTTGAGAGACTTACCAGTGTAATGTAGGGGATTCCAGGTATCTTTTGATTTAGAGATTTCTTGGGGAGAATTTCTGGTCGACGTGCAGCCGGGAACTAGTCCGGAATCTATCCGGTGATTTTTAGTATTTTGCGCCCAAACTTCTGGGATATTCACGTGATTAGTATATCCAATCACAGAAAGAATTCTCTGATACTTAACTATCCTGATAGAAAAATATAGAGCAATAGACCTGATATTCTGGTTAAGGACCATAAAAGAAAAATCAAAAACAAACAAACATGCTTTCTAATTGCGCTAACAGATAATGGTATAAACAGTCAAAAAATATTATGCAATAAGTAAAGAAAAAGACCTGAAAATAAACACTGAAAAAAAATGATATATGAAATACGAAAAAAAGATCATCTTCTTTGGAGAGTATTATTAATCAAGATCACCGAAAAGAGGCGGTAAAAACATTAACACGTAGAATACACATTATCACTATTTCTCTCATTCGAAATCTTGTGTAAAAAAAACGAAAGAGGGATTGTAAGAAAACCGAAAGTAAAGCTGAAAATTAATAATAATAATAATAATATAGAAAATAGTGAGGAGTTTGTTTGTTTGTTTCTGTTTTATGGCATAGCAACCATTGTAGGTTATTTAATGCCAAATCCATTTTATACAAGTAAACAGTTCTATTTCAAACAATTCAGTTTAGCATAATTACATAATTCAGTTGTAAAAAAAACTTTCTATTTCAAGTTATTCAGTTTAGTCAAACAGTTCTAATTAAAACGATTCAGTTTAGCGTATGTAGAGTTTCAATGTCAGAAACAGTTCTATTTCAAACCATTCATTTTAGTCTTCAAAAACAGTTCCATTTCAAATAATTCAGTTTAGCGTAAGTACGCTGTATAAATGTAAAAAAATTCTATTTCAAGCAATTCAGTTTAATAAAAGCATGCAGTTTAAATGTCAAAACAATTCTATTTCAAACAATTCAGTTTAGCATAAGTACACAGTTTTGTTCTTTTGACCAACAGATAAGATCCTTATCAGGTGCTACCAATCCGAGTCAGAGTGGACCTGGGGGTGATGGCAGTAAAGGAGTATTCTGCATTCCCCAAAGCACCAGCATTGCTGGAACCTCACGATCAGATTGTTTAGTGTCATATCCTGATTATTCGTTGGAGGAGTCTTACCCCCTTGCAGGGATGCAGTCAGTGTATTCTACAACCCAAGCTGACTGGGCAAATTGTGAGGGACGTACTTAGTTATGCGCGATAGTGTTTATATATATATATATATATATATATATATATATATATATATATATATATACGAGGATCATTAAATAAGTTTCCAGACTTTTTTCGTGTGGGCATTTTTATTGATAGTACACACATGAAACTCTAGTCCTTGTTCGAAGTAATCTCCTACGGCTGCAACACACTTGTTGTACCGTTTCAACAACTTCTGGAAGGCCCCTTGCAAGTCCTCTTGTGTGAGCGTGTCAATGACCTTCGTCACAGCCTCTTTCATCTCCCCAATTGTCTCATAACGACAGCCTCTCAGCAAAGGTCACAGGGAGGAAGGTCTAGACTATAGGGAGGCTGAGGAACTGTCTTGATGCCCATCTTGGTCAAATAGTCTGTGACAAGGATGGAGTTGTGGACTAGTGCATTGTCCTGGTGGAAATGCCACTGAGCCGATTTGAAGAGTGCTGGCCTCTTCCCAAGGAATCTCTTCTTGAACTCCCCTAAAACCTCAACATAGTAACCCTAAGCCTAAGCCTAACCCTTTGTCCAATCAACTGTGATGTATTGACTTCCTTACAACTCCCACACCTCTCATCATCCCTCACAGACTCCCTGCATTCCTTGAATCTCTTATGCCACTCAAAAACTGATGCTCGATTCATGCAAGATGGTCGAAAGCAGTCTGAAGCATTCCATGGGTCTTTGTGGCATTTTTTCCAAGTTTAAAACAGAATTTTATTGCATAAAATTTCTTCTAAAGTGTCAGATTGTATTTTTGAAATTCACCAGCTGTGACAATCAGGCTTTAGTAGAGTGTATTCAAATTCCTACTGTAGCTGTACATTTGAACCTGAAATCATAAAGATTGGTCAGCGCTATAATAAGATGTATAGCAATAACATACTAAATTTTCAAGAGTCTACGACAATTTTAGATGCCGTTACAAAAAAAAAAAGCCGGAATGCACCGCGTATATATATATATATATATATATATATATATATATATATATATATATATATATATATATATATATATTGTGGTAGGGCGCTTTAAGTGGTGTAATAGTTTGCTTGCTAGACTAGCAAACCTTCATATGTGAGTTAGAGTCTCATTTGGTGCTCCGTTCGTACGGCCTTGTGCCACATCTAAGTAAAAAGCTTTGTAAATTATTATTTATATCATGGTACAAACAAAATGTTAGTATGACTTTTAGTACGCTCTATTTAAATGTATATATATATACATATATATATATAGAAGTAAAGTTGGCGACCGTAATTGAGGGTTCCCTTTTCATTAGCTACTACACCAAGATGTAGGGGAGGGTGTAACTCCTTTAACTGGATTATTTCAGTTTACCCCTAAATTATAATACTCAGTGTTAAGCAAGGAGGCATCAAGTACCATTTTTGAGTCTTTGGTATGACTCGACCTGGGATTGAAACCTTGGTCTCCCTGGCCATTGACGAACACTTAATCCATTAGACTAATGGACCAGTAATTTACATATATATATATAATCGTAACTTGGTAAAAAGAGAGTGATTTCTATAAAAGACATGGTCTAATTAAGAGAATAAATTCTGGCCAATTTTTAATTGAATTATAATTTTTTGAGGTGGGAACTATTCAATCTATTGTTCTGGGCAGCTCATGTGTTGTAATATTTAAATAAACTTGAAGGCTATTGTTCGAGGGATGTAATGACATCCTTCAAGCAACACCCAGCCGACGGAAGTATGGATGTACTTGATAGACAGATGAGGTCAGAGGTCACCGATTTGAAATGATAATGAGAATGTCAGCGTTTTGAGTTTTAGGAACGCCAGTTTATCTATCTATTCACTCATTTTATATAATTCTTTTTTTTTTATATATAAGGGTTTCGATACTTTCCTCCACTCTATGAAAGACAGTTTGGAAACTCACTGAGATGGCTGGCCTGACTAGTCTTTGGAATATTTAGTTTTCAAATGGCTTTGTAAGATTTTTTCATATCCTCATTTAATCTTCATATGCTCAATGGCTGATATTGTGCATTCTTTATTCATAAATGCAGTAAGCCATATAAATATATACTTGATATATATATATATATATATATATATATATATAAATTTTGGGATTTTATTTTCATAGTGCTCACTATCAGGGATGGAGCCACTTGTGCAGAGCTAATCTTTAAAAAAGTTGAAGATCGAATAAACTTCGTGAAACTGTTAGCGGCGTAAGATATACGTATATACCAACCCCCCACTCGGGCAGAATGCGACACAAGGTTAATTTTTAATTGGAGTATAAGAAGTTTAAATTCAGAGTTTTCTTTCACCTAGACTCGGAGCCTAATCAAGGCTAGAGAACCCAGTCTGCCTACTATTAGATAATAGCCAGAGGGAGAATAATTAGATTCATAGTTTTCCAAAGGGAATCATCGCTATGTGAAATTCAAACAGTCAAGTCCAGGATTTGAACACGTATCACCATACCCTTTTCCTACGACGATAACCATTACGCCACAATGTAAATTAGCAAAATCTATTTTGTTTGAGCAATCCACTTAAAATGTTCCAATTAAGAGAATAAAGCAATTTCCAATCAAATGAGCAGCTGATATTTATCTTTGCCTCCCACCAGACAGGATTTGACACAAGGTCAAATAACCCGAAGGTCGATTATAGTAGGGATTTAGGGGAGGGAAAGATCGGGCCGAGGCTCGACTCGTGCCCTGTTGGACTATGCTGCTCATTTGCCCACTTAGTGAAATGTGGGTCTGATGAGCCTAGCTGGACTTGGACCCAAATCTGGATCCAGGCACGTATGCCTGATAATAGGTTAAACTGGACAGCAAGGTCCAGTGCTATATAAAGGGGACAAAGGTGCCAATGATGCAGCTCGCCCACCCGGAGGTGGCTCAGCCGATACTGGGGGCCTTTCGGCCTTAAGTCTGCCATGGAACATTGACCGTCCGGCACGAATACCAGACAGTCAACGAAGCAGTGGCTGACCAAACGTGCAGCTGAGTGTCTGAGGAACTTTATTTTTTATCCTTACAAATTTTCGACATAACAGAGATAAATATGAAATCCTTCAGTTCCTCCTAATTAGAGGCATCCATGTTGCTCTTACAACGGGAACTTGACGTATTCACGGATGGTTTTCTATATTAAAAAGAATTGCAGTTTTTTTTCCTTTATATATTTTTCTTTTTTTAAAATCTTCTCAACTCGTTTCTTTTCCATTTTTGTAGGGTTTTTTTTATCGTCTACTCAGCACCGCATCCCGATTTCCCAATCAACAAACTTCGCACCCACTAACCAATGAGTTGATTAATTCTTTGGCTTAACGGAACTCCCACAAATATTTGCAGGGGAAAAACCGGGCCGTTTAATCAACACAGTCAAACATTTTAACATTTAGATATTTTTGCCTTTTTGTGATTTAGGCTTATCTATCTATCTATCTATCTATCCCCACGCGCGCGTGAGTATATGTGAATATAAAAATGGAAAAAATATTCAGAGGATGTATTTATGCATATATGATGTGATGCAACGTATTTTTTGTTAAATTCTCGTCAGATTTGGTTTGGTTTGGTTTTATGGCATATCAATCATTGTAGGTTATTTAATGCCAAATCCATTTTTATACATATAAACAGTTATATTTCAAACAATTTAATTTAGCATAAATACACAGTTTATTGTTTACACATAGTTAAATGTTAAAAACTATTCTTTTTAAAACAATTTATTTTAGCATAAATAAATAGTGTAAATGTAAAGATAGTTCTATTTCAAGCAATTCAGTTTAGCATAAGTACACAGTTTAGTTCTATTTGACCCATAGATAGGACCCTATCAGGTGCTACCACTCCGGACTTGACTGGACCTGAGGGCAATAGCAGTAAAGGGGCATTCCTCATTCCCCAAAGCTCTAGCATTACTGAATTCTCACCATCAAATTACTTATTCTCCCTCCAGCTATGGATAAATAGTAGGACGGACTAGGTTCTTCAGCCTTGGTGAGGCAACTAGTCTAGGAGAAGGAAAACTCTGAATTCAAACCTGTTAAACTCCGCTTAAAAATTGACCTTGTGTCATATCCTGCCCGAGCGGAGGGGTTGGTAAATAGTACCATCAAATTACTTAGTGTCATATCCTGAACAAGAGGAAGCAGTCATAACGTACCGCAGAGAATTTTTCAGCCTGTGACAGGGAAATCTAGGGAGCGTAGAACACTCTTCCATTGCCATTACTCCTAGATCCACTCTAGCCCGAACTGGTAGTACCGGTTATGGTCCCATCTATGGGTCAAATAGAACTGTTTGAAAATTATTTGTATTCAAAAGGACTAATAAAAATACCCAAAAGACCTCATTTGAAACAAGTGCACAAAATCTAAATATGAAACCACAGTGTCTCAAGATGCATGGGACCCATGTGACTGCCCTATTATTTCTACTCATTCAGTATATGTATAAATATAAAGGGTGTCACAATATACATGGGACCCATGTGACTGCCCTATTATTTTTGCTCACTCAGAATATGTATAAATATATAGGGTGTCTCAATATACATGGGACCCAGGTGACTGCCCAATTATTTCTGCTCCCTCAGAATATGTATAAATATATAGGGTGTCTCAATATACATGGCTTATGTATTAAAAAGGAAACCATAAACTGTTTTAAAACAGTCTGAAATGAAACTTGATTTTTAGTCCCTGGAAAATCTTTGAAGATAGTTGTGATCCACCCTTTGAGAAATATTAAAGTGCTTGAACAAATGAGAAAGAAAGTATTGGAGAAATTGTTATGGGATAGATGCCAAAGCTTATAGATTGAATTAGGCGTGAGTTATTTGATTATCTGCCCTTGGGAGGATCTCTCTTGTATAATAAAATGTGTAAGCATAAAGTAAAGTTGGCGACCTTAGTCGAGGGTGACCCGAAGGTTCCCTTTTCAATAGCTACCACGCCGAGGTGGAGAGAAGGCGCTATTCCATTCCCTGGGTTGCTCCACTTTACCCTTGATCCTTAGCTTATAATACTGCGTGTTTAGCAAGGCAGCATCAAGTACCATTTTTGAGTCTTTGCTATGACTCGACCTGGGATTGAACCCGGGTCTCCCGGACCATTGGTCAACACTCTACTCTTTAGGACATTGGCCCGGTAAAGCATAAGTAGAGTTTAATTGTCAAAGATGTTTCTGTTTCCAGCTTTTCAGTTTAGTCAAATTTCAATATAATTCAGTTTAGCATACAAAAACAGTTCCATTTCAAGCAATTCAGTTTAGCTCAGGGACACGGGTTAAAAGTCTAAACTGTCCCATCTCAACCAACACAGTTTAGTTCTATTTGACCCATAGATAGAATTTTTATTAGGCGCTACCATTCCGAGCCAGAGTGGACCTGTGAGAGATGGCAATGAAAGGGTATTCTGTATTCCCCAAAGTTCCAGCATTGTTGGAGTCTCACCATCAGATTTCTTCGTGTCATATGTAGGACACTCGTTGCGGGAGTCTTACCCTTGTGCAGAGTTGCAGTTGGTGTATTCTGTAGACCAAGCCGACTTGGCAAATATTCCTTAGAGATAAACTTGGTATAATATCCATTTGGTTACGCGAATGCTTTGCTGCCTATGTTATTTATGGAATCTTATAATATTATCGATGGGTTTTAGAGTAAAATGTGTTATCCATTATCAGAAAATTGGACTTGGATTGATCATGAGTAGTTCTGCAGATTAAAGAACACATTCTAAAGTATGCAGAAATAATTTTAAAAAGGCGGGAGAAAAAAAAAAGGATTGTATTTTAAACTGGTCCGCAATGAATCCTTGAGAATATTCTGAGAGAGCTGAAATCTGCCTAGGAGAAAAGAAATTATATTAACATTCGGGATATTGAACAAATTATTAAGGAAAAGTGTGAGAAAGTGCCGGCTGAAAGATGCAAGGAGTTTTTAGATAAATTCAAGAAACATTTCGAGGCAGCCATCATTGCTAAAGGGTGTGTTCAAGAACATCTTCAGGAAGGTTACTATTATTATTGATCCGGTCATATTTACAATTTTTTTTCTTCGAAATTACTAGATATAAGTTTAGAATTAATATATTTCTTAAATCACATTGGGCATCCGATTAAAATATTCGAATTATATAAATTTGATACATTTCCATATTTCTGAAGATAATCAACATTCTATAAAAAATAGGATGTCAAAAACAAAGACCAGAGTATATAAATATATATTCATATTGTAAATATTTTCATATTATTTTATTTTTTATTTTTTTATTTTTTGTTGTTTCGTGGTAAGATAAAGATACACAGTGATATAAAGTTAATTGTTTATTAACTCAAGCGTTGCAGTCCGACTAGTATTATAAGTCCCACGCTGTAGGTGTTACATCCGAAGTTGGTCTTACAACTGACTGACGTCCTTTCAGAGCTATCTCTCTGCTTCTGAAACTCGGCTTCATTATACTTCCGTCATACTGGAAGTCTCGTGGTACGCGCCACTATACAACATTTTAAAACCATTATTTATCATATTTCTTGGAAGAGAATTTTCACCTGAATCCTTTGATAATGCAAACAGAAATAAATATGATTAAACAATACACTGACACACACACACACACACACACACACACACACACATATATATATATATATATATGTATGTATATATAAACATGTTTGATTAGATAATATTGGTTATTTGCAAGTGTAAGAGAAATAAAATATTTTTAAATGACTACAAATCCTAGAAGCCTTAATTATTAAAAAAACTAGAATTAAAAGAATTAACTTTGAAAATAGCCACAATGTTTTGAAATGCCTTTAGTCCTTTTTTTAAATAAAATATTCTATTTCTCTGAATAATATTATATTTTCGTTGATTGAACTCTGTTTTAAATTCGTTCGAAGTCAGCATGTCATTTTAATCCATCGATATGTTTACAAATTTTTTGCAATGTTATAAAAAACCTCAAAATTTTTTAAAAGTCTTGCCATCAACACCTAATGATGGCCTATGGAAGGTCCGAAAGCGCTCGGGACAATTTCGGTAAATTCATCAACCAACTCCAACCTAAAACCAATACACTTGTCAGGAAACGCGAGAGCCAAACTAAAGCATCGCGAGAGCCAAATTAAAAGCTGCTAGCCAAGAAGAACGAATACACCTGTGGAAACAACATTTCAAGAATCTGCTTGGAAAATCCCCGAATGTTATGGATGAACCTATTACAAAAATCATCAGCAATCCACTAGACAGGACAGTTTACGCAAGAAAAACTCGACGTAGTACTAAAAAAAATTTAAAATAGGAAAGCAGCAGGTCTTGATGAAATACCCCCAGAAGAAGGAAATATACCCGAACAAGGAAATTTGACATTCTACTCCCGTACTGCAACGCCGTATACATAGCAGCCAAGGTTTATAATGCTCTGATACTCAACCGCATTGAACCTGAAATTTAGAAAATTCTTAAGGAAGAACCGAAATTGCTTTCGGAAAAATCAATTACTAAATGGAAGATCTCTGAAACTTGTGGACAAGTTGATCTACCTTGGAAGCAGCGTCTCATCTACCGAAAAGGATATCAACATGCAACTAGCGAAGGCTTGGACAGCTATCGATAGAGTGTCGGTCATATGGAAGTCAGACCAATCAAATAAAATAAAGCGCAGTTTTCCCAGCGGTCGTGTCAATACTGCTGCATAGATGCACCACATAGACGCTGACTAAGCGTATAGCAAAAGGCTTGTCGGTGATTGCACAAAAATGCTACGAACTGTATTGAACAAGTCCTGGAGGCAGCATCCCACAAAGCCGCAGCTGTAGAGCCACCTACCACCCATCCTTAAAACCATCCAAACTAGACGAGCAAGACATACGGGACACAGCTGGAGCAGTAAGGGCGAGCTCATAAGCGACGTACCCTTGTGAACTCCTTCACACGGACGAGCATGGGTAGGAGCACCAGCTAGAACTAATCTACAGCAGCTCTGTACTGATATTGGAAGTAGCATTGAAGACCTGCCGACAGCGATAGACGATAGGAATGAGTGGCACGAGAGGGTTAGGGAAATCCGTGCTTGCGGCACGCCATGATGATATATATATATATATATATATAGAGAGAGAGAGAGAGTGTGTGTTTTTAATATTCATCAGTTATCCTTTTTCTTCATATATATATATATATATATATATAGAGAGAGAGAGAGAGAGAGAGCGAGCGTCTTTAGAAATTATATATACATATAGTAAGTAAGTAAAGTTGGCGACCGTAGTCGAGGGTGACTCGAAGGCTCCCTTTTCGGTAGCTACTACACCAAGGTGTCGGAAAGGGCGCTACGCCTTTCCGTGAATTGCTCCACTTTACCCTTGATCCGTACCTAATAATACTGTGTTAAACAAGGAGGCATCAAGTACCATTTTTTGAGTCTTTGGTATGACTTGACCTGGAATTGAACCCCGATCTCTCGGGCCATTGGCGAACACTCAAATAATATTCATTAATATTCATTAATTAAATAAATATTCAACCACTGAAACTATACACATCTGAGGAAATTACTTGTGTTAGATAGGAATAGTTGATATTTAAGTTTGCAAAAATGTCTTTAAATATAACTACAAAACGGAAAAATATGGCTTGACATGCCGTTAAAAATTAATCCATAACCCCCCCCCACATATCTATATCTATATATATATATATGGATAGATCTCCAGCCGTATTACGACGTTTATGTTGTTGTCTCTGAAGACTTTCTTTTTACAGTTACATATCAGATATTTCTATCAAACACAAATAATTTTCCCACAGTTTTAGTTGTTCAATACTAATACAAGTAAAAAAGTAAAGTTGGCGACCGTTGTCGAGGGCGATCCGAAGGCTCCCTTTTCATTAGCTGGAACCCCGAGGTGTACGGAGGGTGCTACACTCTGCCCTTAACCAGTACCTAATTATGCTGAGTGTGAAGCAAGGCGGCATCAAGTATCATTTTTCGAGTCTTTCGAATCCCGGTTTCCCGGGCCTTTTGCGAATCCTCGACTTACTTGGCCAATGGGCCGGTATCCAAAGCCTTGTGCTATTGTTGAGCCTATTTTATTAGCTTTTCTAAGTTTACATACGGCAGAATTTAAGTTAGGCTATGTGCATCATCTATTAAGCAAACTGAGAAACACTTTGGATTTAGGACGTACTAATCTACTGCTCAAATTCACCAGTAATGTAGGAGTTTTGAGGAATGCGAAGTACCCATTCATTGCCATCGCTCCTAGATTCACTCTGGCCCGGAATGGTAAAAACTGATGGGTCAAATAGAACTAAACTGTGTACTTATGCTAAACTGAATTGTTTAAAATAGAACTGTTTTTGACATTGAAACTGTATACTTGTGCTAAACTGAATTGCTTGAAATAGAACCGTTTTTGACATTGAAACTGTATACTTGTGCTAAACTGAATTGTTTAAAATAGAACTGTTTTTGACATTGAAACTGTGTACTTGTGCTAAACTGAATTGTTTGAAATAGAACTGTTTTTGACATTGAAACTGTATACTTGTGCTAAACTGAATTGTTTGAAATAGAACTGTTTTGACATTGAAACTGTGTACTTATGCTAAACTGAATTGTTTGAAATAGAACTGTTTTTGACATTGAAACTGTGTACTTATGCTAAACAGAATTGTTAGAAATTGAACTGTTTTTGACACTGAAACTGTGTGCTAATGCTAAACTGAATTTTTAGAAATAGAACTGCTTTTGACATCTAACTGAACAGTTTAAAAGTTACATCGGCGTTAAATGACCCGAAAAGTGTTGATATGCTGCATAAAAGAAAACAACCAACCAACCAACCAACCAATCAAAATTATTTAACTGCAACTTAATATTCGTGATCTCCTCAGTGCCCATCAACCCCTTCATTCTGGAGGTGCCCGTGGTGTAATGGTTATCGTCACAGGATATGGACACGGCGATACGAGTTCAATTCCTGGACAAGACTGATTGCATTTCACATAGCACTAATACCCTTGGGAAAGGTATGAATCCAATTATTCTCCCTCCAGCTATGGGTAAATAGTAGGACGGACTAGGTTCTTCAGCCTTGGTGAGGCAACTAGTCTAAGAGAAGGAAAACTCTGAATTCAAACCTGCTAAACTCCGCTTAAAAAATTGACCTTGTGTCATATCCTGCCCGAGCGGAGGGGTTGGGTAAATAGGATCAACCCCTTCCTTCTCATGAAAATCATTCAGGAATCAAAGGCGAGTTTGCATTTCTAGCTCACTGATGCTTTTCCTATGTTGTTATATTTTGTAATTTATTGTTCAATTAATTTATCAAGTGGGGATTCAATGGAAATTAAATTTACTTACAAGAGGTGCATCGAGTGCCAAGTTAGAAAAGCTCTGAACGTATGGCTTGTGAGATTACGCTACTAACTATGGATTTAAAACGGTTGGTTTAAGGGGACAAACGCACAAATATCATGGAGTAGAAACCTATTATCATTTCTTTCGATCTCTCTTTCTATTCGTCTCCTATCCTTTCTTTTCTTCCTCTTTCTTTCCTTATGCCTTCTTTCTTTTTATCTTTCTTTCTTTCTTTCTACTATGTTTCTTTTACATCTCTTTCTTTTATTTTTTCTATCTTAACTTTCTTCTTTTCTCTTTTAAACCTTTTCTTTCTTTCTTTCTTTTTTTCTTTCTTTCTATTTCTTTTCTTCTCTCTCCCCTTTTTTCTTTGCCTTTTTCTTTCTTCCTTTCTTTCTTTCTTTCTTTCTTTTTTTCTTTGCCTCTTTCTTTCTTTCTTTTTTTCTTTCTCCTTACTATTTTTCTATTTCTTTTCTTCTCTCTCCCCTTTTTTCTTTGCCTTTTTCTTTCTTCCTTTCTTTCTTTCTTTCTTTCTTTCTTTCTTTTTTTCTTTGCCTCTTTCTTTCTTTCTTTCTTTCTTTCTCCTTACTATTTTTCTATTTCTTTTCTTCTCTCTTCCCTTTTTTCTTCCCCCTTTTCTTTCGTTTCTTCCGTTTCTTTCTTTCTTTCTTTCTTTCTTTCTTTGAAAAGTCCTGATAGTTCAGATTTTAGTTTACTCTTCCTGCGCTTTTAATCTGGACAATGAGTAATAATGTTCTGAAGATGATGGAAATTATCGAAATATAAAAAAATTAAAGTCCGTTCTTGATTTTTAAGCGAATAATTTTTGATTTGCAAAAAGGAATCGTTCCTATCCGTAATGTCAGATCCGTGTTTTTCAAAGCCGCTAACAAAATCACCGGGCAAGTTCGTTTGTTCTTTTAACGATACACTGGCATCTCAAAGTATACGCAACCTTTGACCTTTCCTTCGCTCAAATCCTACAGATGGAATTTTTCTTCCATTTGGCTGAGCAGTGTTCGTGTTGACAGAGAACAAGGTGAAAAATAAATCCGTTTCTTTACGGAAAATCTTTATCAGAATATGAAATAAATTATGCAATCCTTTTTATATATAAAAAGCCACACACACACACACACACACATATATATATATATATATACCATATAAATTAAGTATATAAATAGACTTAAAAGAAACAATCCATTGAGCATATATGGTGTTAATATATTCAAATAGAGTGCTCAGTGCACGAGTATTGATACGTAAGAATATATAAAAACATAAAAATATAAAAAAACTCTCATACAGAAAATATATATATATATAAAGTTAAGTGTTCAACAGATAAGTTCCATTATAAATTTATTTCAACAGACCTTTTCATTAAAAGTCTGTTTCATCAGATGGGAACAGTATTTGATTAAGTTACTTCGTTACACCGGGTAATACAATTCACCTTAAGTTAGATATTTAAGTAATCATAAATTAATATATGAAAAAAATCTAACTTTAGATAAATTGTACTCCCGGTGTTACGAAGATATTCCATCAAATATTGTACCCATCTAATGAAATGGACTTTTAATAAAAAGGTCTATAGAAATAAATTTATTATGGAACTTATCTGTTAAGTTTTAGTCAATATATATATATATATATATAACAGGTCAAACATCTACTTTCGCATTTCGGCCCATACACATAATCTATCTCCACCACCACCATCCGCCATACCAATACTACCTCCACAACAAAAAAAAAAAAAAATCCTCAGGAATAATCCCACCACACACCCACTGCACCGTAAGTACCATTTTCGTCCATTGAACTTTTATATCCATCTCCAAAAACCCTCACCGCCTGTTTATATAATGTTCATGATAATTTCGTGATGGTTAGAAGTCTCTTTAACACAGTATATTACCATATTCCTTGCGTATCGTAGCCGTCCCGTCTACAATACCTTAAATATCTGGTTTAGAAAAAAACGCTGAGTCACCCGTGACGTCAGACAACCAAAATGTTGAACATACGTCATCACATGAACTAATTCTGCTGGCTCTTTGGAGACAAAATTATTACCACAGTATCATCATTATCATCATCATGTCGTGCCACCAGCACGGATATCCCTGACCGTCACTCGCCACTCCTCCCTATCACTCATCGCTTCTGGCAGGTTCTCAGGGCTATATCCCGTATTCTCACAGAGCTGCTGTATGTAGGTTAGAGCTGGTCGCCTTGCTTTAGCTCGGCCGTGTGCGGGGGTCCATAGGAGAACATCTTTTATGAGCTCGTCCCTGCTTCTGCAGCTGTGTCCTGTATGTCGGGTTCGTCTAATTTGGATAGTTTTGGTGATGGGTTTTGTTAGCGTCCATATGATGCATCCATATAGCAGTATCGACACGATTGCTACTTGGAAGAAACTGCGTTTCATTTTATCGGTCAGGTCTGACTTCCATATAACCGATAGCCTATTGATAGCTGTGCATACCTTTGTTATTCGCGTGTCGATGTCTGTCTCGGTCGATGAGACACAGCTTTCTAGGTAGGCGAACTTGTCTACAAGTTTCAGAAAACTACTGTTTAGTGTGGAAATGTCACCTGTTTGATTAAAGCACATATATTCAGTTTTGTGTGCATTGACATAGAGGCCAATGCCTGCAGCAGCTCGTTCCAGACTATGCTGTCGGGTTTCGGCTTGGGCGGGTTCAGTTGCCAGGAACGCTATGTCATCGGTGTAGTCGGCGTCGGTAATTGTTTTTGCGGGGTACCTTCTGCTTCTTTTCTTTGTCTGCTCGAAACTGTTTTCTTTGATTTTATCAATCGAAGTTCTAAGCACGTAGCATAGACAGATGATAAAGAGGTATGGGCCTAATGTGACTCCTTGTAGCACTTCTGCTACAATGTCGAAGTACTCTGTGTCTCCATCCGGAGAACGTACTTTCACTTTGGTGTTTCTATAGAGAATCATTATGCCGCGACGGTTTCTTTTGGTAGGCAGAATGCTAGTAGACTTTGTTCCATCTTCCCTCGGTGAATGGAATCAAAGGCCTTGGTAAAGTCGACAAATAGTACTGTCACCGGTAAGTTTTTTGCCAGTACGCCTTCAAGGATTCTACGGATAGTCAATATTTGTGAGGTCGTGGATCTATTTCTTCGGAAGCCATTTTGGTTCTTCCTAAAAATGTTATCAATTTTGGGTTCTATGTGGTTGCGTAGTAGGGCATTGTATATTTTGGCTGCTATGGGTGTAAGTGTTATACCTTGGTAGTTCTTGGTTAATCCGAGGTCGCCCTTTTTAGGAAAAGAGAGGATGCATCCCTTCATCAATCTGCCTATCGGATTTTTATTATAAACTGCATTACAGTGTCGGAGCAATATGTCATCGAATTTCTGATCTTCCATATTTCTGGGGGAATTTCATCAAGCCCTGCGGCTTTTCTATTTCTAATTTTTCTAAGTACTGAGTCGAGTTCTTCTAGAGTAAAAGGTCCATTTTGATGTCTAATTGCTTACTAATAATTCTGGTGATTGGTTCATGTGTAACTTTCGGTGGGTTTCCTAGTAGATTCTGGAAATGCTGTTTCCAGTTTTATTCGTTCTTGTTGGTTTGTAGCTTTCGGTTTAGCTGTGGCTGTGTTCTTCCTTCTACTCACTTCGTTTATCGTTTGTTACGCTATCCTAGATTGCCTGTCTTCCACTGAGTCTCTAATCTTTTCTATCTGATTTTGTATGTATTCTGTCTGTACTTTTAGGTATATGCTTGCTAATTTATTTTGAGCCTTTTTTAGTTTCCGAGCATTTGTGTTTGTTGGGTTCTTCCTATAGCATTTGGAGGCAGTTTTCACGTCTGCACGTTTTTCTCTAACTGCTAATGTCTCCCATGGGAATCTAGATTTAATTCTAAGTTTTGTTGGTATGTATTTTGCTGCTGCTTCTAGGTGGGCGTTGACGTAATTTTCATATTCGTCATTCAGGGTGCGTATTTCTGTCTTCTCCTGTAGTGCATTGAATTTGTTTCTCAATGCTAACACATGTTTATTTCTAATATCCTTAATAATTAAGAAGGGCCCAGTCATAGTGTTTGGTGTTCGTTGTTCGGGTGGCGATCTTTCGTAGGCTTAGTCGTATTTTTGCCGTGACAATTCGGTAATCGGAGGGCACACCTTCGAATAAGGAGAATTCCTTGCAATTCCTTGCGCTATTTTTCCATTTCTTGTTTATAAAGACGTAGTCTATCTGTGCTTTAGTATTATTTGTGTATGTGTAGATCCATAACTTTCCCTCCCTTTTTTGAAAGTTTGTATTGAAGCATGTTAATCTATTTTCTATCGTGAAATCTGATAGATGTTGTCCATTCTTGTTTGACGAGTTGTGTAGGCTGTATTTGTGGTTTCCGTTTTTCCCAATTTGTGCATTCATGTCTCCGCCCATGACTAAAACGTTGTGTTTCGGAATGCTACGCACTAGAGAGGATAGCTCATCGTAGAAGGCGATGAGTTCAGTTTCTTCATTAACATTGGTAAGGCTGTAGCAGGAGATAATTGTTGCTCTGGGGTTGCCATTAAAACTAGCGACCATCATCCTAGGTTGTATTCTTTCTATGATATTAAATGATTTTAAGGCTCATGGTCCTATAAGTATACCTACACCTCCTAACCGTGGCATTGGCAGAATTTTCCATGCTGATACAGTGGCTAGCGTCCATCCATTGCCAGTACAGTGATATTTGATATCCTCGCTATGTGCGTTTCTGAGTTCTTGAATGCATATTATGTGTATGTTCTGTTCTACGGCCGATGCAATCAGCTCCGATAGTTGTCCGATTCTATTTAAGGTTCTAACGTTGAATTTATATTGTTTGTTTGCATTTTAGAAACTTTTGTTGTTTGAGCTCTGTAGCTGATTTTTCGAACACTGAAGCCAGGGCTCCAACCTCAGCAGGACGCGCCCCTTTTTTACCCGCGCGAAGAGCGATGCGTTTTATACATGGGGTTTGAGTGTGGGTCATGGTTATCTTTCGGTGGCTGTTTTTATTCTCATTCATTGAAGCCACCCTTATAGATGAGCAGCAGTAGTTCCCCGATCGAACTGACGATCCTGACTGTTGAACCGTGAGATTCATTCGCCCAAGACCAGGTTAGGCATTGCGTTAGTCCGTCAAAGGGTTTATCCGCTTGCCTTTACGTCAACTATGCTTCTTCCCATGGCGTTCGTATAAAAAAGAATCCCTAGCTTCTCCTTCTTTCCCTTTTTTGTTAAGTTTTAACTTAGTCCAAGACTAATAAATTAAAAAAGTAAATATAAAAGAGTTTTTTTTCATGTTCATTTTTGGCTTTTTTTGAAGGGGGATGTCTAAATAAATCCAACAGCGGTAGATTCATTGGCTAGGTTCAAGAGTTTTATTTTTGGTCTTACAGTCCATTATTCTTTCATTTAGAACCCATAATCATATTTACCAACCCTTCCGCTCGGGCAGGATGTGACACAAGGTCAATTTTTAAGCGAAGTTTAACAGGTTTGAATTCAGAGTTTTCCTTCTCCTAGACTAGTTGCCTCACCAAGACTGAAGAACCTAGTCTGCCCTACTATTTACCCATAGCTGGAGAGAGAATAATTGGATTCATACCTTTCCCAAGGGTATTAGTGCTATGTGAAATGCAATTAGTCTCGGCCAGGATTTGAACTCGTGTCGCCGTGTCCATTTCCTACAACGGTAACCATTACACCTCATAAAACCCATAATAGTATAAACCAATGACTTTTACAATGACAAATTGAATTTAAAAAAATCATACATGCATTTTTAAATGATCACAGTATAAGATATCTTATATTTAAAAGTTCCTCTTCAAAGTATAATGAAGTATCTCATTATTACTTATATTAGATAAGGTGACTTCCCGTGTATGGAAACACTTGACTCGACCAGCAGAGTAGCAGCGGCCAACGCAGGATGCAACCAAAAATCAACTCGGCAACCGGGCACACTTCAGTCGGCCGTGTCCGCCGGTACACGAATCCGGTTGGGTGTGTCCTGGTTTTCGTGACAGTCGGTCAAGGAGCACTAAGACTAGCATCTGCGAGCTTCAGGAGGCGTCCCCCCAGGTTTATCGAAGGGCTCTTGGGGCGCTCCTTTTTAGGGGAATGCCGACGGGACCTGACGCATTTTTCGAGCCGCTGGGCGTGTCTGGACTACGGCCCTACGCCAGGACCCACCTAAAAAAGGCCCGGTGCCACACTCGTCTGGTCGGTGGGACATACAACAAATACCAATTCGACAGCCGGGCACACATCGGTCGGCCGTGTTCGCCGGTACACAGATTTGGTCGGGTGTGTCCTGGTTCCGGTAGTAGTAAGTCTAGCCCGTCTGACATGGATTCCGGAAAGCCGGCATTCATACCGGTCGGTGGGACGTACGACAAATACCAATTCGGCAGCCGGGCTCCAAAGCTGGCCACCTATTTCAAGGTCAAGGACAGATTCGAAGCCGAAAGGCTCCCGGCTTCGACCGGGACACCTTCGGGTCGGCGATAATGTCATTGACAGCATTGTTTAGCACTGGACCTCTTTGGTTCAGTTTAAGCAATAATCAGGCATCCGTGTCTGGACCCATGTTTGGGTCCATGTCCTGCAAGACTCATCAGGCTCACATTGCACTAAGCGACCCGATGACCAGCATAGACCAACAGGGTTCGAGCCTCAGCTCGAGCCTTTAACCCCCATTATAAACTGACCTTCAGCTCATTGACCTTGTGTCAAGTCCTGTCTTGTAGGAGGCAGTGACAAATAACGCCAGGATCCCAGACCCCGGAGGAGAAGAATCTGTTACCTCTCCCAGGAATATGGGGTCTGTGTACTCCCCACCAAACCAAGCTGCCGATCGTGGGGTCTGTGTCCTTACCACCAGCCAAAGGAGAAGACGTGGATTCCAACCAACCACAGCCGCAGACCCAGCACACCCTCCCAGACCAATCACAGCTGTCTTTTTCTCATTCAAATAGCGTTTCTCAGAGCAAATCTCAGAAAGTCTTCTAAGAGCTAACCTTAGAAAGACTTATGGGATCACTTTTGGTCTCCTCACTACACCTTCTTGGCAGATACCATGAGACGACGACGCAGCAGGCAGCACTAACTGCAGACTAACATCAGCTTAACCCAGCAGCCGTTCTTACGCAACCAAGCATCAGCATTTGCATCACCTTGTGAACAGGTGACTCACGGCTCGGACTAGCATCAATACTTACAGCCATATCGACATACACCCGGTAAACCAAGGATTGAACAAACCGGGACATCAATCATACAGTATCTGCAAATATCATCTGCAAACAGCATATGCAACCAGCATCTGCAGGATATAGTCCGCTAGTGACTAACTGCTCGTACTAGCGCCAACACCTCAAAGCCACTTCGACACACACCTGATTAACCAAAGTACTACACAACCGAAACATCGACCATCCAGCCTTTGCAATCAATGCTTCCACATCATCGACCGTCTCCAGCAACATCTACAACCAGATCATACAACAGCAGCTAATATCTGCACCAAGCACAGAGACCATCCTCACCTTCAAGGCGCACTGTCGCTATAAACTAATAGACTGCGGAGTCTAAGACTTTCAACAACACAGACTTTCAACACCCAACAGAGACTACACCGACGTGATACAACAACCGCGATTTCTGCATCTATACACCTCTTGTGTAAGAATCGCTCAATAAAACCTGTATTTAAACTTATCCACTTACCTCTGTCAGTTGTCCAGTCCTCTGTCAATCGATTACACCAACAACAAAAAACCTGATCGCGGGATTGACGCATTCATATACCAGTCCCGTGACAATAGAAGTACCTCTTAACATAGTATATAGAAATACTTCTCTCGACAACTTCGCTACACATCGCTTCAAATATATTGATGAGTCAACCTCAAATCTGCCACATGGCGCATGTATTATCATACACACACACATACGAAAAATCACATATACGACCACACACAAAAATAAGTTGACGACCATAGTCGAAGGTGACCCGAGAGCGCCTTTTTCAATAGCTACTACACCAAGGTGTAGGGAAGGGCGCTCCACTTTACTCTTGATCCATACCTTATAGTGCTAAGTGTTAAGCAAGTAGGCACCAAGTACCATTTTTTGAGACTTTGGTATGACTCGACCTAGGATTGAACCCCAGTTTCCTGGGCCAAAACGCAGATATAATCTACACACACACACACACACACACAAAGTGTAATACGTAATTCTAACGTACACATTCTTTTGACTATTTTTTCGATTTCTCCAAAATCTTTCTTTTTCTGCCTGATGATTATCGTAAAAGACAGCATGAAACCAGTGGTCACAGATAAGCGTCCATGCTATTAAATATATATAAAAGCTAATATATATATATATATATATATATATCATACACAAAAACTGCCGCAAAAGAAGCAGCTTTGCTTCCAGTAAAGCCTTCATCAGATGATGACCCTGGGTTTCGGCATGGTTTCGGGGCCGAAGCATCATTACCACGAACCCAGAGCGCCACAGCAGTATCTCACTATACTACAAGACTTTATTGGATGGTGTTTAATTTGTACGTATGCCATATCTGTTCAGATGCAGTTACAACCTTGTTTTGGATCGTTTTTATATATTCCCTCTTCTTTGCTGGTGAAAGTCCGATTTTGGTTAAAAATGTAGAGGTTGCGTTCGAAATAAAACCTCAACATTCAATCTCAAGAGGAAATATGTCTGTTGACCAGTCATTCTTAGTACACTGAGGTGTAGAAGGAAGAAGGAATGTATCCAGTTCATTAGAAATTTTTGATTGTATGAAAATGGAAATAATTTTATTTAGCAGAGAGGAAAGAATAGTGAAAAAGGTGAAAGGAGTTTCGTCATATCTTGTTTCATTGAAGACTTTGACTATAATGTGATGCCGCAGACAGTGACTATAGTAATTTACGAAGCTCTTTGCTTCGATGTGGCACAAGGCCGAATGAATGGGGCACCCAATGAGACGGAGACAGTGACTATAATGTGATGCCGCAGACAGTGACTATAATGTGATGTCGCAGACAGTGACTATAATGTGATGTCTAGTTCGGAAGGAAGCGAAAAAGGGGAAGGAGAAAGTGATAAGGTAAGAATCATTAAAGGTATGCTGGTACAGAGTGGAGAAAATGTTTCTTTTTTTCATCCGTTTTCTATTTTGATATTGTTTTTTTTTGTAGTATGATATTCGCCAGATATAGTGAAATCTGAAAAAAAAATCCTTGCTGTTGTCTTATATGGTTTATTTCACCATTTAACTCTAAACCCTCTACTTCTTCCTGCTACACCTTTATCCTCTCCGTCATTTTGTCACGTTCCTCATTTGTATATATATATATATATACACGAGGGTCATTCAATAAATGATCTGAATTTGCTTATGGATCTGGCAATACTATGAAACACTGTTTACAGTGGAACTTTTTTCAAGTAAATTTATTGTAATGGTTCCTTCCATATCCCAGAACACGGTCAGCATGACATTTACTTACCGTTACGCCCGGATCTTTGTGTATTTCTATTCCATGAATTGCCTTTTCGATTTAGTCTCGATGTTTAGCCTATTTGTAAACTTTCTTTTTTTACTGAAAGATGCTTCTCTATTCATATCAAACATTCTCCAGTAAATTTCACATGATTTGCACTTTTAAGCCACCAAAGATTTGACGAGAGATCTCTGTTCAAGCTTGGAGGACTCTTTTTGATTAACTACCATTTATATTGTCTTAAATCAATTATTTTTTTAGAGTGAAATTATTGTCATAATCCAGTTCTAAACAAAGCATAGTGTATATTTGTGGAAAAAAACAATTTATTTTGCTCGAAAAAATCCCTGAAATGACCTTATACTGAGACAGTCACGCACAACTATGGATACAGATAGATTCACAGACACACGGAAATATATATATATATATATATATAGGCACACGTAAGTATATATATACATATATATATATACATACATGTGTCTATATATATATATATATATATATAGACACACGTAAGTATATATATATATATATATATATATATATATATAGAGAGAGAGAGAGAGAGAGAGACTCTTATACGAAAACACACATATATTTATATACACACATACTTATATACACATATGTCTATATAAACACTCACAAACATATAGGCATATATACAGAATTATACATACATATACACATGTACACGCATGTAAATATATAAACGATTAATAGATATATACAATATATTACATACACACACAAACACACACACACACATATACAATGTAGCTTTTTATATCTAATGATACATATTTTCAATATCAGTGATATATATATATATATATATATATATATATATATTCAAGGATCTTTTGAAAAGTTTTGAGCCTCTCTACCAAAGTTTGGTTTGGTTTTATGGCACATCGACCATTGTAAGTTATTTAATACCGAATCCATTTTTATTCACATGAACAGTTCTATTTCAAACAATTCAGTTTCGTATAAGTATTCAGTTACAATGTCAAAAGAAGTTGTACTTCAAACAATTCGGTTTTGCATAAGTACACAGTTTCAATGTCAAAAACAGTTCTATTTCAAACAGTTCAGTTTAACAGAAGTACAGTTTCAATGTCAAAAAACAGTTCGTTTTCAAAAAATTTAGTTTATTTCTACACAGTTTAGTTCTACTTGATCTCAAGTATCTCAAGTATCAAGTGCTAACACTTCGGGTCAGAGAGGACCTGGGAGCGATGGCAATGGAGGGGTACTCCACATTCCCCAAAGCTCAAGCATTACTGGAGCCTCACCATCAGATTGTTTAGCGTCATTTCCAGGGCACTCTTTTGGGTGGGGTGGGGTTCTTACCCATCTGCGGAGATTGTAGTCGGTCTATTCTACAGACAAAGCCGACTGGGCAATTACTCAGAAGAGCGCAGCTGAAGATTTTAGTTTCAACAACACTCTACCATTTCATATAACAGTAGAAAAATCTAAATAACTTTATCTTGTTTTATAAGATGTAATGTTTTTGGCACAACAAAATCTTCCGACTTTTCTTTCTGAATGAAGCTTAGAACTTTTTGAATGACTCACATTTCTCTCTCTCTCTCTCTCTCTCTCTCTCTCTCTGTCTCTCTCCCCTCTCTCTGTCTCTGTCTCTCTCTTTCTCTCTCTCTCTCTCTCTATATATATATATATATATATTGGCGCTTCTACGTTTTAGTAAACAAGTTTAGGAAATGTGTATTGTTTCTTTTTTCTCTGTTACTTTTTCTTTATTCATTCATTTTTTTTTCATCCTTGATTTCTTTTTTTTTTGTCATTTAAGAAATGTTTATTTATTTCATACTTCTCTTATTTATGTATTGTTTATTTTCATTTTTTGTTTGTTTGTATGTTTGTTTCTTTTTGTTTTTTCTATTTTTTTGCTCCTTTTTTTATGTTTGTTTGTATTGTTTGTATGTTTGTGGGTATCTTTTGCTGTTTTTGTTCCTTTATCCAGTTTTTTTTCTTTCTTATTCTTTTTTTTTTTTCTTTATCTATTTTGCACAATTATCCTTAGCGTCAGGATCGGCGAAATTTTTAAATATATTTTATTAGGCACCTGATTTTGCATGGAAGATCGATCGGATGTTGGAGAAAACAAAACGCTGCAAGGAGCGTCGAAATTGAACCATAAAATATAACCTACAAATTTCATTTAAAAAAGTTAATAGAATTATATCAGATATGATAGTTCTTTGTCATTTAAATGTGCATTTTATTATTTATCTAGATATTTTATTTTACTGTTATATATATATATATTTATAAGTTTGGAGACCGAAGTCGAGGTCGACCCGAAGGATCCCTTTTCAATAGCTACAACAGTGAGGTGTGGGGGAGGGTGCTACTCCTTTCTCTTTGCTCCACTTATCCTTGATCCGTATATTATAATGCTGCGTGTTAAGCAAGGAGGCTTCGAGTACCATTTTTTGAGTCTTTTGTACGATCCGACATATATATATATATATATATAGTCATCCACAGACAGATCTGTTTCGTTCTATCAGAACTCATCAGTGTGGCTAGACATATTAGCTTCCCGTAGCTGGGATCGAAACCCGGTTGACTCAAACGCCAATCTAAGCTTCTAACCACTCAGTCACGAGGAGCCAGTAGCAGCGAAGTAAATTCTAAACGGTTATGAATCACAATTAGTATTGTTTACATACATCCGTTTAACGGCTACCGAGACCTCAATTCATATATATGAAGAGACGTGCAATAAACGCTATTGGCAACACGATTACTTCAATCGCCAGTGAACTCAACCCTACGGGGGTAGGGGATATCTCTCTCTCTCTATATATATATTATATATATATAGATTGATGTATGTATATATATACATATATATATAAGAATTGAGCACTCTGGTAGCCGATAGGGTATAAAAAAATGTAAACAAAGGCTGCTGCTGCTGTTTCTAAAAAATAATAATACCTTAAAATTCTTTAGCCAACGTGGTCCGCTTGGTGGACGAGTGGTCTGAAACACAGTCTAACGTAAAGTTGGACGGGTTTCGATCCCGGCTTCGAGCGTCCTGCGTGTCAAGCCACACTGAAGAGTTCTGATAGAACGAAACAGTCTGTCTGTGGATGACTATATATATATATTTCCCTCATTCTCGACTGCCGATCGAGTGATTTCTTTTTCAAATCTCAAAGGCTATATATATATATATATATATATATGAAACTCATGGAGAAAAAGCTCGATGGGAACTTAAAAAAGAACGCTATGTATTCTTTTGAAGAAATCCTGGAAGCAACCCTCGACAACACTGCTGCTGTACGGCCACTTATCCCCCATCTCGCAACTTATCCAAATAAGACGAGCAAGACATGCAGGAGAAGTAAGGACGAACTGATAAGCAACGTTCTCCTGTAGACGTGCTAGAGTTGGCTGACCAGCAAAGATTTACATATATCAGCTCCGTGCGGACACTGAACGCAATCTAGAAGACCTAACGAGAGCAAAGGGATGGATGGTGAGAGAGAGAGAGAGAGTGTGTGTCATGGAACTCTAAGCAGTTTGTGTAACTTGATATATATATATATATATATATATATATATATAGTGTGGCTAGACAGTATCTCCCCGTAGCTGGGATCGAAACCCGGTTGACTCAAACGCCAAGCCAAAGCTTCTAACCATTTAGCTACGAGGAGATATTAGCTACGAAGTACATTTTAAACGGTTATGAATCACAATTAATATTGTTTACATACATCCGTTCAAACGGCCGCCGAGATCTCAATTCAAATACGAAGAGACTTGCAAAGGCGCTAATGGCAACACGATATAAAAGGGCTAAGGAGCCATCACTTGTAGTTCTATATCAATGTGTTTTCCTTTTAGGCGGATGACTTATCAAAATGTTAATATCCATTATGGTATGTGTGTGCTAGAGGTCCGTGGACTCTAAAAGGTTGCTTATTTACCTTTCGGTGGGCCTTATTTTTTTCATTCTGCCTATTGTCTAGCCATTCTACGTTGGAACTGATCATTTGGTCAAGAGGTGGCGAGATGTTTTGGTTTACTTGTAACCTGATACCGGGGAAACGGGTTTCTGGCTCAGCCTGTAGAGATATTCGCTTAAGTCTATGTACAAGTGTCGGATGATAAGTTCATGGACTGACAAAGACACTACATTTTCATGGAATGTAAGCAAATGAAGATTATTTTTCAATGTAGACCCCCTCGTAGGACACACACTTCTTCCATCGGTGTTGCAGTGCTTGGATCCTAAGAGCGATTGCTGATAGGACGGATTGTGTGTGTGTGAGCGAGAAAAAGGGAGAGAGTCTAGGGAATCCATGTTGTCGGCAAGCTTTGATGATTGTGATGATGAATTATTTCAAGCCAGTTAAAATCATCACTGAAAACGAATGATATACTTGCAATTATTAAATTTTAACTCAGACGAATAGATTTCTCGTTGTAATAATAAAAGAAATCTTTTTAAAAAAAATCTCAAATATGTTTTACACCACATTTTTCAAAGAATTATATTTTAGTTTCAAACCAACAGCTAAATTTTGACAGTAAATACTGTTTTTCTTTTCTGTTTATCATTAGACGTGAAAAATTAAATAATAATACGATATGAAATCCAAAAGATTCGACTTTCAGCTAAGTTCTGTGAATACATGTGTGTGTATGCGTTGGCGTGGATGGGTGTGGGGTCTGGGATCTGTTCCGTTGACCCAGACATTGCGCTGTTAGCATCAAAGATTCTAGTGGAGACTGAGACTGGCGCTTACTTTTGGTCAAAGATATTTATTTTGAAAAATACAACAGATAAACAGGAAACATCACTTTGGCTTTTGTAGAATCGTTATTTGTTAAATATTAGCTGTGCAAACGTGTACAGACATGGAAATTTGATAAATTGTATTTAGAATAAAATGTAGTTCGATGGTGAGATTCTTTTTATATTCTGAATTATACATATAGTCAATTGTATTTAAAAAATGATCACGAGTAACATTGATGACCTCGAGTTGTTACTGATATATATATATATATATATATATATATATATATATATATATACGTGGTGAATTCGATAAGTTTCCAGACTATTTTTGTACAGGCATTTAAAATTGTCGTAGACGCTTGAAAATTCACTATGTTATTGCTATATATCGTATAAGATGACTGACAAATTTTTATGATTTCAGGATCAAAAGAACTGTTACAGCAGAAATTGGAATACACCCTACTGAAGCCTGATTGTCACAGCTGGTGAATTTCAAAAATGCAATCTGGACGAGAGGACACTTTAAAAGAACGATATGCAATAAAATTGTGTTTTAAACTTGGAAAAAATGCCACAGAAACGTATGGAATGCTTCACACTGCTTTTCGACCATGTTGCATGAATCGAGCATCAGTTTTTGAGTAGCACAAGAGATTCAAGGAAGGCAGGGAGTCTAAGCGATGATGAGAGGTGTGTGAGGAGTAAGGAAGTCAATATAGCTGAGTTGATTGGCCAAAGGCTTAGGGTTATGCTTGGGGTTACTATGTTGAGGTTTTAAGGGTGTTCAGGAAGAGATTCCGTCGGAAAAGGCCAGCACTCTTTAAATCGGACCAGTGGCATTTTCACCGGGATAATGCACCAGTCCACAACTCCATCCTTGTCACAAACTATTTGACCAAGATGGGTATCAAGACAGTTCCTCAGCCTCCCTATAGTCCATACCTTGCTCCCTGTGACTTTTAGTTATCGCCTAAGCTCACAGGCTGTCGTTATGAGACAACTGAGGATATGAAAGAGGTTGTGACGAAGGTCATTGACACGCTCACACAAGAGGACTTCCATGGGGCCTTCCAGAAGGTTTTGAGACGGTACAACAAGTGCATTGCAGCTAGAAGAGATTACTTCGAAGGGGACTAGAGTTTCATGTGTGTACTATCAATAAAAGTGCCCATACGAAAAAAGTCTGGAAACTTATTTAATGATCCTCGTATATATATATATATATTATATTATATTATGAGTGTCGAAGTGCAAGTTAATATGGAGAGTGCTCAAAATCTACGATTGAGCTATTATGTAATAATACAAAGAAGAATGCATTGATTTTTAAAAAAGTTTTTCCTGGTTGATATACTTGTCTTAACAGCATATCATCCTAACTAGGACTATTTTATGCCAAGAGTTAGGGAATCGTATTCATAGTCTGTTCCTATTTACATTTTTGTGAAGTTGTTTTTTAAGAGGTTTTATTTATTCATTTATTTTTTTCACACGTTTCTTTGAATATGATTAATTCTTAAATAGATCTATTTGACCTAAAGATGGCAATCTAACAGGTACTACCACTCCGAACTGAGTGGACATGGGAGTAATGGCAATTAAGTGGTAATCCATGCATCCAAGACCTCCAGAAATAGAGACTCGTGAACAGATGCAGTTTAGTGTCATACCAAAGACCTTACTTCCTTTTTTGGGGCGGGGGTGCAGGGAAGTCTCACCTCACTGCAGGGGTTAGTCTGCTATTCTTAACCTTGACGGTAGAGTGAAAAGTTTTTCTATATGAACTTACGGGCTGAAAAAAGGACAATCTATCCATTTTTTTTGTCTATCTATGAGGACCATTCAATAAATAAGGGGATTTTTAAAAAGGGTAATCTATCCATCTGTTTGTCTATCTACGAGGACCATTCAATAAATAAGGGGATTTTTAAAAAGGGCAATCTATCCATCTGTTTGTCTATCTACGAGGACCATTCAATAAATAAGGGGATTTTTAAAAAGGGCAATCTATCCATCTGTTTGTCTATCTACGAGGACCATTCAATAAATAAAGGGATTTTTAAAATGGGCAATCTATCCATCTGTTTATCCATCTACGAGGACCATTCAATAAATAAGGGGATTTTTAAAACACAAATATACTTTTTTTTAAGATTTTTTCCACAGAAGTAAACTTTGGAATTAATTATTGCAAAAATTATCTTAATCTCAGAAAAGATTGTTTTGAAGCTATTCAAAATGGCAGCCAATCAGAGTGCTTCAGACTTGAACAGAAGTCTGCCATAAAATTTTCTAGTTAGAAATTTATAAAAACGTTACCAAAGACTTTTGCAAGATACTGTATATATATTTTTTTTTTTCGTAGTCTTTATGGGAATTACTTCGTCGTAAGTCATTGAAAAAAAACTTACCGAATCTCTTTTTATTGACTCAGATTGCCACACGGCCATTAATGCTCTTGAAAAAAAGGGAATCCAGCTTAATTTACGAGTTTGTTAAGTCTTCCAGATAATGTGAGTTTGTATTTTCACTCTTCTTGATCGATTCTTTACGAGATTTTAATAGGAGAGAGAGAGAGAGAGAGAGAGAGAGAGAGAGAGAGAGAGAGAGAGAGATTATTTCGCTAGTTCAGACATTTTTTCACTGGTACGACTCTCCCGCGAATCTGAACATGCTAGTTTCTGATTTGAACACTTCCCATGGCAATTTACTTTGCCATACTAGAGAGGTGTTTGAATTCAGAGATTTCCTTCTTGACCAATTGTGCTTATCAAAGCTTTAGAGCCAAATCTACCCGACTGCCTCCTATCACGAAAACTATTCAAGTTAGACGAACCAGACATGCAGGACACTGCTGGAGAAGCAGGGACGAACTCATAAGTGATGTACTTTTATGGATCCCCACACATGGCTGAGCAAAAGCAAGGACGACCAGCACGAACATACATTCAGCAACTATGTGAGGATACGGGATGTAGTCCAGAAGACCTGCCAGAGAGGAAATTGAACGATAGGGAAAAGTGGCGAGAGAGGGTCAGGGATATCCGTGCTACCAGCACGACATGATGATGATGATGATTATTATTTCATGCATAGATGGAGAAAAACTAGCGTATTCTTGCCGATCGCGGAGATTTTAACACGCTGTGTGATACAAACAGCTGTATACTCGTTTTGAACCTGGGAGTTGGTAATTGGAAGCGTTGTTTATAGCTGTACCTATTTTCAAAGAAACCTATTGTGATCGGTCTTTTCATATCCTTGAAAATGGTCAGCACAACCATTTTTATTGACTGCTGAAACAGAAAGTTTTTCCTCCCGGGAGAGTGAGTGTATTCGTGGGACCAGGCCGAGGTCAAGGAAGAGGTCAGGGCAAGCTGTGCTACCGTTTTTATCTGACTCCATTCTGAGGTTATTCTATTTTCCCCCACGTTTGCTTGTTGATGTAACTCCTTAAACAAGAAGGCCCAAAAAGAATTAGGAGACGAAGAGTTTTTAAAAATGTTTCCTTTATTTCCCGGGTTCAACAACCATTCAATGGGTGAGGGAATTTTCCCTCAATACAATTGAAATGGTTGAATCCCCCAGTCAAGATGTTTAAAAATATGTTAATCGTTTCTTGGTATATGTGTGTCCTCATTTGGTATGTTAAAGCTTTAACAATGTGTTAGTCGCTTTTGGGAGTTTGTAGTTCGATAGGTCCATTTCCTAGCTTTTGTATTTTGGCATACTGTTAACCGAGACGTTGGCTTCCACTAGCAGTCGGGAGATTGAGGTGTTGTCAATTCGCTGGTCACTGCTGAAAGAGAATGAGCTTCCTCCTTTTGTCGGGAGGTCCCTTTTTCTTTACGCATGCGTCGCCCCTTTTTCCTGTCCGAGGCCTCGGAGTTTCTGCATATTCTAATAATTTTCTTTTTTAATTCAATTTAAATTTATTTCGACTCAGATTAGTAGAGACAAACACATGTTTATATTTACCAACCCCTCCGCTCGGGAAGGATATGACACAAGGTCAATTTTTAAACGGAGTTTAACAGGTTTGAATTCAGAGTTTTCCTTCTCCTAGACTGAAGGCTGAGGGAGAATAATACCAAGGGTATTAGTGCTATGTGAAATGCAATCAGTCTCGTCCAGGATTTGAACTCGTGCCGCCGTGTCCATTTCCGACGGCGATAACCATTACACCACGGGCACCTCCCAGGTGAAACAAACTCATGTTTTGTACATTTGTATACTTTTTGAAAGTTTTGACGTATTTCTTTACTAAATCCTACTTGTGATAACATTGGTAATATTAATAAAAAGTGCGTGGGTTATTGAAAAGTTCTCAGCTCGACAAGAAAGAAAATGCCCTTTGTTTTAAAGAACTTTTTTTTTACTGTAAAATACTGTGAATTTGTTCATTTTGCTTGAGCATCCGAAGTTGCCCGCAAGGTGCATTTTTCGAACGATCACAGGGAGACAATATAAGTATGCCTTTATCCAGCCTCTCGGTCACGGGCAGAATGAAGCATCAGGTGAATTTTTGAATTCAGAGTTTTTCTTTTCCTAGACTGGTTACCGTATCTAGGCTAAAGATACTAGTTTACTATTTTCTCATAGGCGGAGGAGAATAGATGGGTTCGTGCCCTTTCCAAATGAATACACATGAAGTGAAACGCAAAGTTCTTTGTCAAGGATTTGAACTCGGGTCACTGATTCTATTTTCTCCGACAATAACCCTTACCACTCAAGGCAATGTACGAGGTGCATACGATAAGTTTCCAGACTTTTGTAGACTCTTGAAAATTGTCGTAGACACTTGAGAATTCAGTATGTTATAGCTATACATCGTATGACATGACTGACCAATTTTTATGATTTCAGGTTCAAATGAACAACTACAGCAGCAATTGGAATACACCCAACTGAGGCCTGATTGTCACAGCTGGTGAATTTCAAAAATACAATCTGACACTTTAGAAGAACGATATGCAATAAAATTCTGTTTTAAACATGGAAAAAATGCCACAGAAACGTATGGAGTGCTTCAGACTGCTTTTCGACCATCTTGCATGAATCCAGCATCAGTTTTTGAGTGGCATAAGAGATTCAAGGACGGCAGAGAGTATGTGAGGGATAATGAGAGGTGTGGGAGGAGGAAGAAAGTCAATACACCAGAGTTGATTGGCCAAAGGGTTAGGGTCAGGGTTAGGGTTACTATGTTGAGGTTTTGGGGAGTTCAAGAAGAGATTCCTAGGGAAGAGGCCAGCACTCTTCAAATCGGGTCAGTGGCATTTCCACCAGGACAATACACCAGTCCACAACTCCATCCTTGTCACAGACTATTTGACCAGGATGGGCATCAAGACAGTTCCTCAGTCTCCCTACAGACCATACCTTGCTCCCTGTGACTTTTGGTTATTCTCTAAGCTCATAGGCTGTCGTTATGAGACAATTGAGGAGATGAAAGGGACTGTGACGAAGGTCATTGACACGCTCACACAAGAGGACTTCCATGGGGCCTTCCAGAAGTTGTTGGAACGGTAGAACAAGTGCATTGCTGCTAGAAGAGATTACTTCGAAGGGGATTAGAGTTTCACGTGTGTACTATCAATAAAAGTGCCCATACGAAAAAAGTCTGGAATCTTATCGTATGCACCTCGTAAGTAGTTTCTATATTGTCAATAGAGATCTTTTACTTTAAGCTCGCAGTATGAAGACCTGAGTTTTTTTTCCATCTATGGACAATGGCTTTATGCCATTGGCATGTACGGAATATCAATTAGTACCGTCTACACATTACATAAACTGGATTCAGCACATAGACAAATGCCGATCACAAATAAATGTCTAAAAGAATATTATTGCCAAGTAGGTAAAAGGGGCCTATTTCATTGTGTTCTAGATAGTGTTCGCGAGATGGAAAACTTGAATCACAACAATTAGTCATTTCTTTCACTAGGTGACCGGCTCATTGGCCTAGTGGGTTGAGTGTTCACCAATGGTCCGGGAAACCTGGGTTCAATCCCAGTTCGCGTCATACCAAAGACTTTAAAAATAGTACTGGATACTTCCCTGCTTAACATTCAGCAATATAAGGTACGTATCAAGGGTAAATTGGGTCAATCCAGGGAAAGGAGTGGCGCCCTCCCCTACACCTTGGTGTAGTAGCTATTGAAAAGGGAGCCTTTTGGTCGCCTTCGACTAAAGGGAGACAACTTTACTTAATGTCTCTTAATCTCAAGTGAAGACTATCAGACTGAAAACTGAATAAGTATCAATAGTAAAACAATTAAAAAAAACTTCCTGCGTAAAAGAACACTCTTCCACTGGGAACTGTATAAACGACGTACATTTGCCAATGTAAATGAATGAGATAAATACAAATCAGACGCTGGCGCTTTAGATGAAGACTGGCTGTCTTATACAAGCAAGGGTACGCACTGAGCGCAATGGTTATCGTCATGCTAATGCTCTTGAGAAACGTAAGAATCCTTCTGTTCTCTCTACAGCTATGAGTAAATATTAGCTTAGAATAGGATTTTTAGCACTGGTAACGCAACCAGCTTAGGAGAAAGAAAACTCAGAATTCAAACCAGTTTTACTTCGCTAAAAGATGAACTGCCTATGGAGAGTGGTGGGGTAAAAACATGCAAGTAACATGAAAGTCTCCGTAGCGTAGTGGTTGACGTCCTAGCCAGCGACATCGTAGTAAGCGAGTTCGAACTCAAGTCGCACTATTATATTTACTTTGGGACTAGTACCCTAGGGAAAAATTTTCAACACCCTTATCCCTCCAGCTATGGGTCAGATAGTACCACAACTGACCTACATTTATTGTTTTGGCATTGAATAACCCTTGAAAGTTGATATGTCTACCAAAACAAACCATACAAGCAAGGAGACTAGAACTGATAGTCATAAATAGATCAGAGACGTGACTATGCCAGCAGATGAAAGGATAAAGATGAAATAAAGAGAAACGCTGGAAGAAAAAAAACGCGATCAAACGAACATTAGGGTTGTGCCTATAAAACATGCCCCTTGTCTCCCACCCACGAAAACGTAACCAAAACACTAGAATCGGATTTGGATAATAAAGAAATTTGAAGATTTGAAACTGTCCAAAAGACAGCGTTGCTAACATTTTCAAGAATGTTAAGAAAGGATTTGAATAGACTTAGGGTCACTTCAGTGATAAACACCGGGAAATTTTTGGGGTCATGTAAATAAATGAATCAATAAAAAATCACCAAGGAAAAGGACATCTGTAGAAGAAGACTTGTTGCAACTTGATCTTTGGCAAGAAACACTAGATATATTTGGTGTGAATTGAGTAAGGAGTTGTAATTGTAGTAGTGGCAGTAATAATAGTAGTAATAATGATATGGCAGTACAAAACAACGCCATAAGGACCAACTATGTTGAAGCAAAAATAGATAAGGCGCAACAGAATAGAAAGTGTTATTTATATGGTGATAGGGACGGAATCATTAATCATATAATAAGTGAATGCAACAAATTAGCGCTAAAAGTGTACAAGACTAGACAAAACTGGGTAGGGAAGGTGATCTACTAGGAATTGTGCAAGAAATTGAAATTTGAGTCTATTACCAAATGTTACATGCATAAATGTGAATTGGTCCTGGAGAGTGACACGCAAAAAATTCTCTGAGAATTTGAGATACAAACAGATCACCCAATTTCGGCCAGAAAACCAGACCTAATAATAGCTAACAAGAGAGAGAGAGAGAGAGAGAAAGAGAAAGAGAGAGAGAGAGAGAGAGAGAGAAAGAGAAAGAGAGAGAGAGAGAGAGAGCCTATCGACTTGTGGACTTAGCTGTTTCGGCAGACCAAGTGAAAATCAAAGAAAACGAAAAAAGAGACAAGTACTAAGACCTTACCAGAGAACTAAAAAAAAAAAAGCTATGGAACATGAGGGTAACGGTGATACCAATTGTAATTGGTGCGCTCGGAACGATCCCTAAAGGCTTGGTAAAAAGGCTGGAAGAGTTTGTAATCGGAGAACTAGCAGAGACCATCCAAACTACAGCATTGTTGAGGTCGGATTGAATACTGAGAGGAGTCCTGGAGACACAAAGAAACTTGCTGTCACTCCAATGAAAAACCATCAGCTAATGCTGGTGCGTTTGACTCTACACCAGTTAAGATGCTACAGTTTATAAACACTCACGAGAAGCAGAAGAAAAAATTCAATTCGTAAAGAAAGCTATAAATTTGCAAATCAACACGATCTCACGATGAAAAAGAGATAATAGATCAAGCAATAGAGGCAGTAAACTTAAAGAAAGAAGCAAAAGCAGAAAGACTAAATCAATTGAAAACACCATGGAACAAAAACCTCTCTATAGATGATGCACACTAAGAATTAGAAATGCTGACAGTAATGGTATGGTTGAAAATTACTAGATTGAAGGCGGAAACAGAGGGATTAATTTTAGCAGCACAGAATCAGAGCCTATCAACTATAAAGCAAACAGAATAAAAAATATGGATCAAGTCCAAAATATAGACTGTGCAGATAGAACAGATAACATGAATGTATTTCAGAAATAGACCGGATGACATATATGTATTTTAGAAATAGACCAGATGACATATATGTATTTTAGAAATAGACCAGATGACATGAATGTATTTTAGAAATAGACAAGATGACATATATGTATTATATAAATAGACCAGATGACACAAATGTATTTTAGAAATAGACCAAATAAGATGAATGTATTTTAGCCGTTACAATACTAATTGAAACTTTGCTCTCCACGTAAAGTAAGTAAATTTGGCGACTGTAGTCGAGGATGACCTGAAGGCTCCCTTTTCGATAGCTACTTCTTTTATACTTCTACTTCTACTTCTACCAAGATGTACGGGAGGGTGCTACTCCTTTCTCTTGATTGCTCCACTTTACCCTTGATCCGTACCTTATAATACTGAGTGTTAAGCAAGGAGGCATCAAGTACCATTTTTGGGATAGAACCCAGGTCTCCCAGGCCATTGGCGAACACTCTTACCATTATGCCAATGTCCGGTTACATTTGCACTCAAAACTGATTGAAAAATTAAGAGAAATACACCAGATATGATTAAGGACTATAAATGAAAAACATTCCTTCTAATTGATATATTAATGCTGACATATATCAGTCAATGAGTTTTATGAAATAAGTAATTACGAAAAAGAATTCCTTCCAAAATATGTAAATACGGGGGACGCTTCAGAAGTAACCACTCCCATCTATTTCCATGGAAACTACAACAGATACGGCAGGCATACTAACACCATTTGATAGAGCAAGTTTTCAGTCACGAAATACATTTTAAAACTCTGGTGATACAATTTCGACGGAGATGGACAAGAACGGCCCATGTATACCGGATAAAAGATTCTTTCGTCAGTTTCATCGTGTATATATATATATATATAATTAGATTGACAAGAGGCAGTAAGAAATCAGTTTATTTATTATAGGTTTTATACGGATCCACATGCCAGTATTTGTTGGTTGTTTGGTTTTATGGCATATCAACCTTTGTAGGTTATTTAATGCCAAATCCATTTTTATACAAATAATCAGTTCTATTTCAAACAATTCAGTTTAGCATGAGTACACAGTTCATTTGTCAAAAACATTTTAGTTCAAGCTATTCAGTTTAGTCAAACAGTCCTAATTCAAACAATTCAGTTTAGCATAAGTACAGTTTCAATGTCAAAAACAGTTCTATTTCAAACGATTCAGTTTATCATGAGTACACAGTTGAATTGGAAATAGAAATTGAAAAAATGCAGCACCTTAAAAACTATCTCTGTGCCTGTAGCAGCTGCAGCTCTGGATCCTGGAAGAGACAGAGAAACGCATAAACAAAATACCTGACAGTCATACTTTATTTGAAGTACAAATAATTGCAGTTTGTGGAAGTGCTTATCTCCACAGAAGATTACAATCAATGTGATTAGAAAAGTCACACCCAAAAGTATGCATAGAATATAGAATGTATATAACCACTTCCTTCCCAAAGACTCGGTGAAGGATTATATGAAACAGAAATTACAACCGAAAATTAAATAATAATAACAATAGTAGTTGTCTTGGAAAAATTTCTGGAGGAGTTGGAAATAAGAAAAAGAACCGAGACCATAAAGACCACAGAATTATTAATATCGGCGAGAATTCTCAGAAAACTCCAGAAGATCAGAGGAGTATTGTCACTCAGACACCAGAAAAGAAAAAAAAAACAATAAAAAAAGAAAACGCCAGCTAACGGTAACGTGCAAACTTCGCAAGAAGTAAAATAATAATAATAATAATAATAATAATAATAAGAAGAAGAAAAAGAAGAAGAAGAAGGCGGAAGGAGAAAAGGAAAAGGACGTGAAGAGGTAAAAAAGAAAAAAATTTAAAAAGAGAAGGCGGACAAGAAGAAGAAGAAGAAGAAACTGATAAGAAGAAGATAAAGAAAAAAAAAGAAGAGAAAGAAAGAAGAAGAGGGTAGAAAGAGAAAAGAAAAAGGACGTGAAGTGGTAAAAAAGAAAAAATATTAGGAAGAGAAAGAGGACAAGAAGAAGAAGAAAATAATAACAAGAACAAGAAATAGGGAAGTGAGACATGAAGGAGAACAAGGAAAAGAAGGGCAAATAAAGAAAAATATGTTAAGAAAGCGGAAAAACAAAAAGAGTGGAACAAGAAGAAGAACAAAAAAAAGAAGAAGAAGAAATAGGTGAGTGGGACAAGAAAAAAAAAAGAATAGCGGACGAAGAAAAAATAGGGAAGAAGAAGAAGAAGAAGAAGAAGAAGAAGAAGAAGAAGAAGAAGAAGAAAATTGGGCCAATAAGAAAGAAAAAATGTGGGCGAAAAAAAAAGAAGATGAAGAAGAAGAATGGAGAAGATGAAAAAGAAAGAGAGAAGAAGAAGAAGAAGAAGAAGAAGAAGAAGAAGAAGAACAAATAGGATAGTGGGAATATAAGAAGGAAAAAAGGAGCAATGGACAAAAAATAGAGAAGAAGAAGGAAATTGGCACAATAAGGAAGAAAAAAGAAAAGCAGACAAAAAAAGAGAAGAAGACGACGAAGAAGAATGGAGAAGAAGAAAAAGAAGGAGAGTGGGTGAAGAAGAAGAAATAGGAATGTGGGAATATAAGATGAAAAAAAGAAGAGTGGAAAAAAATAGAGAAGAAGAAGAAGAAGAAGAAGAAGAAGAAGAAGAAGAAGAAGAAATATGAAATTGGGACAATAGGAAAGAAAAAAAGAGCAGCTGAAAAACAAATAGGGAAGAAGAAGAAGAAGAAGAAGAAGAAGAAGAAGAAGAAGAAGAAATAGGAAATTGGGACAATAAGAAAGAAAAAAGAAGAGCGGACGAAAAAATACGGAAGAAGAAGAGGAATGGACAAGAAGAAGAAAAAGCAGGAAAGTGGGTGAAGAAGAATAGTGGAGAAGACAAAGAAGAAGAAGAAGAAGAAGAAATAGGAAAGTGGGAATATAAGAAGGAAAAAAGAAGAGCGGGGAAAAAAGAGAAGAAGAAGAAGAAGAAGAAGAAGAAGAAGAAGAAGAAGAAGAAGAAGAAGAAGGAAAGTGGCACAGTAAGAAAGAAAAAAGAAGAACGGACGAAAAAAATAGGAAAGATGAAGAAGAAGAATGGACAAGAAGAAGAAGAAGAAGATGACGAGTGGATGAAGAAGAAATTGGGAAAGAGGCGAAGAAGAGTGGGACAAGAAGAAGGAAAAAGAAAGTAGATAAAGAAAAATACGGAAGAAGAAGAAGAAGAAGAATGGGACGAGAAGAAAAAGAAGATGAACGGTTGAAGAAGAAGAAGAAGAAGAAGAAGAAGAAGAAGAAGAAGAAGAAGAAGAAGAAGAAGAAGAAGAAGAAGAAGAAAAGTTTTGTTGACCCTGCAAAGGCATAAATGACCTATTGGGATTGGTTTGGGTAAAGAACGAAAGCGGAGGACGGCTATGGATGGCGGGTCTACTTCCAACCGCTTGCAAGTCGTTCCTCACTTCTGTTCATCATTTGTCCAATTAGTGTCATCAATGACATTTTCGCTAAATCAACGCTTATTGCTGGAACAATAGATGCAACAATAACTATGTTGGTGGACTGTCTATAAATATCTACATGTGTGGGAGGAGGATTGTGTATGTGTCCGCACATGTGTATATGTGGTTGTGGGTATGTGTATGTGTGTGTGTATGTGTGTGCAATAGAGAGAGAAAGAGGTAAATGAGAACGAACGTGGGTTTTATTTATGTCTGCTAAAAATATGTAAATACGAGGGACGCTTCAGAAGTAACCCCTGGCATTTATTTCCATGGAAACTACAACAGATACACGAGGCATACTACACCTTTTGATAGAGCAAGTTTTCAGTCACGAAATACATTTTTCAACGCTGGCGATACAATTTCGACAAGAACGGCCCATGCATACCGGATAATAGATTCTTTCGTCAGTTTCATTGTGTGTGTATATATATATATATATATATATATATATATATATATATATATTACAAAGAAAAATTAAAGAGAATAAAATTTGATATGAAGTGAGTGACACTAAAGTTTAGTACTTAACCGGGTAATGATTTTACGGGGCTTTAGTGTGAAATATTAAACGGTAGGTTCAAACAGTAAGTTTAAACAATAAGTTCCGCAGCTTTCTAGTTCGGATACTGATTCGAAAAGATAACGTAGACTATAAAGTTTTTTAAAAGGAATTTTATACAAAATAAATAAGAAAGAAAGGGATAGAAAAGATAAAGTGTTGTAAATTTTAGTGCAATTTACTGGAACTTATCTGAGAATCCCCGGGAAGCAAGTTCTTTGAATTTGAGTATTTTTCTTTTCTTTTTTTTTTGCTTTGTAGAAATGTTTCAGGGTTCATTTAATTGCGGGTCTTCTTTAAAGTTCTTTTCGGCAGAATTCTTGGTTGAATTTTCTTTCAATAGTTTAACTTGGTAGAATTTCAGTAGTCGACTTTCATTTAATTTTACTTTTATTTCTTCCGAAGCTTTAGCCTGTTTAAAATGTATACCTGCTATTCAATAAGCAAGTGACGAAACCCATATGCTGGCTAATTTTTCCTGCCTTCAGTTCGGTCCCTGAATTCGTACTGAGGGTTCACTAGTAATTCTCGACAAAAAGAGGAGGTAGCTTTTTCAGTTGAGCGTAAGTACAGTTTCAATGTCTAAAACAGTCCCATTTCAAACAATTCCGTTTAGCATAATTACGCAGTTCAAATGTAAATACACAGTTTAACCGTCAAAAACATTTCTATTTTAAGCTATTCAGTTTAGTCGAACAGTTCTTATTCAAGCAATTCAGTTTAGCATAAGTATGCAGTTTAGTTCTATTTAACCCATAGATAGTTCCTATTAGGTGCTACCACTCCGAGCCAGAGTGGACCTGGGAGCAATGGCAATGCAGGGGTGCTCCGCATTCCCCAAAGCTCTCGCATCACTAGAACCTTACCATCAGAGTGTTTAGTGTCATATCCAGGATACTGGTTGGGGTGTGGGGGGGTCTTACCCCACTGCAGGGGTTCAGTCGGTGTATTCTACAGCTCCAGCCGACTGGGCAAGCTAGTATTTGAACAGTTTATTGATATGAGTGAAAAAACAATTATGATGATTTATTCATTTCACTTGCTTGGTGATTTATAGTTTCTTGCCAATGTAATTATCGGATTAAGTCTATTCTCTGGATGTATTAAGCTTATCTTTCTGTCACGATCAATATTTAACACATGGTTAATTTTGTTCAAATGGAGTACAGCTGGTTTGAATTTAGAGTTTTCTTTCTCTTAGACCGGTAGCTTTAGCACCCAATCACATATATAAAGAGAGACACCTCATATATATATATATACATATATATATATATATATATATATATATGTGTGTGTGTGTGTGTGTGTTTATCTATTAATCTTTATACCTATTCTATTATTCTGACGGTATGGAAAAAAAACGGACGACACAATTTGTAAGTAAAAAATATTACACAAACTGATATCTGAGGGGAAAATTCAATAAAAAAAAGAAAGGACAAAAAAACATTCCTACTGCTTAAAAATAATCAACCAGCACTGCAATGCCTAGTCAAAAGAAAAAACACCGACAGAATTACCTTCTGTCGGTGTTTTTTCTGAAACGTAAGAGTGCAGGAAGTAGAGCGAAGCAGCGTCTCATCAACCGAAAAAGACATCGACACGAGCGGTTAACAAAGGCATGGACAGCCATCAATAGGCTATCGAACATATGGAAATCAGACCTGAGCGATAAAATGAAACGCAGTTTCTTCCAGGCAGCGGTCATATCGATACTGCTGTATGGATGCACTACATGGACGCTAACTAAACGGCTGGAGAAGAAGCTAGACGGCAATTACACAAGAATGCTGCGAGCAATCTTGAACAAGTCCTGGCGGCAAACACCCCACAAGACACCAACTATACGGCCACCTACCTCCCATCACGAAAACTATCCAAGTTAGACGAACCAGACACGCAGGACACTGCTGGAGATGCAGGGACGAGCTCATAAGTGATGTATTCTTATGGACCCCCACATATAGCCGTGCAAAAGCAGGACGACCAGCACGAACATACATTCAGCAGCTATGTGAGGATACGGAATGTAGCCCTGAAGACCTGCCAGAGGCGATGAACGATAGGGAAAAGTGGCGAGAGAGGGTCAGGGATATTCGTGCTAGTGGCACGACATGATGATGATGATATATCTATATATATATATATATATATATATATATATATATAAGTGACGTGTCTTGAAAAATATGCCGTCTTCAGTTAATAACAATATTCTAATTGTACTGGTGGAATTAAAAATAATTCACAGTAATTAAAGATTAAATTACAGGGTGACACCCCCAACCACCGAACCCATAAACTTTTTTTATTACTTCTTCAAAAATAAAGCCAAATAATTCTAATTTTGTACATTCGAACTTCTGGACATGTTGGTGAATACTATGCACAGGATCTACTTCATATCCTGAAAAAAAGAAAAGGCTAAAATTGAATTTATGAATTTCAATCAAAGATATATGGGTTCTATTATTTTGGGGTCACCCTGTATTTGCATCCAATTACACGAAACGTCAACTGAAATTTCTTGAACGTTTGTGTTTACGATTAACCTAAGAGCTTAACTTTTAAAACAATTTCAGAAATTCGAAAAAGTTTACGCCATTGTTATATTATTTACGTGTGCTTGGTTTCTTCATTTTAATGGGATATCAACCCTCGTGGGTTATTTAATGACGAATCTATCCTTGAAAATAACAGCAGTGATACTATTCGACCCATATCTAGGGATATAAGGAGGTTCATGCCTTTCCCAGGGGTATTTGTCTGAAAGTGAACGTAACAGAGCGATTGGAGTTCGAACTTGCTTACTTTGACTCCGCAGTCTAGCACTTTGTCAATTACGCTGTTCGTTTGCCGAAAACGTCCCATCGTTTCATTGAGAAAAGACAAATACTACAAATTGCATTTTATGTATCAGAGGTATAAATTTTCAAAGGCTCATATCTGCTTACAAGTTTTAAGTGTTCATTAAGATATAAATAAATAAATTTACTAAGTCTAACGCCGAAGAATGATTAAGTCAAAATCGTGAAACATTAAAATCATTTAAGAAATTCTAATTTTTTGGCAGAATACTTTTTATACAATAAATGAAGCATGTCTTGCTTCTTTGGAATTTGACTGAGTGATTGATTTTAATGGCATGTCAACCCGTCTGGGATATTCTATGAGTACATTGTATGTTTTTATATAAAAAAAATTGAGTATTTTTTGGGACAGAATTTGTATCAGTGATGCCTATCTAATACAGTAAACGAAGTATGTCTTGCTTCTTTGGAATTTGACTGAGTGATTGATTTTAATGGCATGTCAACCCGTCTGGGATTATTCAATGCGTACATTGTATGTTTATATAAAAATCTGAGTATTTTTTGGAACAGAATTTGTATCAGTGATGCCTATCTACTACCTATAATTTACAAATACAGGTTGTCTCAAAATAGATGCAACCCATTAATATGATAATTCATATTCCATCAAGTCATCTTTCATCTGAGTCTTAAAAAGCAATCGTATCATTTCAGAAAAGTCAAACCAGATGACAATGGCAGAAATTGATTGTCTTTATCCAACAGTGAACGGGAAAGACCAAGTTCTTAGGAACGTCTTCGGAGGGACTTTTTCGGGTTCCTTCCAATAGAATCTCTCATCGCATCCTCATTGTCAGGACATCTTGTTGTCAACTTCCTGCCAGATCTTGTTGAGGTTGTTTACTGACCCTGTGGCTTGAAATTTGTGTATCCAATGATAAATTTGGCTTTCCTGAGGATAGTTGATAAATTAAACCTCCTGCTAAATTTTGCTTGCATAGTTATGAATGATTTTTATTTTCAAATAAATAGTGACGCAAAATATTTTTCTTCTCTCGTCCAAGGCATTGTGATTGACGATAAATAGTTGTTATTGTATACTATATTCAAATCTGAAGCAAGAAAGAACGTAATATTATTATCAGTAGAGTTATTAGCAGTCTCATGAGTCCCATATATATTTGTACACATACTGAGTGAGCAAAAATAATAGGGCAGTCACATGGATCCCATGTACATTGAAACACACTGTATATATTTGACCTACAGATGGAACCTTAAAAATATTCTCACTTCAGGCCAGAGAGTACCTGGGAGTAATAAAACGACACACCACACTCTGCATAGATCCAGAATTGGAACCTCACCACCCACCGCAGTTCAGCGTTATATTCAAGATACCCGCTTTTGGGGGTGTCCCACCCTACTGCAAAGGACAGAGTTGATAGATTCTAAATCCCGTTGACTCGGTTAGTTGAAAAATGCAACATTTTTGTTTCAGGGTAGAAAAGGAGCGATCCCCGTTGTGTAGTGGCTAAAGTGCTGGTCTTGCAAATTCGAAGTTAGCGAGTTCGAACTTCAGTGGTGCTATGACGTTCACTTACGGAAAAATACCATTGCGAAAGGTATGAACCCTCTTACCTCCACCCAGCTATGGGTAAAATAGCACTACCACTATTCTTCTAAAAGGATGGCTATAGCATTAAATAACCCACGAAGGTTGATATGCCGTTAAACAAAGAAATAGAAACAACAAATACAACGCTTTTAATAAATAAAGGAGAAGAGATGTTTGTAACGTCGTTGTAAATGAAATCGGCAATCCGAGTTCAAATCTTGCGAAAGGCATGAATCCATTCTTTTCTCTCCAACTAGAGGTAAATAGTAGGACTGACAACCTTGGTAAGGAAACGGGTCTAAAAAGAAAGAACATACTGTATTCGAACCAGCGGTATTGCGTTTAAATAAAATTGACCTTGTGTCATATCCTAGCTGTAGTGGAAGGGTTGAGTAAGTACATAACGGTAAAAGAGAAACAACAGAAGGAATTGAACTACCCAACATAGAAAGCATCGGATCACTTGAATAAGAAAACATCTGTAAATACTTGGGAATATTAAAAGAAGACATCGGTAGAAACATCGTGACTATAATATCATAGACTCGAAGAGGCTTGTTGACAAAAAAAAAAAATGGAAATACTGAGTGCGTCAGGTAATTGAGAACAAATTCAAAGAAAAACAAAGTTATTCAATTGAAAAAGATATTTAGAGGGATGGTATTTTGCTGCCCTATTGGGTAAAGTGTTTGCCAACGGTCCAGGAGACCGAGGTTCAATCCCGGATCGAGTCATACCAAAGGCGTAAAAATATTGTACTCGATGCCACCTTGCTTAACACTCGGCATTATAAAGTAAGGATCAAGCGTAAAGTGGAGCAATTCAAGGAAAAGAGGAGCGCCCTTCCCTACACCCCGGTGTAGTAGCTATTGAAAAGGGAACCCATCTCGACTACCGTTGACCAACTTTACTTCAATTACTTGTATCCTAGGTTTGTCAAGATCATATGCTGTAATTTTGTCAGTTCTAAATGCAAAATAATCATCAATCAGACAAAATAAGTGGAGAGAGCTGAAGAACTGATCAACTCATCTTGTAGAAAAAGATTTCCGAAAGAAGTTATTTTGAAAACGTGATGACAAAATAGTGTGAAAGTTATGAAAACACTTGTACACAGTTATATGAAATATAGTAATATTGACATTATTTGGAAAACAAGTTGACTTGAGAAGTCGTATTGATGATGACACGTCACATGAAGATTATGGATAGTTAGATAGATTGTATTATATATATACATCACATAGCTGTTACATAATCCAAGACAGGCTGACTTGCCGTTAAAATCAATAAACAACCTGTCTGCCTCTCTCTCTCTCTCTCTCTCTCTATATATATATATATATATAAACAGCTAGTGATACATACATATATATCATATAACAGTTATCTAACTCCAGACAAGCTGATGCACCGTTAAATTCAATTAACAACCCGTCTACTTCTCTTTATATATATATATATAGAGAGAGAGAGGGGGGTAGATAGGGTGTTAATTGATTTTAACGGCAAGTCAACCTGTCTAGGATTATTTCATGCTTAGAGTTTAGGTTTTTTTTTAATGCTATAAGGCATCCTTATCGAAGAATAACAGTGATACGATTTAACTCATAGTTAGGGAAGATAATAGTCTGAAAGTGAACGTAATAGCGCGACTGGAGTTCGAACTCGCTTACTTTAAGGCTGTAAAGCAGTACTTTAGCCAGTACACCACAGAGACTCCACCCCCCAGTCTAGAGGTTAGGAAATCTTGTTCCTTGTATGCAGTTGTATGATATCAAGTATTCTTATCTGATACAAATAATTTTCGGACAGTTTTGTGGTTTCAAGTTTTCTTACATAATACTCATATTCATATACTTTGTGTAATTATTTCTGTTTTATGATAGTCATCTGTTTGCACACAATTACACAAGCGTAAGTAATAACCGGTCCATTGGCCTAATGAGTAGAGGGATCGCCAATGGTCCGGGAAACCGGGGTTCAATCCCTAATCGAGTGGTACCAAAGACTCAAAAAATGGTACGTGATACTGCCTTGCATAACACTCAGCACTATTAGGTAAGGATCAAGGGTAAAGTGGAGTATTCCAGGGAATGACGCAGCGCCCTTCTCCACACACTTTGATGTACTAGCTCGTGAAAAGGGAACCTTAGGGTCAACCTCGACTAAGGTCCCCAACTTTACTTTAAGTAAGTAATAAAAATCATTTTTAGTAAACAATTATATGGTTTCAAGTAACTAATTCTTATTAAAAATCGTTTGCTTACAATAATATGCTATCAAGTTTTCCATCTGTAATAATAATAATAATACCAATAAAGATAATACTAATAATATCAATACTAATAATCCTAAGTCGAGGGTGACTCGAAGGCTCCCTTTTTAATAGCTACCACACGGAGGTGTAAAGGAGGGTGCAACTCCATTCCTTGGATTGCTCCACTTTACCCTTGATACATACCTTATAATGCTGAGAGTTAAGTAAGGCGGCGCCAAGTACCATTTTTTTAGTCTTTGGTATGACTCGACCTGGGATTGAACCTCGGTCTCCCGGACCGTTGGCGAATACTTTACTTATTAGCCCAATGGCCGACTAATAATACTAATAACTACTAATACTAATAAAAATATTACCACTGATACTAATAATACAGCTACTAATAATGATAATACTTATAATACAATTAATAACGCTAATACTACTACTAATGCTACTACTAACGATACTACTGCTACTACTACTAATAATAATATAACTAATAATAATGAAATCATAATATAACTACTAATACTATTAATACTAGTAATGATATAACTAATAATAATAAAATAATGATATTACTACTAATAATATAACTACTACTACTACTACTACTACTACTAAAAATAATAATAATAACAAGTCCTGGCAGCAACACCCCACAAGGCACCAACTATACGGTCACCTACCACCTATTACGAAAACTATCCAAGCTAGACGAACTAGACATGCCGGACACTGCTGGAGATGCAAGGACGAGCTCGAAAGTGATGTACTCCTGTGGACCACCGCATATGGCCAATCAAAAGCAGGATAACCTGCTCGAACATACATACAGCAGCTATGTGATGATACGGGATGTAACCCTGAAGACCTGCCAGAGGCGATGAATGATAAGGAGACGTGGAGAGAGAGGGTCAGGGATATCCGTGCTGGCCGCACGACATGATGATGATAAGGAATAATAAAAAAAAAACAATACTGATTATAATAATGATTTTAAAAAATATATTGTATCCATGGATAGGACCCTGGCAGGTACTACCACTCCAGACTAGCGTTGACCTGGGAGTAATGGCAGTGAAGTAATGTTCTACATTTCCCAAATCTCAAGAACAGTTGTTATATAGTTATTTACACGTTCATTCAGCATCACAACGACACCATAATTAAGACGCATGAAGGAAGGAAGACGCATGAAGAAACGACGCAGGAAGGAAGACACCAGAAGACTTCTTTACAAAAATATTCACCTCTCTTTTTATTGCAAGGGTTCGAAAGGTTAGCATGTGAGAGGATGCTGGAGACCGAACATAAACTTCATATTTTGACCCCACTGTTATGACCGTCACGCTGTGTCTTTATTGTTCTCCTGATGTTGGGGTCTACTCCATCGGGGCTTTCCGAGGGCCCCCTCAGTCTGGTGTGGCCTTCCCTACCACATCTCGTCTCTAACCCTCTGGGAGTCTGCTGGCAACTGCATCGGGGTTTTTCCGAGTGCCCCCTCGGTCGGGTGTGGCCTTCCTTACCACATCTGGTCTCTACTGTCTGGAACTCTCCTGGCAACTGCTTTGGCACCCCAAACTCAACTGAGTTAAATAATAACTCAACGCCCACACGATCGCCTACTGGATCTTTGAAATCGAATGTTTAATCGTCATCAAGCGGAAATAACTGTCATGCAGTTCAGAGGTTACTCTCTTCCGGTGCATGACTGTAATGGCAGAATGGGACCTTCACCTTTTCCCATATCATAAGCCTTAATCCGCCCACGCGATCTCTTTCGATTACTGGCCGTTGGAATGTGTCACTTCCTTCCGGTGTATCACCTTGGAATAGCATTTTTGGGCCGGGGCGAGGGGTCAAAATATTACACAGTAACCTCACCATCAGAAGCAGATTAGTATTATAGTCTGCTGTATGTATGTTCTGGGAAGATTTTTGGGGGTTCCTATATGTCTGTCCCGGATAGAAAGCTTCTTCTAAGCCTCATCAACAAGACGGTTTAAAAGTTTGTTCTTAAGAAACAATTTATTCCCATGCTTAGCTGCAAGACCGGCAATTTTTCCTAACTGTTGGTTGGTTAATTTGGTTTCACGGCATATCAACCATTGTAGATTATTTTATGCCAAATCCTATGTAAACATATATATTAACTATATATGATTTGTTAACACATTTGATTGATAACATTTTTAAACGAGCCTAAGCTCACACAGTTAAATGGTTTCAAGTATTTCTATCTAATAAGAATAATTCTATTAACCATTAATCATTCTTTTGTACACAGATGGTTTCAAGTATTTCTATGTAACTGTAACAATTTCACAATAGTCACTTTTACACATAAATGGATATACATATGATTTGTAAGTGGATAATTTGTTGGTAGTTTCATTTTTAAATGAGTTGGAACTACTTTGCCTGCACACCAGTATTGCTATTGTTTCAACACAGTTACATGGTTTCAATTATTGCTATCCAACACTAATAATTCAATTAAATATTACTTCTTCGTTTGGTGAAGTGGTTCCAAGTATTGCTCGTATTTAATACTAATTATTCAATTGACCATTATTCATTCATTTGCACACAGTCTAATGGTTTCGGGTATTGCTGTTATACCAATATTTCGGTTGGTTGGTTGGTTGGTTGGATTTTATGGCATATCAACCTTCGTAGTTTATTTAACGCCAAATCCATTTTATCTTTTAAATCAGTTCTATTTAAAACAATCTAGTTTAGCATGAGTGCGCAGTTTAATTGCCAAAAATATTTCTATTTCAAACTATTCAGTTTATTCAAGCAGTTATATATAACAAGTCATTTTAGTGTAAGTACAGTTTCAATGTCAAAAGCAGTTCAATTTCAAATAATTCAGTTTAATATAAGCACGCAGTTTAAATGTAAGTACAGTTTAATTGTGAAAAAAAATTCTATTTCTTGCTATTCAGTTTAGTCAAGCAGTACTAATTCAGATAATTCAGTTTATTATAAGTACAGATTTTGTTTACACACAGTTAAATGTCAAAACAGTTATATGTTAAATAATCCAGAATAGTGTCAATACAGTTTCAATGTCAAAAAACAGTTCTATTTCAAATAATTCAGCTTAGCATAAACACGCAGTTTAAACATAAGTACGGTTTAATTGTCTAAAACATTTCTATTTCAAGCTATTCAGTTTAGTCAAATAATTCAGTTTAGCATAAGTATGCCGTTAGTTCTATTTAACCCATAGATAGGGCCCTATCAGGTGCTACCACGCCGGGCCAGAGTGGACCTGGGAGCAATGGCAATGAAGGGGTGCACCGTATTCCCTAAAGCCTCAGCTTTGCTGTCATATTCAGGACACTCATTGGGGGTGTCTTACCCCTCTGCAGATGTACAGTCAGTGTATTCTACAACCCCAGCCGACTGGGCAACCAATATTTCAATTTAGCATATTGTTTAAGAGTTTCAAGTATTGCAATCTAACTCTTGTGATTTTAATTGATATTACTCATTCGTTTGCACACAGTTAAATGATTCCAAGTATTGCCTTGTGCCACTAACAATTCAATTAAACATCTGCCATTTTTTACACACAGTTTAATGATCAAATAGTTCTATTTCTAACAATTCTATTTAATATAAGTCATTTGTTTGTACACAGCTTAAATGGTCAATCAGTTCCATTTGACCGATAGAAGAGGCTAGAGTGGACCAGGGAGCAATGGCAATGGAGTACTCCGCATTCTCCAAAGCTCCCGGATGGAAGCCTCATATACAGATTGTTTTGTTTCATATCCAGGACACTTGTTGGGGGAGAGTCTTAGCCCTATGAAGAGATCAAGTCGAAATATTCTATAGCCCCAGCCGACTGGGCTCTTTCTGATAGCAGCAAAAGTACCAGGACTTGAGCCTCATCTACAGATTGTTTTGCTTCATATCCAGGGCACACATTCAAGGGAAGTCTTATCCCTCTGCAGAGATGCAGTCAGTGTATTCTACAGCCCCAACCGACTGGGTTATTTCCTAGACAAGAAAATGTGTATCAGTAATAATGTTTGCACATACGTATAATAGATGTGTGCAAAAAAGTATTGAGACTGAAGCTGTATTTACCAAAACAGAGATGAATAATGAATAGAATATTAATTTTCTTCAAAATAGTCATTCAGAAAATTACGACCTGTGAAGACAGGTGTTTAATTACCCAACCTACCCGTCATGAGCAGAGTGTGACATAAGGTCAATTTTTTAACGGAGCACTGCTAAATTGAATTCAATTTTCCTTCTTGGTCAAAAATTCACTGACTGAATCTCTGCAGAAGGGTAAGACTCTCCAAACAAGTGTCCTGTATATGAAACTAAAAAATCTGATGGTAAGGCTCTAGTGATGCTGGAGCTTTGGGGAATGCAGAGTACCCCTTCACTGTCATCGCTCCCAGGTCCACTCTGACCAGGAGTGGTAGCACCTGATAGGGTCCTATGTATGAGTTAAATAGAACTAAACTGTGTGCTTATACTACACTTAATTGTTTAAAATAGAACTGTTTTGGCATTTAATCTGCGTACTTATGCTAGACTGTATTATTAGAAATAGAACTGTTTTTACATTTACATATAAATGACAGATATCTAATTGAATTGTTAGTGATACATAGCAATACTTGGAACCATCTAACTTGACTAAACTGAATAGCTTGAAATAGAAATATTTTTCACACGTAAATTGAGTACTTATCCTAAACTGAATTGTTTGAAATAGAACTGTTTTATGTATAAAATGGATTTGGCATTAAATAACCTACAATGGTTGATATGTCACAAAACCAAACCAAACGAATTCTTTTCTTCTTTTTCCCATATTCACTTGATGTCTTCTTTTTGTCTGTCGAAGCTGAAAGGGAATTAAGGATGGAAGGAAAAAACTAGGATACTTTTATACTCAAACTTTATTTTCGGGTTTACGACTATTTTATGGTGTGGAATGTTTTCTTTAACCTGTAGAAATAGTCACGTTTCCCTCATGACAAGTCGTTGAAGTATATCATATAATCATCTTTGGCAATTTCAACTTCGAGGATCCGTCGTGTGTTCAGTGGTTATGTTTAGCAGAGTCTGCTACAAGTAGGAGAGACAACGTGCTTTTAAGTTCGGGACTCAGCAGGGATGTGCATTCCCTTCTAACGGCAGAAAGAAAAAGTGTCCGTTCAAGTCGAGGTGGTCAAAGCTTCTGAGATTTTTTCTTTGGCGCCAGGAAGCCTATCTTTTCAGGTAAGTGCAGATTACGCTTCCTGTCAGAGGCCTCCGGGGAAACTGTTACTTTTGCTTTTATTTTATTTCATTTTTTATATTACTGTCTATTTTTTAAATTTTTTCTTAATTCCCACTGTCATACCAAGGCAAAAGAAATCAATCGCCCCTACTATTTATCCATAGCTGAGGGGAGAGGCAAGACAGTATAAATGTAAGTATATATATATATATATATATATACAAATTTCGTTGAACATAATAGATATTTTCTGTCTACATATTTTCTTGTTGATCCTTTCATATTGCCGTATTGATTTTATAGTATTCGGCGGGAATCAATCAATTCTCGCCGAATACTATAAAATCAATGGAAGTGCCCGTGGTGTAATGGTTATCGTCGTAGGAAATGGGCACGGCGACACGAGTTCAAACCCTGGACGAGACGGATTGGGAAAGGTATGAATCCAATTATTCTCCCTCCAGTTATGGGTAAATAGTAGGGCAGACTAGGTTCTTCAGCCTTGGTGAGGCAACTAGTCAAGGAGAAGGAAAACTCTGAATCCAAACCTGTTAAACTCCGCTTAAAAAAATTGACCTTGTGTCATATCCTACCCGAGCGGAGGGGTTGGGTAAATATGTTTAAAATCAATACGGCAATATGAAAGGATCAACAGAAAATGTCTATTATGTTCAACGAAATTTGTATTTATAAAGAAATGCTGCCAAAACACACACACACACACACACACACACACACACACACACACACACACACACATATATATATATATATATATATATATATATATATATATATATATAACGGTTATCGTCAGAGGAAGTAGAATCGGTGATCTGAGTTTAAATCCAGGAAGAGGCTGTTTCCATTTAACTTCATTCTCATGATCTTGAGAAATATAGGAATCCATCTTCTCTCCTCCAACCATTGCGCAAATAATAGGATAAACGGGGTTCTTTAGCCTTGTTAGGGAACCAGCCTTGAAGAAGGAAAACTCTGAATTCAAATTAGCTTTACTTCGTTTAAATAAGGTGGACCTTGTGTCACATCCTACCTATGGGTGAGGGTCTTGGTAACAGCACACATACACACACACACACGCACACACACACGCACACACACACACACACACACATACACATATATATATTATTTGTTTGTGCTTAAGTGGAGGGGTGGAAATAAAATATTACTATTATTGGCAACCAAATAAGCTACCCAATAAACTATTTTTGCCTAATTGGGAAGATGTGTATTCGTTAAATATGTTTACACATACACACACACACACACACACACACCAGTAAGAGAGATGAAAATAATTAGATTTGACGTTTGCCGCGTAACATTACATTATATTGTCTTCCATTTAGGACCAACTTAATGTGTGTTCTCAAATACCTGGCATAATCTGAAGTTAACAGGCTGTTTTTTTTTTCGGTTATTTTGTTGACTAAAAAGGTGTGCGCCATTCTATATGACATCAAATGGAATATATACCATTTCTTTTTCCCTTTGCATTCCTGGATTCTCTGCCTGTTTTTTCTGTCCACTCAAGAGCCCGATGGTCATTGTTTTTTTTTTCTTCTTTTTTTTTTCGTTTCCTATAAGATGTTATCTTTAAATAGGATACCATCAATGTGTAAAACCAGGAGAGAAAAAGTAAACATATGGATAAGAAAAAGGCAACGGAAAAGAGAAAAAAAAAAATAAAAATTAGCACAAAAAAACAAAAACAAAACAAAAACAAAAACAAAGAGCCCCTCCAGGTGCCTCTTGTAGTATAATGGCCAGAAATTTCGGATAGCCGACTATTATTATTATTATTATTATTATTATTATTATATCATTCCTTACGAGTTTTTCATATCAGCATTAGCTGGTGGTCTCTCACAGGAATTTGAGTGACACCAAGTCTCCTAAGGTCTCCAGGACCCTTCTCAGTATTCTGGCTGATCTTAATGGTTTAGACAGTCCTCATCCTTTCTCTGATTTCCAATTCCTCTAGTCTTTTTCCAGACTTTAGGGGACCTTTCCAATCGCATCAACTACAATTGGTATTTTTTTTAAGTTTTTATTTATTTATTTATTTATTTATTTTTTAGTTCTCTGGAAATGTTTAAGAATGAGTTCATCTTTTCACTTTCTTTTATTTTCACTCCGTGATTTGCTGGAACAACACCAGTTTTTACAGGTGGTCTCCCACGGGAGTTTGAGTAACAGCAAGTCTCCCAAGGTCTCCAGAACTCTTCTCAGTATTCTAGCCGATTCTAACCCTCCTGTAGTTTGGATGGTCTCGATTCTTCTTCTGATTTCCAGTTCCCGAAGTCCACCCCTCAGGCTTTTAGGGACCGTTTGAAACACACAAGTTAAAATCAAGAATCGCTGTCACGCGCATGTTCCATGATTTTTTGTTTTTGTTTTCTTGCAAGGGCAAAGTATTTGTTTATCTTTTCGGTTTCTTTTTATTATGATTATTTTACTCTTTTGAGAATTTTTCACCCCAGCTTTTGCTGATGGTTTCCAACTGGAATCTGAAGGACAGCAAGTTTCCTCAAATCTCCAGGACTCTTCTCAGTATTCTGGCCAATTTCAACACTGCTGTACTTTGGATGGTCTCCACTCGTCCTCTTATCTCCAAGTCCTCCAGTTCCTGTACCAATCCTTTGGTGCCTATACCGAGCAGGCCAATTACAATTGGTATCACCGTCACTTTCAGGTTCCATAGTTTTTCAGTTCTTTAGCAAGGTCTAGGTACTTATCTTCTTTTTTTTTTTTTTCGCTTTCTTTCTGTTTTCCTTTGTGGTCCTCTATTCGGCAGGTTCTCCTTTTTTTTTTTTTTTTTTTTGGACTATCACAAGGTCTGGTCGTCTAGCTGAAATTCTATTGCTATTATTATTATTATTATTATTATTATTATACTCATGACTAGTTCTTCCCGCTAGAATCGCGCTAGATCCTTCCTCTGATCGCCAATTCCTCCACTCTCCTTCATTATTATTATTATTATTATTTAGAGTTTTTCAAATCAGTGTTAGCTGATGGTTTTTCACTGGAGTTTGAGTGACAGCAAGTCTCCTCAAGTCTCCAGGACTCGTCTCAGTATTCTGGCCGTTCTCAGCAATGCTGTCGTTTGGATAGTCTCTACCCGTCCGCCAACTTCCAAGTCCTCCAGGCCCTTTAATAATCCTTTAGTTACTAAGCCCAACGCACCAATCCCAATTGGCACAATCGTTATTTTCATGTTCCACAGCTTTTTCAATTCTCTAGCAAGGTCGAGGTATTATTATTACATTTAAAAGATCGTTCTTAAATTCCTAGACTACGCTGCGTAAAGTAATCTCTCTCTCTCTCTCTCTCTCTATATATATATATATATATATATACATATATATATATATATATATCATCTTAATCGTAAAGTCATGCTGATAGCACATATTCCCTTGACTCTCGTTCATCCATGACTCTTGGAAGTCTCTAACCAGCAAAGACTTGCATTCATCAATTCTGTGCAGTCATTAGATGCCGTCAAGAGAATATATATATATATATATATATCCATATATGTGTGTGTGTGTGTGCGTGTGTGTGTATATATATATTTTTTTTTTTCTTTATTTGATCCAAGGAGGAAATCCAAGTAGTAGGAGTATCCAATATGAATGCTCAATACGAACGGCTACTGATGTATAACTAATTTAGGATTAACGATACATCAACGCTCAGAGTGTAGAGCTAGAAAATCTCTGAAAAAAGACAAAAGAAAAAAATTCAATTTCTTGGTATCATTATAAATTTATTTCTTGCTTTGCAGAAGCGATACTATAGCTAATGAAGACTTTCCGAGGCGTGGTTATTGCTAGTTGAAAAAAAATTATTTCAGGCTCTTATAGTTTTAAAGTTTAACTTATAAGCTTTATAAAAACCATCTTCGGATGAAATATTTAAAATTATAATTACATGTTATATATATATATATATATATATATATATATATTTGTAGATTTTCTGATAGGCATATGATAAATATAACTGATTACACAAATAAAAATTTTTGATAGCTTCTTGCAAATACACCTGCTCAAGTCGAATCTCTGCTCCATAACTTGGAGCAGGCAGCAAAAGCTTTAGTCTCAATGAGAACTTTATAAAAATAGTTTATGCGTTTTAAGATGGTTTGATCCCATTAAATGGCCTGTCTCTGAAATTAGTTTGTATACCTCGGTAGCAATATCTCATCTACTGAAAGTGATGTGAACACATGCAGAGGTTAAGCATGTACTGTTATTGACAGGTTAGCGACCTGTTAACTAAGGATATTAGTTGTTTCAGACGGGGTTCTTTAGCCTTGGCTAAGCGACTAATCTCTGAGAAGGAAAGCTTAGCATTATTCCGCTTAAAATGCATCTTGAGTCACATCCTGCTTGTGGCGAAGGGGCCGTGTAAATACCCTCCACACACACACATACAAAAAAAATATGGTCAAAAAGTATCAATATTTTTTTTTTTTTTGTAAGTTCGAATCTCTCTGGCGAACTCATAATTTTAGCCTTGTCCCCAACTAAGCTAATTCTAGTAAATGACAACAAAAACATCCCCTGCTTTATAAGAACGTTTATTTTGTTTCGTTTTTGTTTTTGTTTTTTGTCTTTTTTTTCCTATTTCGTTGCTTGAGGGATGGAGGTTTCTATGACCTTTCTAGGCCGACCTTTCAAGTTTAAGTTTAGGGTTTTGGGGTTTGGATTAGATGCAAAATAAAAAAAAAAAACGGGTAATAATGATGACCTACATCTCAAAATGAAGAGAAACAAAGAATTTTTTTTTATTTCCTATTTCTCTGGAAGGAGACAGCAGCAAAGAACTTGGGGAACGGGGTTTCTAACTGTCGTTCTGCGAGTAATAAAAAAATAAAACAAAACAAAACAATGTTATGGTATTTAATTAACTTCTGGGAGCTGATATTTTTCTTCTTTCAATGAATATGGTCAGTGACCTACATATCTAAGAATGGAGTTGACAGTTTGAAAATATAAATGTCCATTCCCCACCCAGACACTGCCAATAAATAAATGCAACATAAATAAATAAGTCATCAACGGCAAAAAAAAAAAAGGAAAAAAATGGTGATATTACAATATTCCTACTTCTTAAACTATCAGGAAGAGCCCTCTTCATGGCGCCCCATTTGCAATGCCTTGAATACGCAGACTGCACCCTCTACAGATGGGTTAAATCCTCCAGTCGAAATAAGGGTATCCTGGGTAGGACACTAAACTGTATCCGGCGGTGAGGTTCCACTTCTGGAATTCTTAGGAGTGTAAAGTCAACCATTCATTACTATTACTTTGACTATGTGATACTGATTTTTTTAATGGGGTGCCTAAAATTCCAAGATCCTTTCTTCAACATTTGGTAATTCCATAATTCTTTCTTCGACATTGGGTTATTCCATAATCATTTCTTTAACATTTAGTTATTTCATAATTCTTTCTTCAGCATTTGGTTATCCGTAATTCTCTTTTCAACATTGGATTATTTCATAATTCCTTCTTTAACATCGAGTTATTCCACGAATCTTTCTTCAACATTGGATTATTCCATATTTTTTTCTTCAACATTGGGTGATTCTATAATTTCGACATTTGGTTATTCCATAATCTTTTCTTTCACATTTGGTTATTCCTTAAATCTTTCTTCAACATTGGGTTATTCCAAAAATATTAATTCAACACCGGTTTATTCCATGATTCTTTCTTCAACATTGGGTTATTCCATATTTTCCTCTGAATGGCTTGCAACAAAATGATACTATTAATTTAAATAACCAACTGAGGTTTGCCTTCTTGAAAAAGTTTTATGATTCTTTTCATTGTTTCAAGTGATAATCCTTATAATAAAGTAATATTTCCTTTTAATTAGACATGCGAAACCTTTAGCTGATGCCAGCAAAAAACTATCATTTAAATGAAGACGGGTTTGCATATCAAGGCTTTCGTTGGTATTTGTTTTAGGAGTGCAAATTACAAGAACATTACGTTATTTTGTCTGGAAATAAGTTACCATGAATTCAAATGAATTAATTTCTTTTGTTTAACGTATATTATAAAAAGCAGGAATATTCATCAATCAGATAAAACATTTTTTTTTTGTTTTATCTGTAATTAGTTTGGCTTGGTTTAATTTGGTTTGGTTTAGTTTGGTTTTATGGTATATCCATATTTACCCAACCCCTCCGATCGAGCAGTATATGACACAAGGTCAATTTTCAAGCGGAGTTAAACAGGTTTGAATTCAGAGTTTTCCTTCTCCTAGACTAGTTGCCTCACCAAGGCTGGAGAACCTAGTCTGCCCTTCTATTTACCCATAGCTGGATGGAGAATAATTAGATTCATGCCTTTAATGCCAAATCCCTATTTTACATATGATTTGTAGACACATTTTTAGATACACACAGTTAAATAATCAAACAGTTCTATTTTTAATAATTCAGTTTTGTATAAGTCAACAAAGTTAAAAGGTTTCATGTATTATATAACAAACAATTCAATTATACATCAGTCATTTGTTTACACACAGTTAAATGGTCAAACAGTTCTATTTCTAACAATTCAATTTAACACCTGGGAGCGATAGCAATGAATGGGTACTCCGCGTTCCCCAAAGCTTCTGCCTGACTGGAGCCTCATCGTCAGATTGCTTAATGTCATAGCCAAGACACTCGTTGGGGGAGTTTTATTCCTCTGCAAAGATACCATCGGTGTATTCTACACTCGCTGCCGGCTGGGCTTGCTTCCGCTGTCATTTGTTTTAGGAGTGTAAATTACAAGAACATTCCATAGTTTATTTTGTCAGGAAATAATTCATCATAAATTCAAATAATTTAATCTATTTTTTTTTTAGGTATTTTATATGAAGCATGAATATTCCTCTATAAAATAAAACATGTTTTTTAGTTTATTTATTGCTAGATAAAAAAAAAAAAAAAAAAAAAAAAAAAAAACCTTAGTTAACATATTCCCTTTGTGCTGATTCCATAATTTTTGCCAGGAGTAGTTGTATCTGTTAGGAACTCATCTATGGATCAAATTATGGTTCAGTTTAAAATGATTTTCAACAACTCTCATACTGTCAAAATATAGATATTTCAACAAAGTCAAAAGTGTATATCTATTCAAAATAGTAGTATAGGTGCATTTTTGCACCTAATAAATATTGGCTTAATGAATTGAGTGTTCGCCAATGGTCTGGAAGACCGGGGTTCAATCCCAGGTCGAGTCATACCAAAGACTCAAAAAATTGTTCTTGGTGCTGCCTCACTTAACACTTTGCATTATAAGGTTAGGATCAAGGGAAAAGTAGAGCAATCCAGGGAATGGAGTAGTGCCCTCCCCTACACCTCGGTGTTGTAGCTATTGAAAAGGGAGTCTTCGGGTCTCCCTCGACTAAGGACTTTAAAAATGGACACTTTTATTATCATTAAACCGACTTCGGCAAGAGTTGACATGCTGCAGAGCCAACCATCCAACCAATCAACCAGCCTTCTTTGTGATTCAGAGTAGTTTTACATTTCCCATTGGCGCTATTATTTCAAACACTGATTCTCAAGGTATGCGAACCTTCCTCGTAATGAAGATTGGTCTTCATATATTAACTGTACGGTCATTGTGGGGTTCGTTTCCCATACTCCTTCTTTATACAGAACACATGTTAAAAGTATTGATAATTATGTAATTGCTCAAAAGAGACCTATTTTATTCATGTTAAGATATAATATGAAGGTCAACCGGTTTCGATCCTTGCTGATCACAACCTTTATCGAGGATAAACGATTAAGAAAGAAATCGGGGGTGGGAATTTGTCATGAGTGAACCAAAAAAAAAGGGGGAGGGTAAATTGAAATGATGATCAAATTCAACCCCAATAAACAGTCCCTCTGTTTAAAGAGAGACGGTTTATAAGTAAGAATATGAACAGTCTCTGAGACTGAAAATCCAAGTGTGACTTGCTCAATACGGTGAACACGTCATCACTGTACGAGAAGGCGATATTATGATTATTTAAAGATGTTCAACAATTACTAACCCGTATGTTTTATTGATTTTTATCAGCAAGCCAATTTCATTCACGTATTTTTGTAGGCGCGTGCGGCTTAAATCGAGCATCTAGACGATGGTTGGTTCTCCCAATGTACCGCTCTCCGCAATTACATCTAAATGAATAAATTAAAGAACTATTATGGTGGTGTAAGGAGAACGTCCTTTCATCTTGATGTCATTATGGTTTTAGTTTGAAAACAACGTGTATTTTCTTTGTTTAATGTGTAGGTTATTTAATGCCAAAGCCATTCTCCTAGAAGAAGAGTAGTGGTACTATTTAACCCATAGCTGGGAGGATAAGGGGGTTCATACCTTTCCCAAGGGTATTTGCCCGAAAGTGAACGTAATAGCGCGACTGGAATACGAACTCGCGTACTACGATTCCGCAGTCCATCGCTTTAACTATTACGCTACGAGGACACCCCTGAAAACAACATGTAGATTGGTAGAAAATAACATGAATTGATTTGTCCACCGATTTTGTCACTCACTTCACCTGGCCAAGGCAACCGTAAATAAACGGGCACTTTTGGACTATTTCAGACCTAATTTAATAGAAATTTGTGATGATTATGTATATAAATGCTTCTAATAATGGGACGTGTCATCGGTAAAAAAAATTAATTACCAGATAATACGAGGGTGAAAAATTCATATAATGACGGTATATCTGCACTTGACTTTTTGATCATTGGAATCCAAGCACTTTAACACCGAGGGAAGAAGTATACGGACCGGAAGGAGGACTATGTTGAAAAATAACCACTTTTGGTAGCATTCCATGAGAGTGTCTTGGTCAGCCTATAAATTTTTCAGCCGACCCTCGAATAAATCAGAAAGTTACTATGGTTTAAAGTGGCCCAAAACTATAGCAAGATATTGTATATATCCGTGGTGCCTTCAGTATGTTTTCGGACCTTTTTTGTACAGGTATTTAAAATTGTCGTAGACTCTTGAAAATTCAGCATGTTATGAGATGACTGACCTATTTTTATAATTTCAGGTTCAAATGAATAGCTACAGTAGGAATTGGAAAACATCCTATTAAAGCCTGATTGTCACAGCTGGTGAGTTTCAAAAATGCAATCTGACACTTTAGAAGAACGATATGCAATAAAATTCTGTTTTAAACTTGGAAAAAATGCCATAGAAACGTATGGAATGCTTCAGACTGCTTTTCGACCATATTGCATGAATCGAGCATCAGTTTTTGAGTGGCATATGAGATTCAAGGAAGGCAGGGAGTCTGTGAGGGATGATGAGAGGTGTGGGAGGAGAAAGGAAGTCAGAACACCAGAGTTGATTGGCCAAAGGCTTAGGGTTAGGGTTACTATGTTGAGGTTTTAAGGAAGAGATTCCAGAAGAGATTCCTAGGGAAGAGGCCAGCACTCTTCAAATCGGGTCAGTGGCATTTCCAGCAGGACAATGTACCAGTCCATAACTCCAACCTTGTCACAGACTATTTGACCAAGATGGGCATCAAGACAGTTCCTCAGCCTCCCTATAGTCCAGACCTTCCTGTGACTTTTGGTTATTCCCTAACCTCAGAGGCTGTCGTTATGAGACAATAGAGGAGATGAAAGAGGCTGTGACGAAAGTCATTGACACGCTCACACAAGAGGACTTCCATGGGGCCTTGCAGAAGTTTTTGGAACGGTACAACAAGTGCGTTGCACCCGGAGAAGATTACTTCGAAGAGGACTAGAGTTTCATGTGTGTACTATCAATAAAAGTGCCCATACGAAAAAAAGTCTGGAAACTTATTTAATGATCCTCGTATTTAATATATATGTATAAAGAGAATTTGGCATTAAATAACCTACAAGGGTTCGTATACCATAAAACCCAACCAAACTAAATGATATATACTTAATATATTTGTATAAAGAGAATTTGGCATAAAATAGCCTATAAAGGTTGATATGCCATAAAACTTAACCCAACCATATATATAGTTAATATATATGTATAAAGAGGGTTTGGCATCAAGTAGCCTACAATGGCGGATATACCATAAACTCCAACCAAACCAAATTATATATATTTGATATATTTGTATAAAGAGGATTTAGCATTAAATAGCCAACAAGGGTTGATATGCCATGAAACCCAACCCAACCAAATCATATATATTTAATATATATGTATAAATAGGATTTGACATTATTTTTGGAAACTTATTTAATGATTCTCGTATATAAATATTTATGCTGTGTTTGTATTTTTTTTTTTAAAAAGGGTTTTGAATGTTTTTGAAAGTTTATACAATAGCGAAAATATGGGAACGCAGAGTTGGATAAAACAGGGTTACTTATGTATTTAAAAAGGGAACGCTATTTAAAAGGGAACGCTATCAAAGGAAATAGAATACTATAGGAATACAGAAAAAGAAACAAAAAAAAGCATTTCAAAACATTGTCGCTATTTTCATAATCAATTCTATTGATTTTAGGTTTGTTTGTTTTTATATGTAGGGATTCTAGGATTTTTAGTCGTAGCTTATCAATTCGTGCGCAATTATAGTGGTGTTTTCAACTAGAATTTTTCGAAATCTGGATTTAGGGATAGAATGGTTCTTAAGATGAAAAGCAATAGAACTAGAGCTACTTAGGTGCATTGTAAGTCGTCAGAAAAGAGTTGTAGTGGTAAGACCAACATATGCACTATATATATATATATATATATATATAGAGAGAGAGAGAGAGAGTGAGAGAGCAAGCAGTAGGACCCATTGGTTTTAAACGCGAAACAAATTTCAGCCTCTGAAATTAGTAGTCTAGTTCACATACCTCGGTAGCAATATCTCATCTACTGAAAGCGATGTCAACCTAATCATCGAGAAGGTGTGAACAGCAGTGGACAAAATGTCGATCATATGGAAATATGATCACTCTGGTGAAGTAAAACGGGATTTCTTTCAAGCTGTGGCAATGTCGGTACTAGAGTGTGGAAGTGGACTCTAACAAAACGAATCGACCCCCCCCAAAAAAAAAACAGATGGCAACTACACAAAAATATTACGACCTGTTTTGAACAAATCTTGGAAGCAGCACCCCAAAAAATATCAGCTGTACGGCCACTGACTTCCCATCTCACAAACCGTTTAAGAAGACACACTGGGCACTGCTGGAGTAGTAAGGACGAACTCATAAGCGATATTCTCTTATGGACTCTTACACATGAACCAACAAGGAATTACATACATCAGCCCAGAGCGGACACTGGGTGCAGTCTAGAGGACCTGCCAGGAGCGAAGGATGATCGGAACTGATAACAAGAGAAAGTCTGGGAACTCCGACCAATCAGCATGATTTGTTGATGGTATATATATATGTATATATATATGAAGAAAGTAGCAAAATCAAAATAATCCAAATTAGATGAATTTATTATGAAAGTCAACGTTAAACATTTCGGTTTTAATAACTTTCTTCAGGACTTTAAGATCATGAAGAATATTGTTTAAAGAGCGACAGTTGTTTGTTTAAATATTTCTTAAAATCCTGAAGACGTTTACTGTAACGGAAACGTCCCCATGGTGTAATGGTTATCGTCGTAGGAAATGGACACAACGATACGAGTTCAAATCCGGGACGCGGCTGATCGCATTTCACATAGCACTAATACCATTGGGAAAGGTATGAATCCAATTATTCTCCCTCCAGCTATGGGTAAATAGTAGGGCAGACTAGGCTCTTCAGCATTGATAAGGCAGCTAGTCTAGGAGAAGGAAAACTTTGAATTCAAACCTGTTAAACTCCGCTTAAAAACTGACCTTGTGTCATATCCTGCTCGATCGGAGGGGTTGGGTAAATAAAGAAACGTTTAACGTTAACTTTCATTATAAATTCGTCTAATTTGGATTTTTCATTTGTTTTTGCTTTTCTTCATACTGTAGGATTTATTTCATATATATATATATATATATATACATGGCAGCCCTGTTGTTTGTATATATATATATATATATATATATATATATATATATATATATATATATACTAACAACGGGGTCACCATGGGCTTCTGTAACGTTTTGTAACGAATCACTAAATTTGTTTAAAAAAATATTCTAAAAAGTAAGGGATTTATCCAATTTTTATGAAATCTTTTAATGCAAATGAATGGATTTTATAAGATGTTATTTTTTTTTTATTAAAAACTTGCTGATTTTTTTTCAGGTCACTTAATTTCACCATTCCCATACGCTATTAAATCGGCTAGGGTATAGGATATAGCGTATCCTTTCTGTAAATCATAAAAAAGACAAAAGTTTGACGGTGAGCCGAAAATAAAGAAAAAAATTTAAGATTAGGAGCTGTTCGAAGAAAATAGTACACTTAATAAGAATCTTAGATTTTTAAAAAATATTTTGAGAGCTTTTAATACTATGATCTAATAAAATATATCATTTTCTTTTAGATTATTAGGTAAATAATTCTGTATTGATATTTGTTTTGCTTAAAAAGGGTTTTTAAATTCACAGAGATATTGACGCACTGTTCTACCATAGCAGTGCAAATCTAAATACTTTATTAAATAAAGAATATTTTACTAGTCGAAAAATATAAACTGGGAGCTGTTTTTTTTTTTTAATTTTATCTACTTTTTGAGATATAAATTGTACTTGACGAAAAAGTATGGAAACCTACAGTGAAAATTATTTGTTAAGCAATTCTCCGGGTCAATTGGTTGGGTTTTATTGCATATTGTTGGTTATTTAACGCCAAATCCATTTTTATGTAAATAAACAGTTCTATTCTAAACAATTCAGTTTAGCACGATTACACAGTTAATTGTCAAAAACATTTCTATTTCAAGCTATTCCGTTTATTTAAACAGTTCTAATTCAGCCAATTCAGTTTAGTATAAGTATAGATTTTCTTTACACACTGTTAAATGTCAAAACGGTTCTATTTTAAACAATTCAGTTTAGTGTAAGTACAGTTTTAATGTCAAAAACAGTTCCATTTCAAATAATTGAGTTTAGCATAAACACACAGTTTAAATGTACGTACGGTTTAATTGTAAAAAACATTTCTATTTCAAGCCATTCAGTTTAGTCAAACAATTCAGTTTAGCATAAGTATACTGTTAGTTCTATTTAACCCATAGATCGGGCCCTGTCAGGTGCTACCACGCCGAGCCAAAGTGGAACTGGGAGCAATGGTAATGAAGGGGTGCTCCGCATTCCCCAAAACTCCAGCATTACTGGAACCTTACCATCAGATTGTTTAGTGCCATATCTAGGACACTCGTTGGGGTGGGGTCTTACCCCTCTACAGAGAAGCAGTCGGTGAATTCTACAGTCCCAGTCGACTGGGCAAAAGCAATTTCCAGTTTTGTTCCTTGTGCTTAAGTTGAAAAATTCTATTTCGAGTATGCTTACTTGTAACTTTCAGTTTAACTAGTGTCATATTTTGAAAGATTTTGCTTCTTCTTTAAGCGCAAAACGTCCAGAGGAGCTACTAGCAAACTTTCACGTGTGAGTTAAAGTCTCATTAGGTACCCCATCCATTCAGCCATTGTGCTACATCTTAGCAACAAAGCTAATCCAAGGAAGACGTGCCGCGAGAAGGTTAGATTGAACCTTAAATACACTTTGAAAAAAATTTTGATGAATCTAACACGAGATAGAAAAAATGAAATTAATCTTATTTGGCACCACCACAAATTAGAATTGCCCTGTGGGCTGGGGCTGTAGAATACACTGACTTCAGCTCTGCAGAGGGGTAAGACCCACCCCAACAAGTATCCTGGATATGACATTAAACAATCTGACGGTGAGGTTTCAGTAATGCTGGAACTTTGCTGAGCACTCCTTCATTGCCATTGCTCCCGAGTTCACTCTGGACCTGAGTGGTAGCGCCCGATAGGGTCCTATCTATGGGTTTAATAAAACTGTTTGACATTTAAACCGTGTGCAAACAAATGACATACACTAAATTGAATTGTTCGAAATAGAACTGTTTGCACATAAACAAATTTTTTAGTGTAAACAAATGATTGTTTATTTGAATCGTTAGAGATAGCAATACTAGGAACCATTTGGCTGTGAGCAAACAATTGATGAATAGTTAAGAGAAATATTCGTGTTAAAAAGAAATACGTAAAAAAGAATGAGCTCAAGGTTATTGAAAAATCTATTGACAAAATGAGTTTACAAATCATTTAATATACGTAAAAATAGGATTTGACATTTAATAACCTACAATGGTTGATATGCCATAAAACCAAACGAAACCAAACCAAATCCTATATATTCAATATATGTATAAAGAGGATTTGGCATTAAATAACCTACAATGGTTGATATGCCATAAAACCTAACCAAACCAAGATTCTATAGACACAAGTAATGTTACTGACGTACAAGTGAGACTGAAATTTTTTGTCAGGTCAATAGTGGTCAAGAATACTTTTGAATGCTGGAAGTAAGCTTAGTGGTCAAGAAGACTTTTGAATACTGGACGTAAAGGTTGTGTTCAAGAAGACTTTTGAATGCTGAAAGTAAACGTAGTGGTCAAGAGGACTTTTGAATGGTTGAAACAAACGTAGTGGTCAAGAATACCTTTGAAAGATGGAAGTAAACGTAGTGGTCAAGAGGACTTTTTTGAATGCTGGAAGTAAACATAGTGGTCAAGAAGACTTTTGAATGCTGGAAGTAAACGTAGTGGTCAAGAAGTCTTTTTTTGAATGCTAGAAGTAAACTTAGTGGTCCAGAAGACTTTTGAATGCTGGAAGTAAACGTAGTGGTCAAGAAGACATTTGAACGCTGGAAGTAAACGTAGTGTCCAAGAAGACATTTGAACGCTGGAAGTAAACGTACATCCACCGTAAAGGTTGTAAGCCATTCACTTGCCTGGGCTATCCAGTGGTTTGCATTTAGGCTGAATAATTTGGCTCTCAGGCATGATCTTCGTTCACAAAATAGACCTTCAAGAATATGAACTACGGCATAAGGCACGGTTCAAGAAACATTCTTTGAGAAACCCAAAATAAAAAAAAGTTTTTATTAAATAGACTAGAGGTCGCTTGAAACACTGCAGATAGACTCGATAAGTTAGTCCAACTTTTAGAAAAGCACCAAATGCCAGATGAAAAAAAAAAAAAAAAAACTTAAAAGACAAGATCACTCTTCTCTAAACAATGGTTAGGTAATGCCGCCAAAAGTCTTGATATGCATTGTATTGTAGGTGCTCGCCGTTTTTCTAACGTTTCAACATAGTATTCTCTAAGTATCTTGATCGTGACAAATTCACCTTCAAAATCTCAAATTTTGTCCGAACGCTGAGAAAGTGTATTTGTGTCATATCATAATTGATGTATCCTATAGAAAAGATAGTGTTAAAAAAAGATAGAATAAGACAAAATAAACAAATAAATAGATGAAATAAATGACTTACTATTTGTCTTAAAAGGATTTTAGTGAAAAAGCGAATATCCTAATGTCATGGGTATATTCTATTTTTAGTGATCGCGGGTTGATCTTTAGGGTTATCCTACGCAGATTCCATTTTATTTCGTTGAAGATGCTTGGGTAAATAAAAAAAAGCATAATTTATTGTGCTCCACCGTATATTTAACTCGGCAACAGGAAATACAATAGAAATGATTCTTTACAGTTGCATTCACCCGTAGCAAGAAATTCCAACAGACTGCGGGCCCTGCTGACAATGAAAGAAGTTGTGAATGAGTGAAATTTATTTCATGTGTCGTTAAGCTACACGGACAACATTCAGCAGTCTTGCTTCCTTATCCATCATTATATTGTATATTGACAGAGGCCTGACATTCGCTAGGGTCATCTGGTGCAGCTTATAATGATATATTAAAAGTAACTTTCAGAATAACTGCAGTTTTTTTTCTGTTCTTTTTATTCGCTCAAAAAAACTTTTAAAATGTCACCGGTGACAATCAATACTCTCTAATCTACTGTCTAATTATTATTTTAAATTTTGGAATAGTTTTCTTTCGACTTATTTTATTTTGAATTTTTATTTATTTATCTATTTTTTTTTTATTAAACTACGACCGGCTGAATAAGCAAGCATCCAAAATTGGAAATAAAAATTTAACCTTTAGCGAGATTTGAATTCGTAAACTTTATCCAAGGAAACCGTCTTCGAATTTAACTTACTTTTAAAATTAAAACTCGTTGTTAGGTCAAAATTTTTTAATGGAGCCTTTCTTCTGTGTATTGAAGGCGAATATATAACTTAAGACCAATCATTGTAGGTTACTTAATGCCAAATCCAGTTTAAACATATATATTAGATATATATGATTTGGTTTGGTTGGGTTTTATGGCATCTCAACCATTGTTGGCTACTTAATCATAGTTACCCAAGCAGGATATGACACAAGGTCAATTTTTAAGCGGAGTTTAACGGGTTTGAATTCAGAGTTTTCCTTTTCTAAGACTAGTTGCCTCACCAAGGCTGAAGAACATAGTCTGCCCTACTATTTACCCATAGCTGAAGGGAGAATAATTGGATTCATACCTTTCCCAAGGGTATTAGTGCTATGTGAAAATGCAATCAGTCTCGTCCAGGATTTGAACTCGTGTCGCCGTGTCCATTTCCTGCGACGATAACCATTACACCACAGGCACCTCCTAATTTAAAGGGCTATTATGCAGATTAAAAGTATTATCATTGATAATTTTCATTATATTAATTTCATGACTTTTTTTTTTTGATTTGTCTAGCTGAAATTGTGCTGCGTCTTATACAAAACATGCGTCTTATACGCCGTATTTGAATACAGTACATCTCTTGCTTTTGTGTCTCAAAGCCAATGGTGACCATTAGAAATATGAACCAATCTCAATGTTTATGTTTTAATAAAACTAATGAGATAAATTATTGATTCCATTTAATGTCTGTATTACTGAAAAACAGGACAAAAGAATGTAATGGGAGAGGGGGATAAATTAACTTTTATCAGAGAAGTAATTGGTTTGGTTTGGTTTGGTTTGGTTTTATGGCATATCAACCTTTGTAGGTTATTTAACGCCAAATCCATTTTTATGTAAATAATCAGTTCTATTTAAATAATTCGGTTTAGCACGAGTACACAGTTTAATTGTCAAAAACATTTCTATTTCAAACTATTCAGTCATATATAACAATTCAGTTTAGGGTAAGTACAGTTTCAGTGTCAAGAATAGTTCAATTTAAAACAATTCAGTTTAGCAAAAGCACGCAGTTTTAAATGTAAGTACAGTTTAATTAAAAAAAACATTTGTATTTCGAGCCATTCAGTTTAGTCAAGCAATTCTACTTCAGCTAATTCAGTTTTGTAAAAGTACAGATTTTGTTTACACACAGTTCTATGTCAGAACAGTTCTATGTTAAACAATTTAGTTTAGTGTAAATACAGTTTCAATGTCAAAAAACAGTTGCAGTTATATGCAACAATTCAGTTAAGTGTAAATACAGTTTTAATGTCGAAAAAAACAAAATACAAAACAACAGATCTATTTCAAACAATTCAGTTAAGCTCAAGCACGCAGTTCAAATGTAAGTACGGTTTAATTGTCAAAAACATTTCTATTTTAAGCCATTCAGTTTACTCAAACAATTCAGTTTAGCATGAGTATGCCGTTAGTTCTATTTAACCCATAGATAGGACCCTATCAGGTGTTACCACGCCGGGCCAGAGTAGACCTGGGAGCAATGGCAATAAAGGGGTACTCCGCATTTCCCAAAGCGCCAGCACTGCTGGAACCTCACCATCAGATTGTTTAGTGTCATATCCAGGACACTCGTTAGAGGGGGGGGGTCTTACCCCTCTGCAGAGGTGCAGTCAGTTTATTCTACAGCCCTAGCCGACTGGGCAATACACAGAGTTAAATGTCAAACAGTTTTATTTCAGATAATTCAGTTCAGCATAAGTACACAGTTTAGACGTCAAAAACAGATCTATTCTGAGCAATTCAGTTCAGCATTAGTAAGCAGTTCCAATGTCAAAACAGTTCTATTTTAAACAATTCAGTTTAGCATAAATACGCAGTTTAAATGCAAAAATCAGTATAGTGAAAGAAGCACGGTTTAGTTCTATTTAACCCATAGATAGGACCCTTATCAGGTGCTACCACTCCGGGACAGAGTGGACCTGGGAGCAATGGCAATGCAGGGGTACTCTGCATTCTCCAAAGCACCAGTACTGCTGGAACCTCACCATCAGCTAGTTTAGTGTCATATCCAGGACACTCGTTAGGGGGGGTCTTACCCCTCTGCAGAGGTGCGGTCGGTGTATTCTACCCTCCCCCAGCCAACTGGGCAAAGAGAAGTCATTGTAATCATGTAAAGGAAGGAAAGTAGAAATAATTCTAAAGGTAATGAGTGATTTATTGAAATATCTCATTATCCATCCTACAGACAAAAGGTAATTCATTATCATCGTCATCATTATCATTAAATCGTGTCGACCGCATGGATTCCTTTGAAAGTTGATATACCATTAAACAAAGTAACCGAAACGATTTCTATATGGTCAATAATCTGTCAATATCATCCTATATGATTTTATTCTACCGTGGGGATGGGTGGGTGATATATTTATATATATTTACCTACTCACCCCAACAGTTGTAATTTACGAAGCTCTTTGCTTCGATGTGGAACAAGGCCGATTGAATGGGGCACCCAATGAGACTCGAACTCACTCTTGCAGGTTTGCTAGTCAAGCTTGCTAACCATTGCACTACCCGAGGTGCCCTACTCACCCCAACAGTTTCGGATGCAAAAGAACCCATTCTTATTGTGTTGAACCAAATACAAGGGAGGCGCACTCAGCATAACGGGCATTGTCGTAGTAAAAATAATTGGCCATTTGCATTCCAAGCCTTGACGAGTTTGTTTGCATTTCATTTCGTAAAAGAGATGAATTATTCGGTTCTTTCTTGATCTATACATAACTTGTTGGCCAGACTGGGTTCATTAACCTTGGTTGGCAACCAGTCTTGGAGAAGGGAAAATTCTGAATTCAAACCATCCGTACTCACCCTAAACTTGACCTTATGTCACGTCCTGTCCGTGGTGGAAGGGTTAGTGAAAAAATCGCTGTTTCCTCACTCTGTCGGAAGGGCTTAGAATACGCTGACCTATCCTTTCTACTGGGGTAGAACCCCCTCCTCCACCTTAAGAGCAATGTCCTAGGTATGATACTAAACTGCATTTGATACGTAGGCACCAGTTTTGAAGATATGATGTTTGTAAGGTACTCCTTTATAGATATTACTCTCAGGTCCACTCTGACCAGGAATCATAGTATATGTTTGGTTCCCATTTATGGTACAGATAGATCTGTTTAAAAATTATTAATATTTTATAAGACCAAGTGCAAAAAAAAAGAACACTAAGAAAAAACACATCAATGTAAATATGAATGTACAATGAATACGATTTTCAAACCGCTTGATATTCCTTGGGGCCTTGTACTCCCCCAAATTGTATTTTTTTGGAAATAAACCCAATCTCTTGGTATAGAATAACCCTAGACTAGTTGACATGCCGTTAAGATCAAACTATTGGCATCAGCTTTAAGTTGCACCCGTAGCATCAGAAACAACCATTTTGGATGCAGTGGGATGATATTGCCTTTTGTTTGATGAAGGGTGAAGTTCTAATCCTCACCCTAGAAATGTCAGCACAAATGCCCCCCCCAAAAAAACAGGAAGTGATCTCATACCCACCTGGGACAGCACATTATGGAACGTCTTATTGTATGATGGCTCGCCATAAAATTGCTTCAACCATTGCTGCAGACATCAATACACGCCTCTGCTTCTACCCCTGTTTGCTTAGTGGGCCGTCGAGCTTATTGCTTTTGAGCCATGCATGGTTGAAAATCTGTGGTTGGTAATTGCAGTGATTATTTATTGCTTGTTTCAAGTTTAGACCTATCAAGATTCCTGCTTGAACTGGATTAGAAATCCCCCCATCCCCGTAAAAAAAAAAAAAAAAAAAATTTGGAATCTCAGTTCGAAATAAACATGTGAGAGGTACTTGAATGTATCTACAAACATTTGAAATATGTCAAGAATTTCTAGGTCAACTAAAGTTATTACCTACTTTCTCAGTGTTTCTCTTCCCACTCCTGGCTAAATGTGTCAGAATGTGTTTGCGTGTGACATTATAGCAATACCAACGTGCAAATTCTTTTTTTCTCCCTCTATTCACATAATACGTGTGGAGTGTGTTGCGTACAGGCTTTTACAGTCGACTAATATTTTAGTTTATCAGACCGAAGCAAAAACCTACGTGTAAGACATTTATTGAGGAACTTGTGAGAATTGAACGCGACTACCAATGGCAAGATTCCCCCTCCCCACCAAAAAAAAAAATTGCTTTGTTGGTGTCTCTTGGAATAAGCTGACAGTATACACCAGTTGAAGGGTAAGACACAGCCCCCGCCAAAGAAAAATGGGTAAGTTAGAAGGGCAGCCCGGGTTCTTTAGCCTTACTGCAGCACCTAGTCTCAGAAAAGGAAAACTCTGAATTCAAACCAACTGTACTCCGGTCAAAGACTGACCTTCTGTCACATCATGGTGGAGGGGTTGGGTACATGAAGAGGCCAGCATATCCGCCTACACCCACCTTTTGGAGTGGCTGTGGTACCAGTTAATAAATCCAGCCCTGTGTGTGTGTGAGTGAGAGAGAGAGAGAGAGAGAGAGAGCGTGAGTGTGTGTGCGTATGTGTGCGTATGTGTGTGTGTGTGTGTGTGTGCGAATTTTGTTAAATACGACCGACCAGTTCGTTTAACCCTTTGAACCCTAAAATCCTGAGTTTAAATTTGCTCTCTACATTCTCGTCATTAAGAATTTTGATGAAGTTTGTCTTTTATAACGATTGATACACTCAGTGAGAATGCGAGGTGCTCACTTTCCGTCTCGGAGAAGGAAGAAAAAATCCGAATACCTGCTGTACTCCGCTTCAAAAATTGAACTTGTGTAGTATTCTATGGGGTAAATACAAGTTTGGATTTTTTTTGTAGGTGTAGTTCAGTGGATTAGTGGTTCTCAACTCCCTGTTTTTAACCTATGGACCCCTTTTGTAATCGATTGATCCCTTTTTTACGTATGGACTGCATTGATCCTTTTTGTCCACTTGGCTATGGCTGTAGAATACAATTAGTAAAAATGGTTCTCATCTAGGGTTCATATGGTCCTTGTGATAGCATGTAAGATTTTTTTTAGATATCGTCTCAAGCAAAATTTACCCAGTCGCCTGGGGCTGTAGAATGTACCGACTGCACCTCTGCAGAGGGGTAAGACCCCCCTCCAATGAGTGTCCTGGATATATTTAATGGTGAGGTTCCAGTAATGCTGGAGTTTTAGGGAATGCAGAGTACCCTTTCATTACCATCGCTCCCAGATCCACTCTGGCACGGAATGGTTACACCTGATAGGGCCCTATCTATGGATCAAATAGAATTAACTGCATACTTATGCTAAACTGAATTGTTTGAAAAAGAACTATTTGAGTAAACTGAATAACTTGAAATAGAAATGTTTATGACAATTAAACTCTACTTACATTTAAACTGCGTGCTTATGCTAAACTGAATTGCTTGAAATGGAACTGTTTTTGACATTGAGACTTAACTTACACTAAAGTGAATTGTTTAATATAGAACTGTTTTGACATTTAACTGTGTGTAAACAAAATCTGTATTTATAGTAAACTGAATTATCTGAATTAGAACTGTTTTGACAATTAAACTGTGTACTCATACTAAACTGAATTCTTTGAAATAAAACTGATTATTTGTATAAAAATGGATTTGGCATTAAATAACCTACAAAGGTTGATATGCTATACCAAGCAACCAACCAACCAAGCAAAATAGTAAAATAGTATATTAAGTGTTTACGGTATTATTTTAGCGCTCAATGAAAAAGTGTTGCTTGAAACGTGTGTTACTGCTTTTTCTTCATCTTACCTTGTTGAATCTGGTTTCAGCGGTGTATTTAACTTTCTATCAAAAAGCTCGTAACCGACTCGATATTGTACACACAGCTGATCTACGATTATCAATGACAACGTGGGAGTCGAATATCACAAAACTAGTAGAGTAGAATCAACCACAACGTCCGCATTGAATAAAATAGCTCGAAAGTAGTAAAATATGTTCTTGTAGATTTATGACTTATGCAAACATAAAACTAGTGAACATTCATTTTCCATAAAATTTAATCCGTTGTTAAAGTTTATATACAATAAATTAGTTTTATTTCTACAAGACAAAATATCTTAATTTTTTATACGTTTCCCAAGAATAATCCTTATAAAAATACAATAGGATTCTTTAAACATGGTTATGACTTTCCACTTAAGTAAAAAAAGAATCAAGGGGTCCATAGGTAAAAAAAGGGGTCAGGGTAAAAAAAGGGGTCCTTAGGAATCAAAGCTGTCCGTTGATAAAAAAAAAGTGCATAAGTAAAAAAGAAGGTCCATAATAATCAAAATTTGGTTTGGTTTGGCTTGGTTTTATGGCACATAAACCATTGTAGGTTATTTAATGCCAAATCCATTCTTATACGTATAAACAGTTCAAACAATTCTGTTTAGTATAAGTATAGCTTTTTGTTTACTCACAGTTAAATGTTAAAACAGTTCTATTTCAAACTATTCACTAAAGCCTAAGTACATAGTGTAAATGTCAAAAACAGTTCTATTTCCAATTCAATTTAGCATAAGTACACAATTTAGTTCTATTTCACCCAAATATATGATCCTATCAGGTGCTACCACACCGGACTAGAGTGGACCTGGGAGCGAACCACATCAAAATGTTTTTCTTTTTTTCTTCTTTTTTCTTTCTTTTCTTGACTTCCACCTTTTCTTCTCATTTTGTTTTCGTTTGATTAATTTGCTGCCCACTTTTTCTTTTTACATGCACTTCTTTCTTTCTTTCTTTCTTTCTTTCTTTCTTTCTTTTCTTGAATCTTTCTTTCTTTGACTAAGTTGCTAGATTATAGTGTATTTGTACTGATAACGGAAGAAAAGTTAGCATTTTTCTTGAATGGGAGAAAGTCTAAACATTAATTGTTCTTCTATTGCCCCGTAAAACTATTGTATGCATTCTATATAATTATCTACCCAAATCTTTTTAATTTTTTTATCTCATCTTTTCTTTATCTATTCGTATCTATCAAAATACTTGACTAAGTATAATTATGTCTCCAGAGAATCTATCATATTATCTGCTTACCAGCTTTGGTCGATTTGACAACCTAACTTAAGGTCGAGTTTTATAAGTCTTCTTTTATTGCACTATCTATCTATCTATCTATCAAAACTTGCATTTGTATTTGTGGAACTTATGGTGGGGGTTAAAGATGAAGCCTTTTTTTTTTTACTTGTTTTTTTTTTCTTTTTATTTCTATGAACTTTTAATCGAGTTTATGGATACGGTCTAATGACTTTTCAAGAGCAATCTGTAAATCTCTTGTTAGAGAAAAGATGTTTTCTCTCATCTAAGGTTTCTTTCATGCTTTAATAACTTGTTTCATTATCACCCAAAAAGGAAATATCATATCTAAAATCTAACACATGTTAACGCGACAGATCAAAAGCTGCTTTTTGAGGGAAAAGAACATTTCATCACTCCTATCAAGCTAGCGGTGACCAAAACCCAGGTTAACTGCTTCTTCAACAGCTTCAACTGTACCCAGAAACGTCCGATTCAATGACTGTCCGTTGATACAAGGCAACTTGACATCACCAAAGCTGTCCACGCTCATTACACTTGCCTAAAATCATCTAGACTCGCTGTCGCCAAGAACTATTATACAAACGAATCTATATTTTCGAGTTAACCTAAGCTTGACTAAAATTCCCCTTCTTGTATTATTTGCCAAATAAAAATTGGCAATTTAAACTTACTCTCTTCTCTTTGTCATCTTTGTCTAGTCAGTATCATATCACTCATATATATATACATATATATATATATATATATATATATAGAGAGAGAGAGAGACAGACGGACAGACAGACAGAAAGAGACATTTGCTTCTCCTTTCTTTCTTACCTCTTTTCTGTTTCTAGCAGTTATATGCCTGTCAAAGAAAGAAAGACAAAAAGAAAAAAATTCAAGATAATAAATAAAGAAATGAATAGGAAAGAAAGAAAGAAAGAAAGAAAGACTTCAAGGTAATGAATAAATAAGAAAAATGAATAAATAAAGATATCAAGGCAATAAATAAATAAAGAAAGAAAGAAAGAAAGAAAGAAAGAAAGAAAGAAAGAAGTGTATGTAAAAAGGAAAAGTAGGCATCAAATTAATGAAACGAAAACACAATGAGAAGAAAAGATGGCAGTCAAGAAAAGAAAGAAAGAAAAAAAAAAGGAAAAAAAGAAAGATGGAAAAAGAAAAAAGAAGGAAAAAGAAAAAAGATGAAAAAGTATTAATAAGGAAGTAAAGGGTAACATAAATAGGACGAAAACAGAGAAAGAAAGAAAGAAAGAAAGAAAGAAAGAAAGAAAGAAAGAAAGAAAGGTATGTAATAAGAAAAAGTAGGCATCAAACTAATTAAACGAAAACAAAATGAGAAAATAAAAGTCAAGAAAGAAAAAAGAAAAATGAAAGAAAGAAAAGAAAGAAAGAAGAAAAGAAAGAAAGAAAAGAAAGAAAGAAAGAAAAAAAGAATGAAGAGGAAGGTGCTTATAAAAAAAAAGAAAGCGTAGCCATGAAAAGTATTTATAACGAAAAAAATATGACAAAGAAAAAGAGTAAAGTTTATATGAGAAGAGAAAAGTTGTGCATGTAAAATAATAAAAGTGACATTTTTTTTCACTTTTTTTACGTGAAACTTTTCTTTGTTTTTTTAAATATACAGTTGCCCTCCTTTCTTTCTTTCTTTCGTCTTTTTTCCTTTTATTGGTACTTTTTACATCCTTTTTGTATATATAGATTCATTCATTCATTCATTAATTTACTTCTTTCTGTCATCTTTTTTCTTTTTAGCACTTTTCTTTCCGATATATATATATATATATATATATATATATATATATATATATATATATATATATATATATATATATATACTTTCCTATACATTCATTATTGATTTGTTTGTCTTTTTGTCTTTCTGTTATCTTTTATCCTTTTTGCTATTTTGAAGCTTACAATTCTTCTTTTGCATATATACATCGTTCTTTCTTTCTTTCTTTCTTTCTTTCTTTCTCCTTTTTTCTTTCTTTCTTTCTTTCTTTCTTTCTTTCTTCCTTTCTCCTTTTTTCCTTATTTCTTTCTTTCTTTCTTCCTTTTTTATACTTTTTAACGTATTCTTTCTTTCTTTCTTTCTTTGTATGTTTACTTTTTTTCATATATAAACTCTTTTTTTCCTTTCTTTTTATCGTATTTTTGCCGTAAGTTTTTCTTTCACACACACACACACACACACACATACACACACGCGCGTGCGCACTTCACATATGTATATATATATATATATATATATATGTATGTATGTACGTGCGCGTGTGTGTGTGTGTGTGTGTGTTTGAAAGGAAAAAGTAACGCAAAAAATACCAATATATATATATATATATATATATATATATATATATATATATATATATATATATCTTCCTTCCTTCCTTCCTTCCTTCCTTTTTATAACAACTACTCAATCATTTGCATCCATCCCCGAACTTGAACTTTTTACTTCTTTGATAGTCTACTTTCCATCACAATAGAAAGATAGCAACAATAACAAATTGAGAACGCCCACCAATCAGCAATGCTTCTTGCACTCAAGCTTATCAACAAGTTGGGTGTCGTTAACATTAAGAAGAAGAGAAAAATAATCTGCATTTTCAGGCAAGAAGGTAAAAGATATCCATCGAAATACAAAATATTGATATGGTATAAATTTTTTTAATTTTTTTTTATTTTAACGGCACGTCAACCCGTCCAGATTAATTTTGCAGCAAGAGTATAGGGAATCGCGTTCATTTTAGATTATTGGTGTCATTGTTTCTTTATTTTTTTTTTGTCATGGTTCTATCGAATGCAAATGATTTTTAAAAAATCTACTTGACCCATATATGAGACCCCCTAATAGGTACTTGCTCTCAAGTTCGGAGTAGAACAAGAAGTAATATCAATGAAGGAGTATTTCTACTCTTTCCAAACTTAAAGTCTCTCTCTCCGATACAGATTGATATTATATCTAAAACACTCTTTTTGGGGTGGGTGGGTGAGTGGTCTTACTCCTTGTAGGGGATACCGTCCGCGGATTCTTGGCCTCACTGACAAGGTAAAGTATGGTGTAAGGTTGAATGACTTCCAAGTCCTCAAAAAATATTTTAAGGCTTTCACTAGATGTGCTTGTGTCTGATTTAATGCAGTCAAAACTTAGTAAAGGAAAACCAATGGCACACCAGCCTTCCTATCTTCCCCATTCAAGAGCTCTAGCTCATCATGATATTGTTTAAATCCGTAAACGCTTTCAAAAGAGCAGTTTAGTAAACTTCTGGGACTTTTTAGACATGTAGCAGTCTCTAAATCAAGTGTTTCCTCAAATAAAAATAAAAAAAAATATCTAAAAATGCCAACGTGTGTCCAAAATAACTTTTCCCAATTTTTCTGCCAAATGTTAGTACGTTTGAATATACCATATCTCCCGTCTCAGTCAGTAGCAGTCCAGAAGTCAAAGAGGACATATCCAGACCTTAGATAAGTAAAGTTGGCAACCTTACTCAAAGGTGACCCGAAGGCTCCCTTTTCAATAGTGACTACACCAAGGTGTAGGGGAGGGGGCAACTCCATTCCTTTGATTGCTCCACTTTACTCTTGATCCTTACCTTATAATGCTGAGTGGTAAGCAAGGCGGCATCAAGTACCATTTTTTGAGTCTTTGGTATGACTCGACCGGGGATAGAACCCCGGTCGCCCGGACCATTGGCGAACGACTCTCTACTCATTTGGCCAATGATCCGATTAAACCTTTATTTAAGAATTCTAAAAACAATTATTTACGCTGTACACGTACATAAATTAATACTCACAGAAAAACCTATTTTGCAAATGATCTCTTATTGCTAAATAAATTTTTAAAAAAATTTGTTCAACTCAACCTCCTGTTATTTGTTTTAGGATTTGCTTGTTTTATTTTGTAATTAATTTCAGCATTAACCTTTAATCACAATACCCAGATTCTACATGAACTATTACGGTAATTTAGCAAATTATGCGTAACGAACACGTGACAAAACGCTGCTCATCATTTTAGCAGACGAGTCTTATTGTGATAAAAAGTTAAGATGGCTTCTGGTTTGTTCGCAGATACTCAGATATTCTGATAGGGAATCTCCATGGTGTAAAGCGCTGAACTGTGCCCTCCAAGATCGAATCCTATTCGCTGTATAACGTTCACTTTCAAACTAATCCCCTTACTAAAGGTAAGAACAATCTTATCCCCTCGGCTCTTGGTTAACTAATATCACTGCTGTTCTTCTACCACGATGTCTTTGGGATTAAATAAGCCACGAAGGAGGTGCCCGTGGTGTAATGGTTATCGTCGCAGGAATTGGACACAGTGACACGAGTTCAAATCCTGGACTGATTGCATTTCACATAGCACTAATACCCTTGGGAAAGGTATGAATTCAATTATTCTCCCTCCAGCTATGGGTAAATAGTAGGGCAGACTAGGTTCTTCAGCCTTGATGCGGCAACTAGTCTAGGAGAAGGAAAACTCTGAATTCAAAACTGTTAAACTCCGCTTAAAAATTGACCTTGTGTAATATCCTGCCCGAGCGGAGGGGTTGGGTAAATATGATAAGCCACGAAGATTGATATGCCACTAAACAAAGAAAAGTAGCAATCAGATAATGTAAGAAAATGATAAACCTTTGAATAAATATTTAATTTCATTATTTTCTAAATCTGGAGGGGTAGTATTTTTTTATTGGGTTTGCTAGCCATTTTTAGAGGGAGTAACCTTTGAGATAAAACTAAAACCCTTTTAGCGGTTATAAGAGGGATTATACATCTTCATAGAGAGAAAGAGATAGCCATCTCCTTCTCATGACAAGGGCCAGGAGAATGGTTATTGGTCTGTCTCTCCTTCAAAACAGAGTGTGGCACAAGGCCTTTTCATCGTGGAAGCCGGAACGAGCCGAAGCTCAAATGCGCTGTGAGTACTAAAATATCTTGCCTCCGTCGGCATTCCCCTAAAAAGAAGCGCCTCAGACGCCATGCAATAAACCTGCGGGGACGGCCCCACTAAAGCCAAGGGAGTGTCGGTTTCAATCACTGAAAACGAATGCTAAGCTTTTACTGGCACGCATGTCAGACGGACTTGGCCGATGTGAAGAACACAACCAGACTGAACAGTGTCTCCACAAACCCGACAGAAAGTGGGTACACGTATCTGTGTGTATGTGTGTGCATATTTGCGTGTGCATGCGTGTGCTGATATTTCTGTATTTGCCTGTATGAAAAAGAAAAAGTTCTTGTTTCTTTCGTGGTCAGATAAGTACTAGGCTTCTAGACCTGTGGTTTCCAAAAGATTTAGGGCCATGCCCCACTTTAGTATTTTTAAAATTCTGATGGTCCCCTGTAAAATTTAATTCTTATATATTCATTAACTTAGTCTCTAAACAAGCCACACCAAAATATTGCATGCCCCACGCTGGGAATTATTACTCTAGATCTCGAACGAAACGTATTTTTTTCTGGGGTCCCCACATGCAATACCATCCCATTGCATCCAAAGGTGTAGTGTGTAGTTTGATGAATGGGGCGCTATTTGAGGGGAATACCGAACAAATTGCAATTGTCATCCCTGATTACGTGTATGTATTTACCCTTACCCACGTCAGGATATCTTTTAAGCTGCAGGAATAAATCTGGTTCGAATTCAGAGTTTTCTTTCTCCTATATTGGTTGATTAATTATGGCTAAAGAACCCAGTCTGGTCCATAGCTAGGGTAGGGGGAAGAGAGATTCTATGTCTTTTAAAAGAACATTCACGCGAAATGTAATTCAAACAGCCACGTCCAGGTTTTGAACTTGTGATGCCGACTTCATTTCCAAGAACACTGACCGTAACACTAAGCATGTCTGTAGTTTTTAAATCCTTTTATCGGGATGATGCTAGCATTTACTGAATGTTTGGTAGAAATCAGGCCAAAAATGGAGGAGCCTTTATAGTACGGAAAGACGGAGGGGCTGAAAGATTAGGGATTATCAGAAGATTCAGCAGTGATCAGAATTTGCTATTTGATTGGGTTTTATGGCATATAAACCCTTGAAGGTTATTTAATGTCAAATCTTCTTCCTATATATATATATATATGATTTGCAAACACATAGTTTGTAGATAGCATTTTTAAATGAACCTGAGCTCATTTGTTTGTACGCTGTTAAATGATTCGTAAACATTTTTTAAATGAAGCTGGATAATCTTTATCCTTTATAGTATTCAGACTATTGTCTTCCTTTCATCGATATATTCATAACATTTCGATCGATGCGTCTTTCGGCCTTCTTCAGGTGTTTTTGTTGAAACAAATTTTTTTTTAGACGGTCAGTTTAATGGTTTCAAGTATTTCTATAAAACCCTTATAATTCTATTAAATATTTGCCCAGTTGGCTGGGGCTGTAGAATGAACTATTGATAAACTGAATAGCTTTAAATAGAAATGTTTTTCTCAATTAAACTGTACTTACATTTAAACTACATACTTATGCTAAATTGAATTGTTTGAAATAGAATTATTTTCATAAAATGGATTTGGCGTAAAATAACCTACAAAGGTTGATATACCATAAAAACCAACCAATCAACCAACCCACCAACCAACTCACCATTTGTTTGCACACAGTTAAATGTATATACATATATGTTTTGTTAGAGTTCAAATCCTGGACCAGACTGATCGCATTTCACATAGCACTAATACCCTTGGGAAAGGTAGGAATCCAATTATTCTCCCTCCAGCTATGGGTACATAGTAGGGCAGACTAGGTTCTTCAGCCTTGGTGAGGCAACTAGTCTTGGAGAAGGAAAACTCAGAATTCAAACCTGTTAAAATTCCGCGTAAAAAAATTGACCTTGTGTCATATCCTGCCCGAGCAGAGGGGTTGGGTAAATATGATATATGTTTTGTTAGAGAATAGTTTGTAGGTAATTTTATTTTTTCAAAATATAGAGCTAATTTGTTTGCACACAATTAAACATTGCTATTGTTTGCACACAGTTAAATGGTTTCAAGTATTGCTATCAAACACTAATAATTCTATTTAATATTAATCACTTGTTTGTACACAGTGACGTGTTTATAAGTATTGCTATTTAACATTAATTATTCTATTCAACACTGTTCATTCATTTGCACACAATCAAATGCCACGTAATACCAATAATTCAATTTAAGCATGCAGTTAATAGTGTTTTAATTATTTCTATACAACTCTAATAATTCGATTCAAGATTACTCATTCGTTTACACAGTTAAAGGTACACACATCGCTATGTAATACTAACTATTCAATTTAACTTGCACACAGTTTAAATGTCAAACTGTTCTATTTGACTCAAAAATGGGGCTCTATCAGGCACTACGATTCAGAGTCAGAGTGAACCTGGGAGTAATGTTAATGAAGGGTTAATACACATTTCCCAAAGCCTCACCATAGAAGGTTGAGTGCCATATCCACGGCATTCGTTCTTGAGAGGGAGGATCTTACCCTCAGCAAAGATCCTGTCGGCATATTCTACAGCTCCAGCCGAGTCAGATGGATATTTGCCGAAGACGCTCACCAAATTCGTGATTTCTGTAATGTCATCTTGCACACACGACTTTGAAATTGAAAATTTCTATTTATTCGTTTTCAAGGAAAGAGGAAGCAGACGAATAATTTGAATATGTGGAAGAAGTATCTTTTCAATACGTGGAATTATGGGCAGGGCTTTATCAATTAACTGCAATCTGCTTACGCTTCGGGTGAAGCAACTGCAAAAGCTTTCCTACCAAATAAATTTACCTGCTGCCGTGTCAATAGCTTCCAGTTTTCCCCAAATAATCTCTTTTTTTTCACATGATTCATTTTCCTTATTTTATTCTATCTTATTTTTTATTTTTCGCTCTCTTTTTGATCACTTCATGTCGAAATCTATCTTTTCTTTCCTTTCTTAGTTCGCCACTCCTAAATTTTAGCAATGATCATGTGGCTCAATATGGCTCTTCTGCATCTCGGGGATTGATAGTTTAGTTTATTTTATTCCATTAAAAAAATCTTTTGCTGTCGTTGCTTTACTTGCTTTCATACGTCTTTGTTGCAATTGTTAAATTACCATTCCTCTGTCCGCACCCTCCCGTAAAAGAAAATGAATGAAAGAAAGAAAGAAAGAAAGAAAGAAAGAAAGAAAGAAAAGAAAAGAAAAGAAAAGAAGAAAATATATTAAGAATGGAGTCAAATAAAATTTTATATAGCGGAGTGGTCGTGCGTGCTTTCGGCTATTAGATGTTATTAAAATATCAGAACATCAGCACCAAACATTGAAAAACAGATAATTCGATAGTATTCACAAACTTTAATAGATTCTCTCGATAAATATTGGCTGTGGAGGCAGAGGAACGCTGGGATGTTGATAAATTTGAGCATTGGTTGCAGCAGACGACAAGAGTTTCGCTAAAGCAACAGCTGCGATGTCAAAAAAGAAAAAAAAAAAGGAAGAAAGAAAAAAGAAAAAAAGAAAATGCATACTCAAATATATATATATATATATGTGTGTGTGTGTGTGTGTGTTTCTCTCTGTGTGTGTGTGTGTGTGTGTGTGTGTGTGTGTGTGTGTGTGTGTGTGTGTGTGTGTGTGTGTGTGTGTGTGTGTCACAGTATTCAATGACATTTCCTGTCAGGTAAAAAATGTTCAGCGCAAAATGTAAGCTGTGATGAAAGAGTGATGAGTTAAGCAAAGAGAATAATCATTTACTCTCAGAAATTTTTGGCGGTTTCTGGAACCAAAGAAGAAATTTGGTAAATAAATAAAACTACTGAGGAACTACCGGAGTGTTCGCCAATGATCTGGGAGACCGGAGTTCAATTCCAGGTCGGGTCATACCAAAGACTCAAAAAATGATACTTGATGACGCCTTGCTTAACACTCAGCATTATAAGGTAAGGATCAAGAGTAAAGTGGAGCAATCCAAGGAAGGAGTAGCGCCCCCCTACACCTCGGTGTAGTAGCTATTGAAAAGGGAGCCTTCGGGTCACCCTTGACTGCGTTCGCCTACTTACTATGGAACTAAACAAATTTAGTATATTGGATTATTATACTTATGAAGTCTAATAAAATATTTTTCCTGTTGAGTGTATCATTGCGTTGGTTAGCAGTGATAAAGCAACCGGAGTCAGAGAATGAAAAGCTTGAATTTAACTGACCTATCGGTGGTGGTGGGGGGACTAAAAATAAGCGAACTGTATCCCCTACAGAGAGGCAAGACTTCTTACCCCCAAAAAGCGGAGGATGTCCCGGGTATGACACTTTTGGAGATCTGAGGAGTGTGGAGTATCCCTTCATTGCCATTACTCCAATGTCCACTCTGATCCAACGTAATAGTACTCGTTAGGGTCCCATCTCTCGGTAAAATAAAATTGTTAAAGAATAATTCGCATACGATGGGACTGTGCACAAAAAGAAGCAAGAAACAAAAGAATAAAAGAAAAAAGAGAGAAAAGTTCAAGAGAAACAACCAAATAAAAACGTATAAACGTTAATGTACAATGAAAGCAATTCCCAATCTTCTTGGCATAAAATAACCCTTGGCGTTTTGATAACCGACTTAAGTGTTCTTATGATTGACCAAACCAAACCGAATAAATATGATATCAGAGCGCGTGCACACACACACACACACACACACACACACACACACACACACACACACACACACACATATGGGCAGGGCAGAGAGACCATGCCGGGCAGTGGCTAAGGTGCCAGACTGCAACCTCGAAGTAAGGGAGTTCAAACTCCAGTCACGCTATTACGTTCACTCTCAGACTAATATCTTTGGGAAAAGTATAAACTTCCTTTTCTCCTCAGCGCTGGGTTGAATAATAAAAAAGTAAAGTTGGCGACCTTAGTCGACGGCGACTAGAAGGCTCCCTTTTCAATAGCTACTACACCGAGGTGTAGGGGAAGGAGCTTCTCCTTTCCCTGGATTGCTCCACTTTACCCTTGACCCGTACCTTATAATGCTGAATGTTAACCAATGAGCCAGTCAACGGTTAAATAATATTGCTGCTATTCTTCGACAAAGATAGCTTTAGCATTAAACAACCCACGTAGGGTGACATACCACTAAACAAAGAAATCAAGCCAAACAATCAGAGTACAGGGATAAATGACTATTACCAAATCGAAATAATTACTTGAAACCATATAATTATTAGCATTAAAAAGGGATGATTGAAACAATACCGCAGCACAGTTGGCTCGGGCTATAGAATACACAGACTGCACTCTGCAGAAGGCTAAGAGCCCCCCTCCCTTAAAACGAGTGTCCTGGTTATGACATTAAACAATCTGATGGTGAGGTTCCAGTAATGCTGGAGCTTTGGGGAATACGGTGTACCCCTTTATTGCCATCGTTCCCAGGTCCATTCGGGCCCGGAATGGTAGCACCCGATACGGGTCACTAAATGGGTTAAATCGAACTAAACCGTGGTTTGAGTTTACTGTTTTTTTGCATTTAAACTGCATATTTATGCTAAACTTAATTGCTCAAAATAGAACTGTTTTGACATCTAAACTGTGTACTTATGATAAACTGAATTATCTGAAATGATACAGTTTTTAACATTAACTGTGTATGGCCCAGTCGGTTGGAGTAGTAGAATACACCGATTGCAGTTCTTCATAGGGATAAGACCCCTCCAATGAAAGTCCTGGATATGACACTAAACAATCTGATGGTGAGGTTCCAGTGATGCTGGAGCTTTGGGGAATGCAGAGTACCCTTTCATTGCCATTGCTTCCATGTCCACTCTGGCCAGGAATGATAGCACCTGTTAGGGCCCTATCTATGGGTTAAATAGAACTAACTGCATACTTATGCTAAACTAAATTGTTTGAAATATAACTGTTTGACTAAATGGAATAACTTACATTAGAAATGTTTTTGACAAATAAACCCTACTTACATTTAAATTGTGTGCTTATGTTAAACTGAACTGTTTGAAATGGAACTGTTTTTGACGTTGAAACTCTACATACACTAAACTGAACTGTTTTATGTAGAACTGTTTTGATATTTAACTGTGTTTAAACAAAATCTGTATTTATACTAAACTGAATTAGCTGAACTAGCTGAATTAGAACTGTTTAAATACACTGAATAGGTTGAAATAGAAATATTTTTGACAATTAAACTGTGTACTCATGTTAAACTGAATTATTTGAAATAGAACTATTTGCATAAAAATGGATTTGGCATTAAATAACCTACAAAGATTGATATGCCATAAAACCCAACCAACATCTATGAGTTAAACTGATTGACATTTAAACTGAGGGAAAACAAATGACTTATGCTAAATTGAATTGTTAGAAATAGAACTGTTTGATCATTTAACTGTGTGTAAACAAATGACTGATGTTAAATTGAATTGTTAGTGATACATTTATAAATGTTACGAACAAAATGTGTTTACAAATCATATATATTTGATATATATGGAAAAATAGGATTTGGTATTAAATAACCATTAACGTTTGATATGCCATAAAAATCAAACAAAACCAAAGCAAACTATTGTCAAGTGAGAAAAGTTTTTAGTTGTTTTGAAATATTACTGTAGATACTTTTTGCTGTGAAAAATTTCACGCGTTTCGGGTGGTGTAATGTTTAGCATGCTAGGCAAGCAAACCTCCAAGAGTGAGTTCGATTCCCACTGGTTTTATAAATTAATACGTTAATTTGAAAAAATCCGATGATTTTAAAAAATCGATTTAATACATTTTTTTTAAAGATTCAAATACTTCAATAATAGGCGAATACGAATACATATTGCTTCTCCCGAAATCAATCAAGACTTGATTTGGACCTCTGTGAGTTATGATAAATATCTAATGTGAACTTTTTAAAAAATAAAATCAAATGAAATACTGGGAAGTAGATATATTAATTGTACTTACAGTTTTCTCAAACACAACCTTTTTTTTAATGCGTTTGCTGTTATCTGCATCAAGAAAAATAAATGAAACTATTAGTCTTTTGTAAAGCGTTTGGTGGCGCCAACTTAATCGCGCCCTAATTTTTCATACTTAACTTCTGCTTTTTTTTTTAAAGGAAAGATAGTAAAGATCATTGACGTAAAAAAATTGATTTGTTTAATTTCATTCATTGTTAACTTGAAGGTCAACTAGGTGGCGCTCGAGGCTTGATGGTTATCATGGACTTAGCGAACCAAGTTCAAATTCTGGACAAGGTAGTGTTAATGCTCTTGAGAAAGGCATGAATCCATCTTTTTAACCCGACGCGATCTATGGATATAAAATAGGATAGACTGGGGTTTTTTTTTGCCATGATGATTCAACCGCTCTGTCTGAGGGCTTAGAATAATCTGGTAGTATCGACTGCTGAGGAGTAAGACCCCAGCCCAAAATGGGGGTGTCCAGAGTATAACACTAAATTTCATCTGACAGTGAGGCTCAGATGATTGCGGAGTCACCCTTGCATTGCCTTTACTCTGACCCGGAGTGGTTGTATTCATATATGGATCAAATTGATCTAAATAAAAATGATTCATATCCTGCAGAACCATGATGAGCCTAAAAAAAATTAATAAAGAAAACTCGTAAGACACAACACAAAAATGTAAATATGAACACACAATGAATGCAATTCCCTAACCTCTAGGCATTGAATAATCCAAGACGGATTGACATGCCGTTTATATCAACCAATCAATCAATCTAATTGCAAACCAGCGCTACTGCGCTAAAAATGACCTTGTGTTCCTGACTGAAGGGATGTATAAACGCATTCTGTATCTGAACAGAAGGCCGGCATAATGAGGACACCCGATGAGAATCGAACTCACTGGAATAGCAACTATGCACTCGTTTATCAGCCGAAGCTTTGATTTAAAAGGCGAAGGTCGTTTCCCGTTTTGGGGTAGAAAGCGGCATTATTTGAATTACGGAGTATTCGTTTATCTATAAAAGAAATCACAGAACAACTGACTGGCAACAAATGAAACTGTTATCGTAATTTGATAGTTAAAGCTGGTATATGCAAATCAAATATTAGCAATATGCAAATTAAGTTCGCTTGGATATGAGGCATTCTCCGAGAGGTGTATGCTGTCACACTGTTACGTCATGAGTTTACAAAGAGACCTCAAAAACAAGAAGACTTCTATAACCAGAAAAATCACGCCTACCTGAATGTCCAGTGTTTTTCGTTCGTCTCAAAATTTTCTTGGATTACGTAAGTCTATGCCTTGAAGCTAATATTCGTATTTTAGGATTTTCCTAGGCGTATACATTAATATAAAAAAATACAGATTTTTATGATTTGAATTTCGTCGAAAACGAGGAATGATTCGAAATCTCTCGATGAACTAACGGAACGTGGATTCTGCACAATGTTACAAATGTCAGGTGTCGTATTTTAAAGAAACGAACGCTGATTCATTGATCAAATGGCCAATTTTTCTTGTCATAAACAGCCAACTTTTCTTGTTATACAACTTTTCCAAATTTTGATATATTTTTACTCTTTTTATACATCCATCTATACTTAACATCACTAATATAACCCCTCATAGCCCCGATGATGGTTCAGCAGAACCGAAACGCTATAGTGTCGACTTTGTTTCTCAATAAATCTCCCCTTTCTATTTGGATTACTTGTTGTCAATTTTTCTTCATAATATAATTGTAGATATTATATAAGGATGCGTTCGTGGTGTGATAATTAGCGACGTAGGAAATGGACAAAATGATACGAGTTCAAATCCTGGACGAGATTGTTTACATTTCACATTGCGCTTATACCATCGGGAAGGACATGAATCCAAATGTTCTCCCTTCTGTTATTGGGAAGTAGTAGAGTAGGCTGGGCTCTTTAACCTTTGTCTTGTCTTGGAGAATTAAAACTCTGAATTCAAACCTATTAAACTTAAAAATTGACCTTGTTTCTCATCCTGCGGAAGTGTAGGAATATATATACATCTATTTCTTTTTAAATTCACTCGTGAAGGTGAGTTTAGCTTTCTAACCATTACGCTATTCAAGTTACCCAAAATGAGAGACTGTATAGAGTAAGAAAAAAAAACACACCTATTTTGCGAAAACCCATCTTCAACATCTCGAAAAGCTTGATCAGTCGTGTCCGCTACTTTATCTACTAACTCAGATACATGTCATCATCATCATCATCATATCGTGCTGGTAGCACGGATATTCCTGACCCTCTCTCGCCACTCCTCCCTATCGTTCATCGTCCTAGGTAGGTCTTCAGGACAACATCCTGTATCCTCACATAGCTGCTGAATGTACGTTCGAGCTGGTCGCCCTGCTTTTGCGCGGCCATGTGTGGGGATCCATAAGAGTACATCTCTTATGAGTTCATCTCTGCTTCTCCAGCAGTGTCCTGCATGTCTGGTTCGTCTAACTTGAATAGTTTTCGTGATAGGGGGCAGGTGGCCGTACAGTTGGTGTCTTGTTGGGTGTTGCTGCCAGGACTTGTTCAGGATTGCACGCAGCATTCTTGTGTAATTGCCATCTAGTTTCTTCTCCAGCCGTTTTGTTAGTGTCCATGTAGTGCATCCATATAGCAGTATCGATGTGGCCGCTGCCTGGAAGAAACTGCGTTTCATTTTATCGGTTTGGTCTGATTTCCTGTGTTTCATTTTATCGGTTATCTGATGATTTGTATGCAAATCTGTAGTTGTTTTGAAATCTCATACCAGACACAAACATCGGGACTGACGAAAGCTGTTGGGTCCTCATACGTCGAAATAGACGAGTGAGTATATTATATATATATATATATATATATATATATATATCATCATCATCATGTCGTGCCGCCAGCACGGATATCCCTGACCATCTCTCGCCACTTCTCCCAATCATTCATCGCCTCCGGCAGGTCTTCAGGGTTACATCCTGTGTCCTCACATAGTTGCTGAATGTAAGTTCGATCTGGTCGTCCTGCTTTTGCACGGCCATATGTGGGGGTCCATAGGAGTACATTACTTATGAGCTCGTCCTTGCTTCTCCAGCAACTTGTCTAACTTGTATAGTTTTCGTGATGGGGGGCAAGTGTCTGTATAGTTGGTGTCTCGTGGGGTGTTGTCGCCAGGACTTGTTCAATACTGCTCTCAACATTCTTGTGTAATTTCCGTCTAGTTTCTTCTCCGGCCGTTTAGTTAGCGTCCATGTAGTGCATCCATATAGCAGTATCGACACAATTGCTGCCTGGAAGAAACTGTGTTTCATTTTATCGGTTAGGTCTGATTTCCATATGACCGAGAGCCTATCGATAGCCGTCCATGCCTTCGTCAGTCGTATATGTTATATATATATATATATAACATAGAAATTTAAAAAAAAAATTATTGCTACGTTTTCTCAAGTCTTCAGAATATCGTATTGCCTGATTGTGGTTTTCTCTTATGCATTGTCTACATATGTCCAATTCCTATTCTTTATAAGAGTCTTAAGTGCTTTCTGAGAAGAATTCATCTTGCAAAACGTCTCTTACTCTGTAATATTTTATCGAAACTGACATTATTATTCTGGGGAGGAAAATAATAAAACAACACATTTAGACCCTACAGCAAGTCAAAGACTGAATCGCCAAATCGGTTCATTGATATATATATATTATCTAAATACAAGGGTTGGAAAAAATAATGGAAACTCCAAAAATCTTTGTATCATAATTTTGAATCTCCTATAAAAACATCAAACCTTTGTTATTTTTATATTTTTTTGGTTTCTTTGTTTAATGGCATATCAACCTTTGAAGGTTATTTAATGCCAAAGCTATCTCTATGTCTAATCACGTCATATCTATATGTCTATATTTATCCCATATCCTGAGTATGACATTGAACTGAGACTTTAGGTCTAGAGCTCTGGATTGTAGAGTACACTTTCATTACTATTACTACCAAGTTTACTCTGACAGGGATTGGTCATACCTGTTTGAGTCCCATCTATGAGTCAAATAGAACTGTTCAATCATTTACGAAGGATTATAAGTATAGGATATTTGATACTCTACAGCTGTGTGTAAATTTTTCATATTACATTATAATGATTGATAAATAGAATAATAAATTTTTGACAGAAATACTTGGAACCATTTAACTGTGTGCAAACAAATGAGCTTTCAACACGTTTAAAGATAAAGTTACCTGCAAACTTTTAAATCTAATATATGTAAAAATAGGCTTTGGCATTGTATAACCTACGAGGGTTGATATGCCATAAAACACCAAGCAAGCAACTAGTTCAGTTGGCTTTAATTCTGAGTTTTCCTTCTCTTTGATAGGTTACCGTACTAAGTTAATTAACCTATGGCTGGAAGGAAAAGAAGATAGAGTCAGGACTTTCCAAAGAGAACTAGCGTAAATTGAAACGTCAGAACCTCGGCGATCATGAAAGGTCAAATCGGTCTAAAACTGTGGATTCTGAGGCTGTTCTCAAGCCATAGAGGCAAATTCGATGAGTAGCACTTGGAGAGTATCTAGCAAGATTGGCATCTCAAAGTTCAGTGTGGTTCATCACTTTCAAAATCTCATCAAAAGTACCCAAAGAAGTTGATTTTCCAGTCGGCTGGGGCTGTAGAATACACCGACTGCTTCTCTACAGAGGGGTAATACCTCCCCTCGCCAACGAACGTCCTATTTATGACACTAAATAATCAGATGGTGAGGTTACAGTAATGCTGGAGCTTTGGGGAATGCGGAGCACTCCTTCATTGTCATCGCTCCCAGGTCCACTCTGGCCTTGAGTGGAAGCACTTGATAGGGTCCTATCTATGGGTCAAATAGAACTAAACTGTATACTTATGCTAAACTGAATTGTTTGAAATGGAACTATTCATATGTATAAAAAGGATTCGGTATTTAATAACCTACAACGGTTGCTATGCTATAAAACCAAACCAAATCAAAGTTGCTGAACTGTGCCTTCTCTTATCAAAATATTGTAAATCTTTTGATTTACCCAAGTAATAATCATTGAACATTACATTTATATTTTTAACTAAACGGTACATTCTAAGGGTGTGCTCTAAGCCATTGAGTAAAATCCGTCAAATGGCACTCAGTATCTCACAAATTCCAGTGTGGATTCGTCACCTTCACAACCGTGGCAAAATGTGAGAATTCATTTTTTATTTATTGCGGACTTTTTATCCTCATCTTGGTAGTTTTTGTGTTGTTTCTTCTTTCACTACGTTTCGGCCAAATTTCACCTCTGGCTTTCTTCAGGTGATTAACCGCGACCTCGGATAGGAATGCTGAGTTTTGTAACCGTATCCCCAGTAATTACTGCCTTCCATAGTTGTTGTCTATCGTACCACCTTGTGAAAGAAGAAACTACACAAAAACTACCAAGATGAGAACAAAAAGTCCGCAATAAATAAGAAATTAATTCTCAGACTAAGAAGCCTCATCTCAAAATGATTCCAATTAAAGACAATTGGCAAAATGTGTTCAGAGCATTTGGATCGAAGTTCATGTTAACAAAATAATGTAACACTTTTGACTCTTCCTTGTAAATACATTTCTACTATTTTCTTTTTTAAAAGAGTTAGTTTTTCTTCGAAACGAAAGATACCAGGATTTTGTTATATCAAGTTGAACGTTATACAATCACGAGTGTTGAAGATTACGACAAGATATTGAAAGAAAACATTTTGTTTTCATTTCATTCAAACGTCTGATGAGAGCTATGCTACAAGCATGAAAATAATGCCAAAACGTTCCGCTGAAAAAGACAACAGATTTTCTGAATAAGGCATTAGTGAAATTGATCGATTGGCCTGGCATCTTCCCGGATTTGAATCCCAGGGTAAAACGCTTTAAGCAAAGCAGAAAAACGACGACCATCAAATAGAACGAAACTGAAAAACTTTACTCTCTGGGAGTGGAAAAACATTTCAGTGACTTTGTTCAAATTGCCTCAGCGGGGCTTAGAATATGCTGACTATATTCCCTGCGTGGTTCTTCTGTCCAGCATCAGGTGAAGCACGCCGTTGACCCGACGTTGGGTTCAAGACATGCAGGACACTGCTGAAGAAGTAAGGACAAACTCATAAGCGACATTCTTCAATGGACCCCTTCACACGGGCATGCAAGTGTTGGACGACCAGTAAGTTTTATCTAAAGCAGCTCTGCACGGACACAGGATATAGTCTAGAAGACCTGCCGGAAGCGATGGATGATAGAGACGAAGGCAAAGAGAGAGAGAGAGAGAGAGAGAGAGTGAGTCAGAGAATCAGAGAGAGTCAGAGAAATCCGTGCTCGCTGCACGACATGATGAGGTATCATCTTCCCCTCATAGAAAACGGCTGTCAAGTGATTAACACTTAATTGCTTCCGGTGGTTCTGGAGCTTCGAGGAGGGTGGAGTACGCCTTCGTTGCCATTACTCCCAGATCCACTCTAATCCGGAGTGGTAGTATTAGTTAGGGTCCTTTTGATGGGCCAACTGTTTAATCCTTTGCAATACTTGAAATCTATTTTTAAATAATTTGTAATAAAAAAAACAATGACAAAAAGAAAAAATAAATAAAAAAAGCTTTTAAGAAAAAACTGTCGCATAGGGGTTATTGGATGCCCCATTCATATGTCCTTGTGCAACATCTAAGCAAAAAGCTTTGCAAATTAGATCTATTGCAGACGGGTAAGATCCGCCACTCTACAAAACGGAGTTTCCTGGTTCTGACACTAATCTGCGCCTAGTGGTGAAACTCCTTTCCTTGGGTTTAGAAGAATTTGGAATCAACGCTGGGCGTGGGGGGTACCTGTCAAGGTCCCAACAATTGGTCAAATAGATCTGTTTGAAAATTATTCGCATAGTATACGAATATTTGAAACCATTTATCTGTTAGAAACAAATGATTATTATCAAATAGAAATAATTACTGGAACCCCTATTATTATTATTATTATTATTATTATTATTATTATTATTATTATTATTATTATTATCATTCACTCATTAGAGCTTTTCATATCAGCGTTAGCCGATGGTTTTTCACTGGAGTCTGAATGACAGCAAGTCTCCTCAAGTCTCCAGGACTCTTCTTAGTATTCTGGCAGTTCTCAACAATGCTGTCGTTTGGATGGTCTCCACTCGTCCGCCAACCTCCAAGTCCTCTAGTCCCTTTAGTAATCCTTTAGTTACTGTCCCAAACGCACCAATTACAATTGGTATAATTGTCGCCTTCATGTTCCACAGTTTTTTCAATTCCCTAGCAAGGTCGAGGTACTTATCCTTCTTTTCACATTCTTTCAGTTTGGTCAGCCGGGACAGCAACGTCGACTATTATTATTATTATTATTATTATTATTATTATTATTATTATTATTATTATTATCAAATAGCAGTGCTCACTTTTCAAGGCAACCAAATATATACACAGGGATACATCCTGGCTCCTGCCATCAACTGTATCCCTTTACGGGAAAATGGATGCAATTCCCTAACCTTTAGGTATAAACAAACTACAGACAGGTTGTAATGTCGTTAAAATCAATCAATCAATATTTGTACAAATCTAGTGAAGACAATGCAGCCAAGACTACTAGCAGTAGTAGAAATAAATAGATAAAATAAATAAATACAGTTAAACCAAATATTGGCTCCAGTCGTGTTATTATATTCACTTTCAGATTGATAGTCTTGGGATAGGCACGAACCTACTTATCTTCCCAGCTACGGTTTAGATAGTATCTCTACTCTTCTTTGACAGTGATGGATTTGGTATCAAATAACCCAAGAAGGTTGATATGCTATTAAAGAAAGAAACCAAACCAAACCAAATCAAATCAAATCAAGTATTCATTTGAAGTAACTTCTTTTGCTGGGATATACTTATTTAGACTGTTACAAATTTCTATTTTTGCTTACGGAATTTCAATCTTAAAGATTTTGCAAGGAATAATACCTAATAATTTTTTATGAATATATAAAGTTCTTCTAGAAATTCTAGTATCTTTGGTCGAGTATAGGCGAGACTGTAGACAGATATCAAGCTGAGTTTTGTCTGGCACAAGATTTTCATTGTAGGATCTCTCATCGTTTTCATTGTATAATATTATTCTAACGTAATGTTCATCATTCAGGATTCAGTAAATGAAGTGAAGATCACCAGTGCATTTAGAGTCTATATTTCTACTAGTCATAGGAAATGGACACGACGACATGAGTTCAAATCCTGATCGAAGCTGAGAGCATTTCACATAGCGCTAATACTCTTGGGAAAGGTATGAATCCACATGTTCTCCCTCCAGCTATGAGGAAATAGTAGGTCAAACTGTGTTATTTAGCTTTTGGTATTATAACCAGTCTAGGAGAAAGGAAAACTTTGAATTCAGACCTGCTAAACTCCGGCTAAAAACTGACCTTGTGTCACATCCTAAATGTGCGGAGGAGTTGGTAAATACATATATTTCCATCACCATCTTTAAATTTAGAGACCAAACACTTTTCCTTGAACACTTCATTGTCACACTGCCAAACTTGCAGGAAAAATTCAAACCTAAAAACATTGATTTTTGTTTCATCTGACCACAATATGTTGGCCGCGTAATTTTGGGTTTTTATTTTTATTCTTTTGTTCAAACTTTAAAGGAAACTATTTTTGCTTCGATTTCAGTACCGTTCTTTTTCTTACACAATCGTCAGCTATGTAAGCTTATCTTGATCAGGGAACTTTTGATTATTATAATCGAAACATTAACTTCATAAATGTGTTCATATTTTATCAGCAACACCTACAACCGATCGTCTGGGAGTCTTCATCCATTACTGCCAATTCGGCAGAATACGCTGGCTGCATTTCTACAGCGAGGTAAGTTCTCCAGCCCGCCAACGAGTGTCCTTGATACAACGCTAAATCATCTCATGGTTAAGCTCACATTCTGGGGCTTTGGGAAATGTAGTACTCCTTCATTGCCATTACCCTCAGGTCCACTCGGACCTTCAGTGGTAGAACCCATTAGGATCACATTTATGGGTAAAATGCAACTCTATAATCATTTATTTTATTTGAAATCATTTAACAGTGGGCAAACAAAAAATTAATATTAGATTGAATTATAACTATTTGATAGCAATATGTGAAACTGTTTAACTGTGGGAAATAAAACTATAATTGATATGAAAGTTTGAAACCGTTTAACTGTGTGCAAATAGAACTATTAGAGTCAGCTTGCTTGAAACCTTTAAACTGTGTTCAAATAGAACTATCAGAGTTATCTTGCTTGAAACGAATTAACAGTTTGCAAAGAGAAGTATTAGTGTTTCATAGCAATCCTTTAAACCATTTAACTATATGCAAAAAAATGTTACTCACAATCTATTTTCTTAAAAATCATATGTGTAAAAAAAGGACTTGGCATTAAATAATCATGAACGGTTGATATGCCATTAAAGCAAAGAAATAGAACTATTATAGTAGGCTTGCTTCAAACCCTTTCAAAGGGTTCAAATAGAACTATTATAGTAGGCTTACTTCAAACCCTTTCACAATGTTCAAATAGAACTATTATAGTAGGCTTACTTTAAACCCTTTCACAGTGTTCAAATAGAACTATTATAGTAGGCTTGCTTCAAACTCTTTCACAGTGTTCAAATAGAACTATTATAGCAGGCTTGCTTCAAACCCTTTCAAAGTGTTCAAATAGAACTATTATAGCAGGCTTGCTTCAAACCCTTTCACAGTGTTCATATAGAACTATTATAGTTGGCTTGCTTCAAACCCTTTCAAAGTGTTCAAATAGAACTATTTTTGCAGGCTTGCTTCAAACTCTTTCAAAGTGTTCAAATAGAACTATTAGAGTCAGCTTGCTTCAAACTCTTTAAATGTGTGTGAATCGAACAATTAGTGTTTGTAATACTTGAAACCCTTTCACAATGTTCAAATAGAACTATTAGTGTCAGTTTGCATAAAACCTTTTAACTGTGTTCTGATAGAATTATTAGAGTCAGCTTGCTTGAAACGATTTAACTGTGTGCAAACAGAACTTTTATAGTAGGCTTGCTTGAAACCTTTTAACTGTGTTCAAATAGAACTATCAGAGTTATCTTGCTTGAAACGAATTAACTGTTTGCAAAGAGAAGTATTAGTGTTTCATAGCAATCCTTAAAACCATTTAACTATGTGCAAACAAATGTTACTCACAGTCTATTTTCTTAAAAATCATATACGTGTAAAAACAGAACTTGGCATTAAATAATCATGAACGGTTGATATGTCATTAAACCAAAGAATATAACCTAACTATCTTCATCCATCAATTTCCTGATATATTGTATAGAGCCGGAGGTCAGCTTTTCGGACTCTGACATTTCACTCTTCTTCTACATCTTCACAATTTTGGCAACAGTATTTTTGCTTAACACCAGACTCGTAATTCTATTTTGGTAGCCTTTGTTCTATTAGTGTAAATAAATAATAGATTTCCCAAAACCAGGAGGGACTTCTTTCCCTCGTAGAGACATTTTGATATAAACGTTTGTACACTAAAAATTACGTCTTTAGAAGAACTATTTTAACGCTGCATTTTCTATTCATATAAATTTTTGTTTAAATCTTTTTCAAGAAAAAAATCGAGTGTTGCTTTGAAAATATACTTACTATATACAATATAAAAAATAACTTTTTGTGTTGGGTTGTACTTTTTTTATCAGGCTACAACTTCATATCTTTGCTTCGTTAATATCTAAGCTGTAGAGTTTGATAATAAGTAAAACCTAATAATATCCGTTTTGATTATATTATAGTCCACGATAGATAATGTTGTATAGCCACATACATATACATAATACAAACATATGCAGAAACATAGTCAACAATAATGACGACTTTCGATGAACGAATGAACACACTTCTTTATAAAAATATATCTCTCACACTTTATTCTCGAAAGGGTTGATGTTGGTTGTGTGTGAGAGGTGAGTTGGAGACAGGGACAGACTGCTACATATTGACCCAAGTTCTTCTAACCATAGCAGCACTTCTTTCTCATCTTGGCTGGGTCCCTGAGGGCCCAAAGCCCTCTGTCAGCCGCTGGCTCTCGCGCTGGCATCTTGTCCCCAACTGGCTCGAACCGCCTCGGGCACCTGGTTATATAATTGTCTCTCGCCCATCTGCTTCCGCTGTTCTTCCACTTATTTACACCGGTGCATCTCTTGATTGGCGGCTCGGTCGAGGGTCAATATGTTACAATAATACAATCCTATAATCTTTGGTTTAGAAGGAAATTAATTTTTGATTTACCCCAACGTATACCCTAGATATGACATTAAACAATCTGATGGTGAGGCTCCAGTAATGCGGGAGCTTTGGGTAAATGTGGAGTACTCCTTCATTGCTATCGCTCCAGGGTCCACTCTAGCCCTGAGTGGGAGCACCTGAAAGGGTCCTATCTAGGGGTCAAATAGTACTGTTTAATAAACAAATGACTTATGCAAAACTGACTTGTTTGAAATAGAACTGTTTTATCATTTAAATGTGTATAAACAAATGACTGATGTTTAATTGAATCGTTAGGGATACATAGCACTACTTACCATTTGATTTTGTTGACAAACGTTTACAAATTATATATATATTGTCATCCACAGACAGATCTGTTTCATTCAATCAGAACTCTTCAGTGTGACTAGACAGGCAAGATTCCCGAAGCTGGGATCGAAACCCGGTTGACTCAAACGTCAATCCAAGATGCTACCACTCAGCCATGAGGAAACTAGCGCAAGCAAAGGAAATTTAAACGCTTATCTATCACAATTGTTTTTGTTTACATATATCCGCTTAACGGCTACCGAGAGCTCAATTCATATAAAGAGCCTTGCATTACGCTAATGGCAACACATTTACTTCCATCGCTTGAGAGCTCAACCCTACAGGGGTAGGGGAGCATATATATATATATATATATATATATATATTGGCATATTGGCATATTAACCATTGTATGTTATTAATGTATGTTATTTAATCTCAAATTCCCTTTATATACATATATTGGCATATTAACCTTTGTATGCTATTTAATGTCAAATACTCTTTATATACACACACACACACACATATATATATATATATAAAGAGAATTTTACATTAAATAACATACAATGGTTAATATGCCATAAAACCAAACCAAATCATATATATTTAATATATATGTATTAAGAGGATTTGCCATTGAATAACTTACAAAGATTGAAATGTCATAAAACCAAACCAAATCAAACCAAATATTATGTTTTTAATATATATATATAAAGAGGATTTGCCCTTAAATAATCTATAATGGTTGATATGCCATAAAACCAAACCAAACCCAATCATATATATTCAATATGTATAAAAAGGATTTGGCATTGAATAACCCACAATGGTTGATATTTCATAAAGCCAAACCAAACCAACTTTTGATTTAAAAGTTATTGGAGGTGAGCAGATATTACAGCGAGTTTGCATGGGTCGAAGCATCTCTGAAATTCCTCTTTAGATATGGTGTTCTCCACTTCAACAAATATTACTGTTGGGGCGGATTTTCTATTTAGGAGAGAAGAACAAATCTCGCAGAACTATCGACATGTAGTGGTCCAAATATTAGTCCATCTTTTACATATACTGAAGCAATTTTTTTAGTCAGAAGGTTATAATGGAATAGGTTTGATTTGGTTTCTTTGTTTAATGGCATATCATCCTTTGTGGGTTATTTAATGCCTTAGCTATTTTCATAGAAGGACAATAGTGGTACTATTTAATCTATAGCGGGGAGGATAAGGAGGTTCATACCTTTCCCAAAGGTACTTTTGCGACAGTGAACTTAATGGCGCAACTGGGGTACGAACTCGCTTATTACGATTCCGTAGTTCATCGCTTTAACTATTACACCACGAGAACACCGCCACAGTAGTGAATAATACCTTATCCTATTTGTTCTGACAGTATAATGTTTCACTTAAAATAATTGATTGGTTTATTTTAACAGCATTTCAACTCGTCTGGGGTTATTCTATGACTAGGGGTTAGAGAATCGCATTCATTTTCTGTTTATATTTGTATATTCGGATTTTATTTTTTTTGCACTCGGTCCTATCGAGATCTTGGTTTGATTTATTTGTTTAACGGCATATCAACTCCTTGTGGATTATTTAATGCCTGAATGTCATTCATTCATTGATGATTGCAATCCCAACTGTATATTTAATATTCTTTTGCAATTAAAAAAAAATGCACTTTTTCTTTTGTCCATAATTATTTGATTGCACACAGTTATATGGTTTCAAGTATGGAAGTGCCCTTGGTGTAATGGTTATCGTCGTGGGAAATGGACACGGTGACATGAGTTCAAATCCTCGATGAGGTGGATTGCATTTTCCATAGCACTAATACCCTTAGGGAAAGGTATATGAATCCATTTATTCTCCCTCCTGCTATCAGTAAATAGTAGGGCAAGCTGGGTTCTTTAGCTTGGTTAGGCAACTCTGAATTCAAACCTGTTAAACTCCACTGAAAAATTGACTTTGTGTCACATGTTGCCCGTGCGGAGGAGTTCATAAATATGTATATAATTTCAAGCATTATTATCTAACACAAAAAATCTACACTCATTTTTATGATTTCTATTTAATGATTATTTGTTTGCACACAGTTACATTACTTCCAGTAATGATAATCCTTAATGAAATTAATAAATTTAAGTAACTATTCTTCATACGAATAATTTGCTCAGTAATATAGTAAAAAGTATTCTTCTCAAATGCAAGTAATTTTCACACAGATCTATTTGACTCGGAGATGGTGCCATTATATGTACAAAAACTCCAGGACCTGGGAGTAATGCCAATGAAGGAGTACTCCACATTCCTCAGATGTCTAGAACTGGAGTCTCGACATTAGATTCAGTTTAGTGTCACACCCAGCGGGTGGGTATTACTTCTCAGCAGGAGATACGATCGGTGTATTCTGAGACCTGTACCATCTTAGCACCAATCCTGGTGTCTTTCGTTCGGGAAAAATTAACTTAAATGCATGGAGTATTCTTATTTATGGGCAGTACTATCTTCCCAAGTTTTCTCTCTCTCTCTCTCTCTCTCTCTCTCATTAGGTTGTCTTTTAATAAACGCATACGCATTTAAATGAAGCTCTGATGAGCTTTACGCTGGTTTCTAACAATGTCCAAATCAATATGCACTTCTTTAAACTTTATCGATTATTTAGCAACACTTTTTAAAAAAAACTCTTTCATTAATTGCATTTGCTTTTCTTCATTTCAATTTCTATTCTTTAAATCATTTTGTGGATCGGGTGGGATCATCCTAATACTGTTGTTCTTGCAGATAATTTGGGATCGATGATTCTGCAAAAACAGTGGCTATTGTTGACATGATTTACTGAGCTCAACTTAGTCTGGCACAAAGCCATTAGGTTGCTTACCGTGTAATTGATTCAACATCGTATCTTAGTGTGTAGCTCTTAAAATGTACTCACTATCCCTTGCAGAAGGATCAGATTCTCCCCCAACAAGGAATGTCCAGTGTATGACACTGAATTGCGTCTGATGGTAAGGTTACAGTTCTAGAGATCTGGGGAGAGTGGACTACCCCTTCATTGCCATTACTCCTAGATCCACTGAAATCTCTGAGTAGTAGTACCTGTTAGGGTCGCCTTAATTGGTCGAATAGATCTTGTAAAAATTATTCGTATTCGATAGAAATACATGATACACATAAATTATTTGTATTACGAATTTTTACTTGAGGATATAGTTGGTTGGCTGATTGGTTGTTTTGTTTTACGGCGTATCAACCCTTTTCGGGTCCTTTAACGCCGAATTAAATTTTGAACAATTCAGTTTAGTATAAGCATAGTTTTTTTTTTATTACAATCAGTTAAATATCAAAACAGTTCTATTTCAAACAATTCAGTTAAGTGTAAATGCAATTTCATTGTCAAAAACAGTTCCATTTCAACCAAATCAGTTTAGCATACAAAACTATTAGTACATAGTTTAAATCTCAAAACAGTCCTATTTCAATCTGTTTAGTTTAGAATAAGTACACAGTTTAGTTCTATTTTACCTATAGATAGGACCCTATCAGGTGCTACCACTCCGGGCCAGAGTGGGCCTGGGAGCGATGACAGTGAAGGAGTACTCTGCATTCCCCAAAGCCCGAGCATTACTGGAACCTCACCTCAGATTTTTTCATTTCATATTCAGGACACTTGTTGGAGGATGTCTTACCCCTCTACAGAGGTGCAGTCTGTGTATTCTACAACCCCAGCCAACTGGGTAATTGCGGGTATAATAGTTTACTAAGGATTATTATTAGTTACTTGAAACCATATAACTATAATTATCATTATTTACTTGAATGACCCATAAATGGTAAACATCAAGTTTTAAAAAGTATTCAGAATGCAAATAAGATCCAATATTTTTTCTTTCTTAGTTTTAATAAGAATTTTTTTTTTAGGTCATGAAAATTCTTGTTGGATTATTCGTCGAAGGAGTACGTGCAAACAATCTCGAAACAACACTATTTTTGTAGAGTTCTCTAAAGCATTTAATTCTATATTCAGAGGAAAGATGGAGCAAATACTACTATCAATTGGTCTCTCAAAAGAAACTTAATGCTATAATGATATTTTACAAATACACAAAAACACCTGATGGCGACATCGACTTCTCAGACATTGTCGTTGGAGTCTTGCAAGGAGATACATTAGTGTTTATGTTCTACCTAAACTATGTTCTGTTGGTAGACCTAATAAAAGAAAATAGTTTTATTCTAAAAAAGGCAAGAAGCAGATGATATACGGCAGAAATTATGCTATACGCAAAATACGGAGATGATCCGAGCGCTTCTTGTAAATACAACTGCTGAAACGAAATCCCTGCAGCAGAGTCTGGGGCAAGCAGTAGAAGGCATTAGCCATATTTACCAACCCCTCCGCTCGGGCAGGATATGACACAAGGTCAATTTCTAAGCGGAGTTTAACAGGTTTGAATTCAAAGTTTTCCTTCTCCTAGACTAGTTGCCTCACCAGGACTGAAGAACCTCGTCTGTCCTACTATTTACCCATAGCTGGAGGGAGAATGATTGGATTTATACCTTTCCCAAGTGCTATGTGAATTGCAATCAGCCTGGTCTAGGATTTGAACTCGTGTCGCCGTGTCCAATTCCTACGGCGATAACCATTACACCACGGGCATTAGCCTCTACATGAACGCAAATAAAACATCTGTTTTTAATAAGAAGAAGATATCTCTACTTTAATAAGTAGAGAAGTTCTTATACCTCGGCAGCAATATCTCATCTACTGAAAGCGCTGTCCGGCAGGTTATTGATCATACTGAAATCTGATCTAACCGACAAAATAAAACTGGACTTCTTCTAAGCTGTGGCTGTATCAATATACGAGGATCATTAAATAAGTGTCCAGACTTTTTTTCGTATGGGCACTTTTATTGATAGTACAAACATGAAACTCTAGTCCCCTTCGAAGTAATCTCATCCGGCTGCAATGCACTTCTTGTACCGTTCCAACAACTTCTGGAAGGACCAATGGAAGTCCTCTTGGGTGAGCATGTCAATGACCTTCGTCACAGTCTCTTTCATCTCCTCAATTGTCTCATAACGACAGCCTCTGAGGTTTGGGAATAACCAAAAGTCACAGGGAGCAAGGTCTGGACTATAGGGAGGCTGAGGAACTGTCTTGATACCCATCTTGGTCAAATAGTCTGTGACAAGGATGGAGTTGTGGACTGGTGCATTGTTCTGGTAGAAATGCCACTGACTCGATTTGAAGAGTGCTGGCCTCTTCCGACAAAATCTCTTCATGAACTCCCTTAAAACCTCAACATATTAACCCTAACCCTATACCTAACCCTTTGGCCAATCAACTGTGGTGTATTGACTTCCTTACTCCTCCCACACCTCTCATCATCGCTCACAGACTCCCTGCCTTCCTTGAATCTCTTATGCCACTCAAAAACTGATGCTCGATTAATGCAAGATGCTCCAAAGCAGTTTGAAGTATTCCATACGTTTCTGTGGCATTTTTTCCAAGTTTAAAACAGAATTTTATTGCATATCGTTCTTCTAAAGTGTCCTCACGTCCAGATTGCATTTTTGAAATTCACCAGCTGTGACAATCAGGCTTTAGTAGGGTGTATTCTAATTCCTGCTGTAGCTGTTTATTTGAAGCTAAGATCATAAAAATAGGTCAATCATCTCATAAAATGTATAGCAATAAGATGCTTAATTTTCAAGAGTTTGCGATAATTTTAAATGCCTGTACAAAAAAAGGCTGGAAACCTATTGAATGCACCACGTATGTATATATACATGCATATATATATATATATATGTGTGTGTGTGTGTGTGTGTGTGTAGACAGAGACAGAGACAGAGAGGGAGAGAGACAGATATTAGCATAGATATGAATAGACAGATATATATATATATATATATATATATAAGATTTAAAAGTATTGTAGTAGTATATATATATATATATATATATATATACTACCAGTCAAAAGGTAAACTCAAAAATCTTATTTCCCATCTTAAATGTTTCTTCTTAATGAAACAAATTAAGCACCACAATACTTTTAAGTCTTCATCAGTAACTTTGACGTTAGCATGACCAAATATCTTCTGAAAAATTAATTTGAAGGCATTTTTATTTAGTACTGAGTATAAATAAAACTACTTAAACTTACACAAGACTATATTGCGTTGAAGTTCACCTACCTAGGAAGCAGTGTCTCATCAACCCAGAGAGACATCAACCCGTGAGTAGTATAGGCATGGGCAGCTAACGATAAGCAATCGGTCATATGGAAGTCAGACCTGACCGATAAAATGAAACGCATTTTTTACCAAGCTGTAGTCGTGTCGATACTGCTGTATGGATGCACTGCATGGACGCTCACTAAACATGGAGAAAAAACTTGACGACCACTACACAAGAATGCTGGGAGTAATATTGAACAAGTCCTGGAGGTAGCACCCCACAAAGCAGCAGCTGTACGGCGACTGACCACCCATCACGAAAACTATCCAAGTTAGACGAACCAGACATGCGGGACACTGCTGGAGAAGTAGGGACGAACTCATAAGGGATGTACTCATGTGGACCCCTACATATGGACGAGCAAAGTCAGGACGACCGGCTAGAACCTATATACAACAGTTCTGTGCCGATACAGGATGTATCCTTGAAAATCTATCGGAAGCGATGGACGATAGAGAAGGGTGGTGGGAGAGGGTCAGGGATATCCGTGCTGATGGTGTGACATGATGATGACGATGAGATACTACTTATTTTACCTATGCAAAGGACAATTTCATGTTACCAGCTTGCATGACGTGAGGCTGACTGCTCCAAACATCACTGCACAACAAAGTCTATGTAATGAAAAAATGTCTTAGCATCCACTGTGTGGAGATTACTCTGTGAAGCTGGTCTATATGGTAGAATTGCAACCAAAAATCACTGTTAAAAAAATCAACCGTTAAACATGGAGGAGCCTCTGTTATGGCGAGGGTGCCAATTGCAAAGTCGGTGAAGGCGAGAGGCAAATTGAGTCAGACCGGCTATTACAGCATACGGCAGCATCACACGATTCCATTTGGAACGCGGCTTGTGGCTCAAGGATTTATATTCATGCAAGATAATGACCAAAGCATTCTAGTAAACTCTGCCAGAGGTACATTAAAAGCAAAGAGGAACTGATGTCTTGGCCGGCGCAAGCAGCGGACTTAAATAGTGAGTGGGATGAACTTGACCGAAAAATCAAACCTAAAAATCAGCCACAAGTGCGGTTCACCTCTGGTAATTCTTGTAGAAAAGCTGGGCTGAACTATTTTCAATCTACTTCCAGTTTTTGGTGGAAAGAATGCAGAGAATCTGTGAAGCAGAGATAGCGGCCAAAGAGGGTCATTTTAATGAATCAAAAGTTTAAGAAACGTTAGTGTTTTTTGTTTTATGTTTTTTTTTTAATATGTATTTAATGTGGCTCAAGAAGACTTGTATTTAGTATTATAAATAAAACCATTGTAGGCTTGTTTAATTTAAATTAACACAGTTAGGATGAGGAATGTAGTATGTGTGTGCATATATATATATATATAGAGAGAGAGAGAGAGAGTGAGATAAAGAGAGAGAAAGTGAGATTGAAAGAGAAAAGCATATAATCAACACAGATAGGAATTGACATATGTGTATGTGAGTGTGTGTATAAAGAGTGAGAGGGGGAAAGAAAGAGGGAGTCAGAGAGAGAAAAGAGATAGATAATCTACATAGATATTAATTGACATATATATGTGCACACACACACACACACACACACACACACACACATATATATATATATACATATATATATATATATACAGATAGAGAGAGAGAGAATATTGTATCAGCTCAATAATGTAACCACAGATGATAATGGGGCATTCATTTTTCAGTTCACTTGTATCAGTTATTTGACAAAGATTTAGAGATACCACTTGTTCGCGCCCACAGTACAAAAAAAATGTGGAAATCATTTTAAATCAATCAATTGAACATTTTTTTAAGTCACCCAATCAAAAATTTAATGCCTAATCCTGTTTATATCATTATTTATGAATTATATATATATATATATGTATATTTAGGCAGCATTTCTTCGTTAATGCAAATTTCATTAAACATAATAGACATTTTATGTCTACATATTTTCTTTTGGATCCGTTCGAATTCCCGTATTGCTTTTATTGTATTCTGGGGGAATTGATTTATGTATTGTCCATAGTTGCATGTATCCCTAGTACTTTCTGCCCGTCTTTGGGCCATCATCAGGGGAGGATCTACTACAAAAGTGATGTAACTTTTGTTTTAGCATATTACTACTGTGTAAGGGCGTCTTTGCCGTTGAAAGTTTTGGCGTTTGTTTTTGAATGTGATTCTATATTTAGTGCCAGTAGCTAAAGACATTTAAGTACATTAGCACTGGTTTGAAAATTAATTCTATTAAGTGTCGGCTGCAGGTTTCTGATATGTAATGCTTCGAGAATCTGAAGTTTTTGTTTATTATTTTGATGTTCTAATATTGTTGTGTTGTCGGTGAGAATTTTCCGTTGTTGTGTTGTTGGGCATGAATGTTTTTTTAAATGCTGAGCTATTGAACTTGTGTCTGAAAGGTGCATTGTAAGTCTCCTCGACAGGGTAGTTGAGGTTAAACCAACATATATATTATTATTATCAGAGATACAATCTCCTAAAGGATATTTAAATTTATATATAACGTTGGTTTTTTGCAAAACTCCAATCGAGGGAGAGGAATTATTTCTAATGACTAGATTCGAGGTTTTAAACTTATTATAATATATAACGAGTTTTATTTTTTTTATTAGGATCAGTGGGGAGTATGTTTTTGTGAATCAATGTTTTCAAGATTTTTTCATCGGATTTGTAATTGTAGTGCATTTAATTACGATAAAAAAGTTTGATATATGTTTGTTGGCTGGATGGAGTAGTACACTGTTTATTTTGTTGGTTAACATTTTTGATCATACGTTTAATTTGTTCATCAACAATATAGTTAGGAAACCCATTGTTGATGAGAGCCTGTTTTATGTTTTCTAACTCTTTATAAAATATTGTTTTGGAGGAGGATATTAGTTTGGCACGGGATATTAGATTATGAATAATTGCTTTTTTATATCTGAAGGGGCATTCACTTTTAAAGTTGAGGGTACAGGAGTTATTACTAGAGGGTTTTTTGTAAGTGGAGGTAGTGAAGTTATTATTGTTGTTAGCATCAATGAGAACATCTAAAAAGGAAATTTTATTGTTTTTGCATTAACGAAGAAATGCTGCCTAAATATACATATTTTAAACTTCATGATCCTGCAGCTTATAAATATAACAGCACTTTGGAATACAGACGTGATCTCGTGAAGAGACAAATTACACTCTATAAGAATAACATCCATTCACTCAATCTTGAATCACAAAAAATACGAGACAAACTTGAAAGCTCTATTACACCTGCACAACTCCACGAACTAGATAACAGACTTTCCGTAATCATTAACAAAAGTGATTACGACCACAAACTTACACTTCAAAAAAAGCTCAACAATCTCTTCAAAGGACATCTACTTATTCCTAATAATATTGACAAATTTATCAATCTCTCGGACTGTAATTTAACCCCACAACAAAAAGATTTCCTCAACTTAAGACCCAACTGCCATTTATTCCAAGGATATACCAGCATCAACAAGAAAACAGAAATTGAAATTTTATACCAAAACATTTTAAAACTCCGGGATAATAAGGTAATCTCAGTCAAACCCGAATTCCGTGATCTCCTTAAGGCTGAAGCCATCAAAAATAGATACAATAAAAAACAACCTACATTATTAACACATCAACTAAAAACTGCTGCTAAAGAATTACGCAACCACCCTAACATCACCATAAAAAAAGCTGATAAAACAAACATTTTTGTAGTACTCAATAAAACAGATTACCATTCAAAACTACAAAATATCCTCGATGACCATACAAAATTCAAAAAATTAAATAAGAATCCCACCAACCAACTAAAATCAAAAATTAATAAACTAATCACTGCTAATAATGCCGAACTTAATAGCATAAAACTACCCAAAATAATTGGGGATTATAAACCCGGCTATCTTTACGGGACCGTAAAGATACATAAACCTAATCATCCTCTACGCCCTATTATATCACAAATACCTACACCAATTTATCAACTCACAAAAACAATAAAACAGCTTATTTCACCATACTTACCTAGCAAATACAACATAAAATCTACCCATGAATTAATTCAAGTTCTTCATACAATTAAACCCAATAATGGTATATTAGCCTCACTCGATATAGAAAATTTATTTACTAATGTACCTGTTAATGAAACAATTGATATTATTATAAATAATATTTATAATAACCCATCTCTTCCTCCTCTTAAAATCAACTCTAATATACTTCGAAAACTACTCTTAACATGTACTACTGAAGTTCCATTTTATGACCATCTTGGAAATATTTACGTTCAGACTGATGGCGTATCTATGGGGTCTGTCCTAGGCCCAATTTTCAGTGATTTCTACATGTCTGATCTCGAAAATAGAATTTTTAATAGCACAAAAAAACCTCCAATATACCTAAGATATGTTGATGACATCCTTATTCTTACTAATAATATTAACGAAATCAACATACTACAAGACACCTTCCAAAACAATTCAGTCCTTAACTTTACTCATGAACTTAACAAAAACAATAAAATTTCCTTTTTAGATGTTCTCATTGATGCTAACAACAATAATAACTTCACTACCTCCACTTACAAAAAACCCTCTAGTAATAACTCCTGTACCCTCAACTTTAAAAGTGAATGCCCCTTCAGATATAAAAAAGCAATTATTCATAATCTAATATCCCGTGCCAAACTAATATCCTCCTCCAAAACAATATTTTATAAAGAGTTAGAAAACATAAAACAGGCTCTCATCAACAATGGGTTTCCTAACTATATTGTTGATGAACAAATTAAACGTATGATCAAAAATGTTAACCAACAAAATAAACAGTGTACTACTCCATCCAGCCAACAAACATATATCAAACTTTTTTATCGTAATTAAATGCACTACAATTACAAATCCGATGAAAAAATCTTGAAAACATTGATTCACAAAAACATACTCCCCACTGATCCTAATAAAAAAAATAAAACTCGTTATATATTATAATAAGTTTAAAACCTCGAATCTAGTCATTAGAAATAATTCCTCTCCCTCGATTGGAGTTTTGCAAAAAACCAACGTTATATATAAATTTAAATATCCTTTAGGAGATTGTATCTCTGATAATAATAATATATATGTTGGTTTAACCTCAACTACCCTGTCGAGGAGACTTACAATGCACCTTTCAGACACAAGTTCAATAGCTCAGCATTTAAAAAAACATTCATGCCCAACAACACAACAACGGAAAATTCTCACCGACAACACAACAATATTAGAACATCAAAATAATAAACAAAAACTTCAGATTCTCGAAGCATTACATATCAGAAACCTGCAGCCGACACTTAATAGAATTAATTTTCAAACCAGTGCTAATGTACTTAAATGTCTTTAGCTACTGGCACTAAATATAGAATCACATTCAAAAACAAACGCCAAAACTTTCAACGGCAAAGACGCCCTTACACAGTAGTAATATGCTAAAACAAAAGTTACATCACTTTTGTAGTAGATCCTCCCCTGATGATGGCCCAAAGACGGGCAGAAAGTACTAGGGATACATGCAACTATGGACAATACATAAATCAATTCCCCCAGAATACAATAAAAGCAATACGGGAATTCGAACGGATCCAAAAGAAAATATGTAGACATAAAATGTCTATTATGTTTAATGAAATTTGCATATATATATATATATATATATATATATATATATATATATATTGTATACGTATATATTAGAGACGTGATTTGTGAATGAATAGTTTTTAGGTAATATTGCTTTGAAACGAATCAAAGCTCATTTGCTTGCACACAGTTAAATGGTTTCAAGTATTGCTATCTAACATTAGTCATCTTATTTGCACACAATTAGATGGCACCAAAAACTGAATTGTTTAAAATAGAACTCTTTTGACATTGGAACTGCGTACTCGTGCTGAACTGAATTGCTCAAAATAGAACTGTTTTGACGACTAAACTGTGTACTTATGCTGAACTGAATTATCTGAAATAAAACTGTTTGATATTTAACTCTGTGTATTGCCCAGTCGGCTGGGGCTGTAGAATACACTGACTGCACCTCTGCAGAGGGGTAAGACACCCCTAACGAGTATCCTGGATATGACACTAAACAATCTGATGGTGAGGTTCCAGCAGTACTGGAGCTTTGGGGAATGCGGAGTACCCCTTCATTGCCATCACTCCCAGGTCCACTCTGGCCCAGAGTGATAGCCCCTGATAGGGCCCTATCTATGGGTTAAATAGAACTAACAGTATACTTATGCTAAACTGAATTGTTTGAGTAAACTGAATAGCTTGAAATAGAAATGTTTTTGACAATTAAACCGTACTTATATCTAAACAGCGTGTTTATACTTAACTGAATTATTTAAAATAGAACTGTTTTTCGACATTAAAACTGTATTTACACTTAACCGAATTGTTACATATAATAGTTTGAAATGGAAATATTTTTGACAATTAAACTGTGTACTTATGCTAAACTGAATTGTTTTAAATAGAACAGATTATTTACATAAAAATGGATTTGGCGTTAAATAACCTACAAAGGTTGATATGCCATAAAACCCCAACAAACCAAACCAAACCAAACCAAACCAAGAAAACTCAACGATCCTTAAGGCTTTACATGGCAGAGATGGCGTAGATAGACAGTATGAGCCAAGAAAAAAGAGGAAGAGGACTTACCAGCACTGAAGATAGCGTTGATGCAGAGGTAGAACGACTACATAAAAAGGTGCGGAGGAAGATTGATTACAGCGACCAGAAACAATACAGACAACACAAGCATCAATAAAACAAAAATAACCAGAAAACAAAAATGGGAAGAAAAAAAATGTATAGATATTTCAAACGACAAACAAGTGAAATCTCACGCGAGAAAACGTGAACATGGCTAAGAAATAGAAACCTTGCGAGAGAAACTAGGTTTCTTCTGATGGCAGCTCAATATAACGCCAAAAGGATTATGTCAAAGCAAGAATAGACAAGACGCAACAAATATCAGATGAAGATTATGTGGTGATAGAGACGAAACGATCAATCATACAATAAGCGAATGCAGTAAATTAGCACAAAGAGAGTACAGTGTAACCCGTATATAAGAGAAACCTGGATATAAGAGTGATTTTCTCTGGTACCAAATTAGAGCCTGTGTTACCTAAACAAAATAGACCAAACCCGGATAGAAGATAAACCCGAATATAAGATACTTATTCTCCGGTCCCGACAACTCTCTTGTATCCGGGTTACACTGTATAAGACTAGCCACGAATGGGTGGGTAGGGTGATCCAATGGGAATTGTACAAGAACTTTAAATTTGACCTTCCGAATGATAAATGCACAACCCAGAATCCGTCCTGAAAAATGAGATGCATGAAATTCTTTGGGACTTGGAGATACAAACGGATCATCTAATCTCGGCCAGACAACCAGATCTTGTTATAGTCAAATAAAAAAAAAATAAGAGAACCTGCTGAATAGTAGACTTTGTTGTTTCGGCTGACTATAGGATAAAACTGAAGGAAAGCGAAAAGTAAGTACCAAGATCTTGCTAGTGAACTAAAATAACTATGGAACATGAAAGTGACCGTAATACCAGTTCTAATAGGTACCCTCGGTACAGTCACCAAAAGATTAGTACAGGGATTGGAGGACTTGGAAATAAGAGGACGAGTGGAGACCATCCAAACTACAGCATTGTTGAGATTGGCCAGAATACTGAGAAGAGTCCTGGAGACTTGAGGAGACTTGCTGTTACTCAGACCCCAGAAGAAAACCATTAACTCATGCTGGTGTGAAAAACTCTCAAAAGAGTAAAATAATGATGATAATAATAATCGAAACTTTTAAATAATGATAATAATAATCGAAACTTTTAAACAAAATTGATAGGAAGAATTTTAATCCCCAATCGTTAGCCAATAAAATTTAAATAAGATCCATTTTGATGATCGCTATAATATTTTTTTTACTTACCTTCCATTGTTGTTCAGCTGACACCTGTTTTGTTGGAGCACTGTTTACACGTTCACTCATGTTTTGAACATTTTTATTTTTTCGTTCTGCGAAAAATTCTATTTTATTTGTCTCTGTCGATCCTTAATTTAGAGAAAAATTGAAATATTTACGAGGGGGTTTGAAAGCGTTTTTGAGGGTAAACTAATTGTATCCACAATTAGATTGACAAAATTGATAGGAAGAATTTTAATCCCCAATCTAAAGGGGCTAGTTTTATTAGTAACGTGACTCCATTAATAAGGAAGGGCCAAAATGACGATACAGAACTACCTACAATCAGTGTTGTATACCATATTTCAACTATATTACGCGTATACAAATATAAATCTACACGGGAACATAATTAAAGATAATCATGGTTATGACGACTTCAATAACGAACGAACACACTTCTTTATAAAAAATATATCTCTCACACTTTATTCTTGAAAGGGTGATGTTGGTTGTGAGTGAGAGATGAGCTGGAGACGGGGACAGACTGCTATATTGACCCAAGTTCTTCTCGCGACCATAGCAGCACTTCTTCCTCGTCTTGGCTGGAGTTGCTCAACCGTGGGTCACTGAGGGCCCAAAGCCCTCTGTCTGCCGCTGGCTCTCACTTCGGCATCTTGTCTGCAGTTAACTCGAACCGCCCCGGGCACCTGGTTATATTATTGTCTGACATCGACTTGCTTCCGCTGTTCTTCCGCTTATTTACACAGGTGCATCTCTTGATTGACGGCTCGGTCGAGGGTCAGTATATAACATCAGCCCAGTAGATTATTTAAAAAATAACCTCTCTGTGGACTTTTAACTTAGTTGAAACTTAGCCATTTTGGAAAAAAAATTTGTGACCCACTGTGAAAAGAACTCTTACCATATATGTTCTCGGTCACATCTGTGTCCGGTGCGCAGATAATAAACAACTCCAAGGTCTGGTATAGCCACAATATACTACCCATAAAAAATTACAACTCTAAACATAATTCAACATGGGGCCCAGACGACAGGTTTGAGTGTAATGATAGGCTGGTGCTCCCTTGATAGCTAACATGGGCAATCCAGTAGCATCCTGCGAATGTTGGCTGTTATTCTTTCAGGTACACAAAGGAATCTTCTTTCAGGTACACAAACGATGAATAAATTAATCGCTCAAATCAGAGACCACAGCGTAGAAAATGGACTAGGGAAGATAACAAACCAGTACTATACTGTTATTTTTGGTTGGTTGGTTGGGTTTAATGGCATATCAACCTCTATAGGTTATTTAATGCCAAAGCCTGTTTACACGTATGTACGATTTGTATGTTATTTTTGGAGCAACCACACAAAAAAAAGTGTATAGAAAAAGAATGATAGAAATCTGGACAGAATTCGCAAGATCTAAGAAAACAAACCAAAGGCTCGCTTATCATGTTAGGAAAATACTAAAAAAATGATTGGTTTTCTGACTTTGAAATACTGGAAATCCACCTACAAATATATCGGCAAACATATCAACAGACTCCTAATACAATAACCGAGACACTAAATATAGAAAAACAAGAAACTCCTTACTAAAACCAAACGCTAAATGATAATGACCGAAACACCGCAAACCCAAAGACGCAAACACTGACCCAAGAAGAGAAAATGAATGGAGAAATAATGAAAAGAATCTTGTCTGAAAAGAAAACCACATTGCCTTCTCTCAGGAACCAAGACTGGAGAACAGTCAAGTCCGAAACCGAGAAAGTGAACGACTCACGGACAAAAATCCCAACAAACATTACGGAACTAAACGATTTAATAGATGCTGAAGCAAAATTAGTCTGCGAAAAAATCGAGGTCTCCCTGAAGACCTCTTAAAGAAAATCCAAACCCGGTTGGGAATTCAGATCAGAGGCGCAGGTAAGAAAACTACGGCAATAAGCAAAAATACTGAAACAGAACATGAAAATATATTCAGACGAAGCGGGAAAAGCACGACAACTAGAACGAAAAATACAACTTGAAAAGACTAATGAAAATACTGGCAAAAAATGGAAGACTAAAAAGATACCGAGACAGGACCAAACAATACAGACAAAACAGGACTTTCCAAAGCAATAAAAGAAAATTCTACCAACAAGTAGGGGGTAGGGAATGGGTGAAGCCATCCCGACAACCGGATGGTGAATGAGTCAAAAAGGTTTTGGAGCAAAATATGGAAATGGAAAGATCATAACAAAAAAGCCGAATGGATAAACATCACAGAAACAGAGTAGCGAATACTCGAAGATGGTCCTAAGGTGGAAATACATCTTAAGGCAACACTTAAAAAAATACCAAACTGGAAAACCCCTGGCCTAGACTACGTACACGGATTTTGGTTTTAAAAACTTCACGTCTATCTACGTCAGACTGACAACCGAAATGAATATATGAAATGTCACCCATCTGTTTTACTCAGGGTCATCTTGGTCACAGCAACCAAATATGATGTCACCCAGCAGTTCACTCGACCACTCGACATCTGACCTTCCCAGGTGGGAGATCAAATATCAACAGAATCAGTCGTCTGTCCACGTTGTAAATTTTAGATCTAAACAATTGGATCCAGTGTTTACGCCGAAAGCCGAAATAACCGGACTGGCTGATCATTCAATAATGAAAAAAATAAAAAGTTGAAATCCAGAGAAGGAACAACGGAGTTGAATGATAAAATAATAATGTTTTCAGTCAGAAAAAGAACAATTAATAATCACGAAATAATTGTTGTTATTTCGATGTTCTATTCCCTGTAAATACGAAGCAGAATGTCTCGGAATCTAGTCCCTATCTTGCAGCGGTCAGTCTAAGTTCACTGTCAGTCTTTCTCACTTAGACTCACTAAGTATTCTCAATGCGTTACGATAATCTTATCTTCGACTTATTGAAACAACAGAGATGTGAGAGAATCTCGTAATCTCCAAGTCTGGTATAAGGCTCTTTCTACCGGAGCTATTTTTCTGCTTCAAATCAACTCCGCAAAGTCTGTCGCCGCACTGTTTACTGTCGGCAAAAGTTCGGTTTATATAATTGTTTATTCTGTTTCCAAGTGGGCGCATTCCATCAACGGCCCTCTCTTTAATTAATCTTCAACAATTAATTCCATTCACTGTTGCTCTCTGCTACCCCAACAGTGAATCTCTCTGCCTGCTACTAGAGTGGGGAGGTTGGTCACCTCCATAAAACTTCTGATCCTTCTGCTACAATAGGGTTTTATCTCCCTCCTCTCTCATCATATCTCTTTCTATCTATTTCTCTGCAGGGAAAGGCCCTTTTCTCCTCACGTGATTCATACGTCATTAAAATTTACTAACTTCCAAAATTAGATCAACATTTTCCATTTCTCAAAGTTTGATTTTTTCCCAGGCCAGCGGCTTGCACTAGACTGGCCCTTCTGTGACCTCACTTTCTCTTCAACTTATTGTTTTGGCTAGTGATCGTCCGACTTCAACTTTCTTTTGTTTCTTTTTTTCTCTGGTTAGGAAAATCAATTTCTATGTTTTTGTAATTTTTCTGCCAAAAATATTTCTTGTCTTTCTTCTCATGGTGACAATATATTGCATCCCTCTATAATAAAAGAAAAACAATGTACTGATTTTATTCTTCTAAAATCTGCACTGCTTATTGCTCCTGGCTTTATAGAAATAAAACAACATCTCTGGCTTAAAAAAAAAACATTCTGCTTTTCCCATCTTCCATTATTTCGAATAAGTCTTGTAAAGTTGGCGATCGTAGTCGAGGGTAACCCGAAGGCTTCATTTTCGATAGCTACTACACCAAGGTGTAGGTCCAGGCGCTACCCCTTTCCCTGGATTGCTCCACTTTACCGTTGATCCGTTCCTTATAATGCTGAATGTTGAGCAAGGAAGTATCAAGTAGTATTTTTTGAGTCTTTGGTATGACTCGACCTGGGATTGAACCCAGGTCTCTCGGACCATTGGCGAACATTCTAACGTTCATGTCAATATCCGGTACATTACAGCCTCAATCTTCTAAAATTCACACCGAATAGTATTTCTAGTAGGCTAGACCCTGTCGCCCCAATCTACTCTGTTACAAATAAATGTATATAGAAAATTGAGAAACCCGTATAGAAAACCAAAGGGAGAACCATCCTGATCCAGAAAGACCCTCTCAAAGGAACCGCTCTCAAACAACTATAGACCTATAACATGCTTACGGGTGATGTGGAAAATACTAACGGCACAAATTAGGGAGATGTACAAATTGATTAGCTATGGACTATTCCCTGAGGTATAAAAAGGATACTGCAAGGTGACCAGAGGCACAGGAGAACTATCATATATAGATCAACACATCCTCGACGAGAGTAAACAAGACGGAAAAATTTAGGCATGGCCTGGATTGACAACAAAAACGCTTATGATACGGTCCCTCAAAGCTGAATATTACACTGTCTCAAAATGTATAAAATACCCGACGAAGTCATAAAGTTTATCAAGAAGACCATGGAAACTAGGAGAGTGGAATTGACAGCTGAAGGAAAAAGCTCAACATAGGTGAAGATCCAGAGAGGCATACTATAACCATTATTATCTGTAATAGCAATGATGCCACTCAATCACATTCTCAGGAAATGCACTGCCGGAAACAAACTCAGTAAATCGCAAGAAAAGATCAACCATTTAATATACATGGACGACTTCAAACTGTTTGCCAAAAACGAAAAAGAATTGGAAACCCTAATACAGACAGTAAGAATATACAATCGAGATATAGGAATGGGATTTGGCATAGAAAATGCGCCCTGCTAGTAATAAAAAGCGGGAAACGAGACATGACAGAAGGAATGGAACTACCAAATCAAGAAAAAATCAGAACACTCGGAGAAAAGGAAACCTGCAAATACTTGGGAATATTGGAAGCTGGCACCATCAAACAAGTGGAGATAAAAGAGTATATCAAGAGAACTAAAAAGTTACTCGAGACAAAACTAAATAGCAGGAACCATATCAAAGAAATAAATACCCGGGCTACCCCCTCGTATGATACTCAGGACCGTTGTTGAAGTGGAACGCAGAAGACCTTAAACAAATAGATCAAAGAACAAGAAAACTAATGACCAAGGTTAAGGCCTTGCATCCCAGTGATGACGTAGACAGACTATATGTGTCAAGTAAAGAGTGGGGAGGGGGACTTGCCAGTGTTGAAGGCAGCATTGACGCATCGATACAACGATACGAAGACTACATAAAAAAAGCGCAGAGGAAGACTATTCACAGCCACCAGAAACAAATACTGACAACACGAAGATCAACGGAACGGAAATAACCAGAAAACAAAAATGTGAAGAAAAATGACTCTGTGGACGTTTTAGGCGACTAATAAGCGACATCTCACACGAAAAAAACGTGGACTTGGCTAAGAAAGGGAAACCTTAAGAGAGAAACTGAATCTCTTCTAATAGCAGCAAAAAAAAAAAAAAAAAAAATACGCTATAGGGACAATCATATCAAAGCGAGAATACATAAGAAGCAACAAAACAGCAGATGTAGGTTATGTGGTGTTTAAGACGGAACGGGCAATCATATGATAAGCGAATGCAGTACATTAGCACAAAGACACGACATGGTGGGAAAGGTGATGCAAGAAATTTAAATTTGACCATACGAACAAATGGTATATGTCCAAGCTAGAATTTATCCAGAGGAATAAGGGGCACAAACTCTTCAGGGATTTTGAGATACAAACGGATCACCTAATCTCGGCCAGACGACCAGACCTTATGATAATAAAAAAAAGTAGAGGACAAGCTGAATCGTGGACTCTGCTATCCTGGCTGACCACAGAATAAAATTGAAAGAAAGAGAAAAGAATGATAAGTACCTGGACCTTGCGAGGGAATTGAAAAAACTGTGGGACATGAAAGTGACAGTTATACCAATAGTAATTGGTGCTCTTGGTATAGTCATCAAAGGATTGGAAAAAGGACTAGAGGACTTGGAAATAAGAGGACGAATGGAGGCAATCCAAACAACAGCATTGTTGAGATCGGCCAGAATACCGAGAAGAGTCCTGGAGACTTCAGATTTGTTGTTACTAAAACTCCACTGAAAGACCATCAGTTAACACTGATGTGAAAAACTCCCGAGGAATAATAATAATAGAAGAAGAAGAAGAAGAAGAAGAAGAAGAAGAAGAAGAAGAAGAAGAAGAAGAAGAAGAAGAAGGTGAAAAGAAGGAAAAGTACCAGGACCTTGCTAGGAAATTGAGAAAACTGTGGAACATGAAAGTGACAATTATACCCATCGTGACTGGTGATTTTGGTAGTCACCAAGGGAAATAAGAGGACGAGTGGAAACCATCCAAACTTCTACATTATTGAGAACGACCAAAATTCTGAGAAGAGTCCTGGAGACTTGAAAAGACTTGCTGTCTCTCAAACTCCAGTGAAAGCTCGTCAGCTGAAAAACTCTCAAGGAGTAAATAATAATAAGTAAAGTAAGTAAAGTTAGCGACCATAGTTGAGGGTGACCCGAAGGCTCCCTTTTCGATAGCTACTACACCAAGGTGTTGGGGAGGGCGCTACTCCATTCCCAGGATTGCTCCACTTTACCCTTGAACCGTACCTTATAATGCTGAGTGTTAAGCAAGGTGGTATCAAGTTCCATTTTTAAAGTCTTTGGTATGACTCGACCTGGGATTGAACCCAGGTCTCCCGGGCCATTGGCAAACACTCTAACCGCTGGGCCAATGTCCCAAGTTATAAACTTTCTCGAGAAAACCAGAAAAACTTGGAGAGTGGAATTGACAGCAGGAGGAAGAAGCTTAGCTGAAGCAAAGATCCAAAGAGGTATTTTTCAAGGAGATGCTCTTTCACCCTTACTATATGTAATTCCCATGATGCCACTAAACCACTTACTCAGAAAATGCACGGCCGGATACAAACTTAGAAGATCGCAAGAAAAGATCAACCACCTAATGTACATGGATGACATAAAACTATTTGCAAATAAATGAAGAAGGACTGAACAATCCTAATGCACACAGAATATACAGCCAAGACATAAGAATGGAATTTGGCATTGAAAAATGCGCTCTGCTCGTCATGAAAAGTGGCAAACAACATCTAACTGACTGAATAGAACTACCAAATCAAGACAAGATCAGAACGTTCGCAGAAAACGAGACCTACGAATACTTAGGAATCTTTGAGGCTGACACCATCAAACAAGTGGAATTTTAAAAGACGAAATTAAAAAAGAACATCTCAGGAAAGCTAGAAAACTACTCGAGACAAAGCTTTATAGTTGGAACCTTATAAAAGGAATAAATACTTGGCTGTACACCTCGTTAGATACTCGGGACCCTTTCTCAAGTGGACCAGAGATGAACTTAGACAAATGGACCAAAGAACAAGAAAACTAATGACCATGCATAAGGCATTACATCCTAGAGACGACGTTGACAGACTATATGTACCAAGAAAAGAGGGAGGAAGAGGACTTGCCAGCATCGAAGACAGCGTTGACACATCGATACAACGATTCGAACACTACATAGGAAAACAGGAACGAGGACTGATTACGGCCATCAGGAACAATACTGACAAAATGATAGATAAGAGAATGACAATAACTAGGAAACAAAAATGGGAAGGAAAACAACTCTATGAGCGTTTTAAACGACTAATAAACAACATCTCACACGAGAAAACCTGGACATGACTAAGAAAAGGAAGCTTTAAGGGATTAACAGAATCTCTCCTAATGGCAGCACAAAACAGCGCCATAAGAACCAATCATATCAAGGCGAGGATAGATAAGACGCAACAAAATAGCAAATATAGGCTATGCGGTGACAGAGATGAAACCATCAATCACATAATAAGCGAATGCAGCAAATTGGCATAGAAGGAGTAGAAGGCAAGATACGACTGGGCGGGCAAGGTGATCCACTGGGAAATGTGCTAGAAATTTAAATTTGACCATGCCAACAAATGGTATATGCACAACATAGCACCTGTCCTAGAAAATGATACACACAAACTCCTATGGGACTTTGACATACAAACGGATCACCAAATATCGGCCAGAAGGCCAGACCTTATAATAATCAACAAAACAAATATAATCTGCAAAATTGTCGACTTTGCTGTCCCGACTGACCACAGAATAAAACTGAAAGCAAGTAAAAAGAAGGATAAGTACCTCGACCTTGCTAGAGAATTGAAAAAACTATGGAACATGAAGGTGACAATTATACCAATTGTGATTGGTGCTTTTGGCACGGTAACTAAAGGATTATTAAAGGGCCTGGAGAATTTGGAAGTTGGCGGCCGAGTGGAGACCATCCAAACAGCAGCACTATTGAAGACGGGCAGAATACTGAGAAGAGTCCTGGAGACTTGAGGAGACTTGCTGTCACTCAATATCCAGTGAAAGACCATCAACTAACACTGATGTGAAAAACTCTAATGAGTAAATAATAATATTAATAAATACAAGTAGTAGTAGTAGTAGTAGTACACAATAACTACTGATAATGCAATATTGTTAAATTATTTAGATCTTGGAATGAAAAGAGTATTTAAAGAATCGATTGGTCAGTATACTTTGCTTATGTCTTTAAAGAGCCTAGATTTGTTCTTTTATTCAATTTTCCCGCGGGACAAAGTATTAATTCTGTTGTAGCTGTGGTAGAGGGAGTTACGGGTTGAGATGAACTTGATACGAATATTCATCGAGAGTTTTTAAAGATGAAGGGAGCGAACAGCCGAGTTTATGAGGAACAAAAGAAAATCTATGTAGCGATAGTGTTATGACTTGAAGAGAAAAAAAATGTTTAACCTTCTTTAAATTGTTTTTCGGTTTATCTATCGCTTTTCTCTCTCGCTCCCCCCCTCTCTCTCTCTCTCTCTCTCTCTCTCTCTCTCTCTCGCTCGCTCGCTCTCTCTCTTTCTATCAAGCAGGCTGACGGATGCAATTCCCAGTAGCGCTGGACTTTCATTGGTTGTCTGATCAACCAATGAAATCAATAGGTAACTCATTTCTTTGTTAAGCAAAGAAGAAGAAGAAGAAGAAGAAGAAGAAGAAGAAGAAGAAGAAGAAGAAGAAGAAGAATCATTATCGTCATCATCTTATATTTGGATTGGTTAAAAAACCATTAACTATACATGTAAACAAAAAACAAAATATTGCAAAGTTTTCGTGTAAACTTATCCGAAGACGAACTCTGCGTAAAAAAAAGAATGAAAGAAAAAATGAATAATACTACAACTAAACACAAATAAAATAAGCAAATGACTATTCGATCATTAAAAAAGCAAATGCAGTGACATATCTACAGGGCTGAAATGTATATCATTAGGCACAATTTTCTATCAAGTTCCATTCATGTTTTTTTTACAGGTAGTTTGAAACAATTATTCGGTTTCAATCATTCCGATATTAGGTACTGGCATGTACATCTTATTCTAACAATTTACATACAATAATATAGTTTCAAGTATTCTTATCTACTACTTATAATTTGCACACGACTATGTTTGCAAGTATTCCTATTAAATACTGACAACGCGCAAACAGTTATATGATTTCAAGTATTTCTATCTAATACTGATAATTTACACACAATCGCCCACCCCAACACGTTGGTGTGGTAGCTATCGAAAAGAGAGCTTTCTGGTCACTCTCGATCGACTACGGTTGCCAACTTTACTTTAAAATATGGTTTCAAGTATTCTTTTTTAGATGTACATTTTCTTTTTTCCTTTTCTTTTCTTTTTCTTTTTCAAAGTAGAGGAAATATATAGTAAACTGAATTACCATCAGCAGAAAATCAAGCAAACACTTGCGCGTGATGTGGACCGGTGCCACAGTGTTAGAGTTTCGACTCTGTGGTCGCTGGTTCGATCTCCTGTGAGGGAGATCATGGTATACACTTCTGATAAGACCTAATAAGGTCAAAACAGCTGTTCAGCGATTTTTTTTAAGCCATGCGGGAGTTTGTCGGATTTTCTGGTAATGGTAATTCAATTTACAGATATCCTTTTTAATACAAATAATTGCACGCAATAATGTAGTTTCAAGTATTTCTATCTTATACAAATAAATTACGCACAATAATGTTTCAAGTATTCCTTTCTAGTACTTATAATTAGCACTCAAGATAGTTTCAAGTATTCCTTTCTAATACAAATAATTTGCACTCAAGATAGTTTCAAGTATTCCTTTCTAGTACTTATAATTTGCACTCAAGATAGTTTCAAGTATTCCTTTCTAATACAAATAATTTGCACTCAAGATAGTTTCAAGTATTCCTTTCTAATACAAATAATTTGCACTCAAGATAGTTTCAAGTATTCCTTTCTAATACAAATAATTTGCACTCAAGATAGTTTCAAGTATTCCTTTCTAGTACTTATAATTTGCACTCAAGATAGTTTCAAGTATTCCTTTCTAATACAAATAATTTGCACTCAAGATAGTTTCAAGTATTCCTTTCTAATACAAATAATTTGCACTCAAGATAGTTTCAAGTATTCCTTTCTAATACAAATAATTCGCACTCAAGATAGTTTCAAGTATTCCTTTCTAGTACAAATAATGTGCACTCAAGATAGTTTCAAGTATTCCTTTCTAATACAAATAATTTGCACTCAAGATAGTTTCAAGTATTCCTTTCTAGTACTTATAATTTGCACTCAAGATAGTTTCAAGTATTCCTTTCTAATACAAATAATTTGCACTCAAGATAGTTTCAAGTATTCCTTTCTAATACAAATAATTTGCACTCAAGATAGTTTCAAGTATTCCTTTCTAGTACAAATAATTTGCACTCAAGATAGTTTGAAGTATTCCTCTCGAATACTTTTAATTTGCACACAAGATAGTTCTAAGTATTTCTTTCTAATACTTATAATTATATGGTTTCAAGTATTCCTTTATAATACGAGTAATTTGCAAACAATAATATGGTTTCAAGTTCTCCTCGAATGTGTCCTCGTCGTGTAATCTATTACGGGCTGGACCGTGACATCGGAGTAAGCTAGTTCAAACTCCAGTTATACTATTTTATTCACTTTTGGACTAATCCTCTTAGGATAAGCATGAACCTCCTTATCCTTCAAGCTATGGATTTAATAGCACCACTACTGTTTTTCCATAAGGATGGCTTTGGCATTAAAAAAAAATCCCTCCAAGATTGATATGCCATTAAAAAAACAAATAAACTAAACCAGTTTTTTTATGCAATTCTAATAATTTGCACACAACAATTGTGAATGAATATCTCCCTCAGCGCCATATTTTTGAGGATTTTTAGTAAATCATCTTTAATAGTTTTGTTAGTTGCGGTTGCAGGTTTTGTCTTATCGGTAGTATTATTAGAAGTAGCATTTTTATCTGTTTTTATTTTTCGATCAAAATTTTGTGTTAAGCAATCATTTATTATTTACAGAAAAATAACTAAACAAATGAACTGAAGGAAAACAATGAGAACATTTACGGCCATTATCGTCTCTCAAAAATCCTCGAAGAATGAAAGACTAAAAGAGGAAAAGAAAAAAAACAAAATAATAATAATGAAAAAACTACTTAAGTACCTTTAAGCAATAGAAACAGTTTATTAAAAATCGCAAAAACATTTTAATGGACGTTAAAATAACAGATTTCGAAAATTATTCTATTTTTCATCAAGTGTATACTATAAAATCTACAAGCATATACTCACATACATACATACATACACACACACACACACACACATATATATATATATATATATACTCATTGATATAATAAGAGAAAAAAGACGAATACTTTAAAATGAATTTGTCTATAAATTTTGAAAATTATTCCATTTTGCATCTAGAGTAGACGACAAAGTATACTAGCATGAACACACACACACACACACACACGCGCATATATATATATATATATATATATATATATATATTCGTTGATCCAATGAAAGAAAAAAGTTAATATTTTAAAATGAATAGGCCCACAAATGAATTTGCTTTTAGGTTATTCATTTTTCTTCACGTGTTTCTGACATTTTAAGGCGTGTCCAGGAAGTAAATGTTTTGTTTTAGTGTTCCTTTTGTGTATATATATATATCTATATATATGATATTTTAATCTTAAATTAAACGACTCATGGGCTTTTTAGATTACTTGATTATATTTCTACTTCAATTTCAGAAGGAATGAATGATTCTAATTTGCATTTTGATATCAACATTGGTCCATAATGATGTGGATGCTTCAATTTAGAATGGATTGAAGAATTCTTATTAGCATTTCATAATTAACTACAATCCATGATGATATTGATATTTCTATTTTAGCAGGGTTAAAGGATTCTAATTATCACATCATAGTTACCTTATTATATCTAAAATTTAGACAATAAGAAAATGACATCCAGCGTGTATGTAGACCCTTCAAAAGCATCATTCAATTACAAATTATACTGGAAATTGCTTCATTCTCAAAATGAGAACATTATAGGGTATTGCTCTTATAAAAATCTGATTTTTTGCTGGCATACATAAATGATTATCGACCGAAAACCAAGAAGTGAAAATAAACGTAAAAATTAACAAAATGAAGTATTTTAAAGTTTATAAAATCATAATTAAGAAGATTTCAAATTCTTTACTGGAGAATAAGGCCACTCATCATCATCATCATCATGTCGTGCTGGTAGCACGAATATCCCTGACCCTCTCTCGCCACTTTTCCTTATCGTTCATCGCCTCTGGCAGGTCTTCTGGACAACATCCCGTATCCTCACATAGTTGTTGAATGTATGTTCGTGCTGGTCGTCCTGCTTTTGCACGGCCATGTGTGGGGGTCCACAAGAGTACATCTCTTATGAGTTCGTCCCTGCTTCTCCAGCAGTGTCCTGCATGTCTGGTTCGTCTAACTTGAATAGTTTTCGTGATAGGAGGCAGGTGGCCGTACAGTTGGTATCTTGTGGGGTGTTGCCGCCAGGATTTGTTCAAGATTGCTCGCAGCATTCTTATGTAATTGCCGTCTAGCTTCTTCTCCAGCCGTTTTGTTATAGTCCATGTAGTGCATCCATATAGCAGTATCGATACGACCGCTGCCTGGAAGAAACTGCATGTCATTTTATCGGTTAGCTCTGATTTCCATATAATCGATAGCCTATTGATAGCTGTCCATGCTTTCGTTAACCTCGTGTCGATACTACTGAACGGATATTGTGGTGGATATTGTTCCCTGATTCCACTTCTATTGTCAAATCATCTTAATAGTAAGATGAGTGTGATAGACATCGGTGACGGAGATGATACTTTTAGTCACCGTGAGAACCACAAGACTGGTCAATGGATAACAAGCGTATATACATATATATATATATATGGGGAAATCTACTGATTTCTGGACTAAAAAAGTTTTAAGTTTTGTACAAAAAATAGGGTCGAGAAGCGGATTTTTTGTAAGCATTTTTGCGTTGCTTTTTAAAAAATTTCTTTGTGATCCGCAGACGATAATATTTGACTTGCCACCAAAAATTTGAAGAATCAAAACCCAAAGAAACCTTTTTTCCCCTAAGATTGTTAAAAATACATTTCTTAACCAATAAGAATTATTGATCAATCATCAACTTTTTAAAAAATCTAATATCGATTCAGCCACAATCTTATAAATACTAATAGAATGGATACATCTTTTGTGCGTTGTATAAATTTATTCTGCAACTTACTCAAACTTTCGGTTTTTACTTCTTCTGAGTAAAAATCTAACATTCTGTTCCTTCAAGGATGCATTAAATTTCAACGTCGCTTAAGTATTTTGAATTAAAGGAAAACTGTTTATGCACACATCCTTGAACTAATAATCCTTTCCTTCAGATACATTTTCTTTTTCAAGTAGTGGAATTATTTATATTATATATTTGAATTACCATCACCAAAAAATCCGGCACACATTTGCACGTGACATACGGAACCATTGAACAGCAGTTTCGACCTTATTAGGTCTCATCAGCAGTGTATATCGTGATCTCCTCCACTGGAGATCGAACCAGCGACCACAGAATTCAGAGCCGAAACTCTACCACTGTGGCACCGGTCCACATCACGCACACAAGCGCTGCCAATTTAACTAGTCATGGCAATTGCGCAGGCAATTAACCTGATGTGTCATGTAAGTTACATTCGTACACTTTACAGAGGACATGGTCACCTTCAGGGCTAGGTCATCCCAAGAGGATTGGAGATACGTATCCGAGTAGTCATAACCTCATGGGCAAGGAAATAGATGTACCTTTTCTTTTTTTAAGTAGATGAATTATATAATAAATTGAATTACTATGACCAGAAAATCCGACAAACGCTGGTGCGTGACATACGTAACCCCAGGACAGCTGTTTCGATCTAATTTGGTCTCATCAACAGTGTAAACACAACTGATGAGACCTAATAAGGTCGAAACATCTGTCCAGCGGTTCCATATGTGTTGCGTAGTGTTTGCTGGAATTCCTATCCAATGCTACAACAACCTAAAATATCCGTTGAAAATATACATCAAGACATCTTTCCCAAAACACCACCTTGGATTCTTGAAAAACCCGAAGTGATCCTCAAGTTGAATGAGTTCCACTAAACAAAAACCCATCCCTGCACTTATATTGAAAAATTTCATCATATTGTATCATACTACCCAGAACATTTACACGTCTTCACAGATGGCTCGAAGGACCACAGTAGAACAGTGTGTGCAGCTGTCCTAAATAAAATAATTCAGTAAAAGGCTCGTCCAATGGAAAGCTCCATCTTCACTGCAGAAGTATGTGCTATTGACCTTGCTCTCAACACCATTTCTAGGGACAAACATAACAAATTTATCATATTCTCTGATTCGCTCTCTGTATTAAAATCATTGGAAAATAAAAAGCTGGAGAACCCATTAATTGTTAAATTGCTCAGTAGACTAGACTCAATGTCTAGTCATAAAAAACAATTTTATGTTAGATTCCAAGCCACATCGGAGTGAGAGGAAACAAAAGAGCAGACTCGGCAGCCAAATCGGCCTTAGATCTAAGCCCTAAAGCTATCTCCATTCCATATACCGATTTGAAACCGATAATCAGTAAATTCCTTCACAAAAAATGGCAACAACGATGGGACAGGAACATCAATAATAAACTCTTCCAAATTCAGCCCATCTTGGGAGAATGGAGACCAGCTTTTAGAGCATCGAGAAGAGAACAAGTCGTTATATCCCGACTGCGCATTGGTCATTTTGACGTGTCAGACAACTTGCACGGTTAAACACATTCTTATAGTGATTTACAAAGCTCTTTTGCTTCGATGTGGCACAAGGCCGAATGAATGTGGCACCCAATGAGACTCGAACTCACTCGTGTAGGTTTGCTAGTCTAGCTTGCTAACCGTTACACCACCAGAGGTGCCCAACACATTCTTATAGAATGCAGAGCTTTCGCTGTCATCAGAAAGCGATTTTTCAAAGTGACTAGTTTAACCGAATTGTTCGAAAACGTCAAAATAGATGACGTTCTGTCCTTCTGCTAAATCAATAAAGCAAATCAATGTCAAATTTCTCTGAGTGTGCTAATTGCATAACTTTTGCCATATATATATATATATATATATATATATATATATATATATATATATGTGTGTGTGTGTGTGTGTGTGTGTGTGTTTATTAACCCATCCGCACAAGCTGGATGTGACACAAGGTCAATTTTAAAGTGAAGTTTAACAGATTTGAATTCAGAATTTTCCTTCTCCATATCAATGTTAAAGAGCCCAGTCTGTCCTACTTTTTACTCATTGCTGGAGGGAGAATAGTTGGATTCTTACCTTCCCCAAATTACAAAAATTTTAGCCTTATGTGAACTGCAAACAGCCTCGTCAATATATATATATATATATATATATATATTCGTCTGATGATCACATAGGTAAGTAACTGACAGTCTCTGATTCTGTGTTTATCCTATCTTAACTTTTTTTTCGTCTTGATGACACTGACCGCTCCAGATTTGCACAATGATGGGTATGTTTTTCCCACTCTGACAGTGTGCAGTCTTTCAGTTCTATTTGATTTTGAAAAAAAAATATTTATAAAGAAAATAAATAGGAGTGTTCTTATGGACGATACCACACACACATACACACACGCAAACATACATATATATATATATATATTTATATATGGGGTGCATCTCCACGCTATTTTTAATATCAATTTTTTTAGTAAAGTTTTTTTTTTAATTTAGTATTGGCTATTTTTGTTTCCCTTTTTGCGTTCCTCACTGCTTTTTAAATTAAATCCACAGAAGAAATTAAAAAAAATGTCTTTTATCAAATTTATGTAGCAGAACCAATAAGTTACACCCTCCTAAAATTGACATATATATATATATATATATATATATGTGTGTGTGTGTGTGTGTGTGTGTGTGTGTGTGTGGATATAGATTTAACATTACTCTTTCTGTTAATCGTTCTCTCCCTCCCCCTCCCTCCCTCTCTCTCTCTCTTTCTCACATTTTCTCCTTTTCTGTATCCCACTATAAACATATATATATACATATATATGTGTGTGTATATATATATATATATAGATATAGATATGACATTACCCTTTCTTTTACTCATTCTCTTGATCCCTCCTTCCCTCTCTCTCTCTCTCTCTCTCTCTCTCTCTTTCTCTGCATCCCACAATAAACATATACATATATATGTGTGCGTGTGTGTGAGGTCGTGTGTGTGTATGTGTATATATATAGATATGACAATACCCTTTCCCTTACTCGTTCCCTTCCTTCCTTCCTTCCGTCCTTCCTTCCTTCCCCCTCTCTCTCTCGCCCGCGCATGCGCTATATATATGTAGATTGTCTTCTAAAAATAAACTGAAATTATTTCTAAAACAATTTTATTACTTTACCCACAATTTAACGAGACTTGCCTCCTTTAAAATAGTCCCCTCCTCTGTTCATACGCAGCTCCCAATAATGGAATGCATTCTGGAAGTCATTTGGGGTTGATAATGTACAAGAGGTGCCCGTGGTGTAATGGTTATCGTCGCAGGATATGGACACGGCGACACGAGTTCAAACCCTGGACTGATTGCATTTCACATCGCACTAATACCCTTGGGTAAGGTATGAATCCAATTATTCTCCCTCCAGCTATGGGTAAAATAGTTGGGCAGACTAGATTCTTCAGCCTTGGTGGGACAACTAGTCTAGGAGAAGGAAAACTCTGAATTTAAACCTGTTAAACTCCGCTTAAAAATTGACCTTGTGTCCTATCCTGCCCGAGCGGAGGGGTTGGGTAAATATGTATATGATATCAAATATGATCCTCTATTCTATAGTAAGAATATTTTATTGAGTAAATATGAGGGCAGATTAAAAAAAAGCAGTTCATGTTCTTTAATTACAACAGATTTAATGGTAAAAGCAAGCGTAATGTACTACAATGACCATTAAGGTTTTAGGATTCCAAACCTTGTCATGAATATTGTCTCCTCCCTCATCAATCGAGGTCTCTCAGTTTTGAATAATCCGCCGTGTAGAAAGCCCCGTCGGAGAGACTTAGGTAAGTCCTACTTTAGTCGTGTTGTAGGTTTTTTTAATTACAACAAATGTCGGTTATACAATGTCAAATCCTCTTTATACATATATATCAAATATATATGATTTGGATTGGTTGGGTTTTATGGCATATCAACCATTGTAGGTTATTTAATGCCAAATCCTCTTATTAAATAACCTACAATCGTTGATATTTTATAAACCCCAACCAAACCAATTTTTATATATCTAGTATACATATATGAAGAGGATTTGGCATTATATAACCTAAAATAGTTTATATGCAATAAAACCCAACCCAACCAAATCATATATATCTGATATACGAGGATGATTGAATAAGTTTCCAGACTTTTTTCGTATGAGCACTTTTATTGATAGTACAAACATGAAACTCTAGTCCCCTTCGAAGTAATCTCATCCGGCTGCAATGCACTTGTTCTACCGTTCCAACAACTTCTGGAAGGCCTCATGGAAGTCCTCTTGGGTGAACGTGTCAATGATCTTCGTCACAGCCTCTTTCATCTCCTCAATTGTCTCATTACGACAAACTCTGAGCTTAGGGAATAACCAAAAGTCACAGGGAGCAAGGTCTGGTCTATAGGGAGGGTGACGAACTGTCTTGATGCCCATCTTGGTCAAATAGTCTGTGACAAGGATGGAGTTGTGGACTGGTGCATTGTCCTGGTGAAAATGCCACTGACTCGATTTGAAGAGTGCTGGCCTCTTCCCACGGAATCTCTTCCGGAATCTCTTCCTTAAAACCTCAACATAGTAACCCTAACCCTAACTGTTTGGCCAATCAACTCTGGTGTTCTGACTTCCTTACTCCTCCCACACCTCTCATCATCCCTCACAGACTCCCTGTCTTCCTTGAATCTCTTATGTCACTCAAAAACTCATGCTCGATTAATGCAAGATGGTCGAAAAGCAGTCTGAAGCATTCCATACCTTTCTGTGGCATTTTTTCCACGTTTAAAACAGAATTTTATTACATATCGTTCTTCTAAAGTAACAGATTACATTTTTGAAATTCACCAGCTGTGACAATCAGGCTTTAGTAGGGTGTATTCCAATTGCTGCTGTAGCTGTTCATTTGAATCTGAAATCATAAAAATAGATCAGTCATCTCATAATCTGTATAGCAATAACATAGTGAATTTTTAAGAGTCTACGACAATTTTAAATACCTGTACAAAAAAGTCTGGAAACTTATTGAATTCCCCTCGTATATGTATAAGGATGATTTGGCATTAAATAACCAACAATGGTTGATGTGCTATACCACCCAACCAAATCAAATAATATATATTTAATATATATGTATAAAGAGGATTTGGTATTAAATAACCTACAATGGTTGATGTGCAATAAAACCAACTCCCCCAAAACAAACCATAGAACGCTTTAAAAATTACTTGTATTTGATGGAGTCATGTGCAAATAATAGAAAATAAGATAAATTACTCTTAAGAAAGAGCTACAAAAGAAATGTAAATATGAACGCTATTCCTAAAGATCTAGGCGTAAAATTACCCTTCACTGATTGACATGCCGTTAAAATTATATTACAAAACCCAATAAGACGACCAAATGCTTCCAAAATTTTTAAAAGTTTTTCAACTTTAGAATTTTTTTATCATGCTTATAATAATAATGAACTTGCTTTATGTTGCTTTTTTTTTTTCTTTTTTCTTTTCTTTTCTTTATATTTTTCTTTTTGTTCTACGGTCGGACAAAAATTGATGTATATTCTTATTTAATCATAACAGATAGCCGAAGAATTCAATAAGGATCACAAAAGTCACGGGATCACATATCTAGCCCCCTACTTAGTCTCTCAATTGTGCTATTTAATTTTTTTTTTTTTAATGAAAACACGTATATAATTCTTATAGTAGCTTTTTAGCTACTTTTTTTAGCCATGTGCACGTTGTCTATTTTAGTGAAGAGGGAATTTACTGTAAAAAAACGATTTCAAAAACCAAGCCTCCTGACCAATTGGATTTTTTTTGTCTTTTGAGTTATTTATTTTTGTCATAAAGTAATATATATTTGGAACAAATTGCCGAATCCCAACCAAATCAACAATAGAATATTTTAAATGATATTATGACAAAAACATGCTTCTCTGTACATATCACATTTTTTAGTAAATTACACATGGTACGAACTTTTCAGCCACCAAAAATTTGATGACAGACCTCTGTTCAAGATTGGCCACCATTTTGAATAACCTCAAAAAAAATAAAAACAAAAGACAAAACAAAAAAAAAAACCAAAACACCACCACCAACAACAACAACAAAAAAAAAAAAACAACAAAAAAAACAAATATACAGAGTTTAAATTTACGGAAAAAAATCCTGAAAAAGAAATACATTTTTGGATTTTTTCTCCCACAAGGTTCCCTTTTATTGAACTACCCTCGGATATATACCAAAACAAATATATATATATATATATATATATGTATGTCACACACACACACATGTATACATATATATAGAAGCAGTTTGTTAATACACACACACACACACACACATATATATATGTGTGTGTGTGTGTGTGTGTGTTAACCAACTGCTTCTATGTGTGTGTGCGTGTAAACAAACTGCTTCTTAATGACACAGAAAGACGTCTTGCATCATCATCATCATCATCATCGTCAAAGCGTGCCGACAGGATGGATTCCTTTGGATCTGTCTGTCCCAATTAGCCATCACCCCAGACAAGTGTCGGCACTGAGATGAAATATGTAACAATTTTTTTTACCGGTTTCCGTAAATAACTAGATAAATCAATTCAGGAATTGTTCCTTGCTGTTGATATCATGTAACCCAGTACAACTTGTCACACCATAAAGTTACCCCTAGCTGTGAGAGAGAGAGAGAGAGAGAGAGAGAGAGTATAAAAAGGAATTACTTGCTACCACTACAGTCTAATTGTGCAAAACATCCATCCATCCAAATTTTCCGGTATGAAATAAAACTTCATCCGGTTGTGAGGCTCCTGTTCTTCGTTGCTATTACTCCCTGGTCCACTCTAACCCGCAGTTTTTGTACTTGCCAATATTTCATCCATGGATCGAATAGATCTAAGATAATGAATCGAATGATTTTGAACTATATTATGTTGCAATTGAATATGAAGTGTTTACCTGTTAAAAGGGATTGTAAACCTTATTATATGTAACATACCCATGATACGGATATAGGAAATGTACATAGGGTTTTCATAATGTCCATAACGCACATATATATATAACATAGAAATCCCGAAACACAAAAAACACTTACGACTTCTTAGTTCAGGTACGAAACTTTTTATTACCTTTGATTTAAAAGGTTTTTCGACATGAGAGAGGCACAATCTTTCTATGCCGACTTTTGGAGGTGCACGTGGAGTAATGGTTATCGTCGTAGGAATTGTACACGGCGACACGAGTTCAAAACCTGGACGAAACTGATTGCATTTCACATAGCACTAATACCCTTGGGAAAGGTATGAATCCAATTATTCTCCCTCCAGCTATGGGTAAATAGTAGGACAGACTAGGTTCTTCAGCCTTGGTGAGGCAACTAGTCTAGGAGAAGGAAAACTCTGAATTCAAACCTGTTGAACTTCGCTTAAAAATTGACCTTGTGTCATATCCTGCCCGAGCGGAGGGGTTGGTAAAGAGGATCTTTCTATGCTGACTTTTCCATCTGCCCCCACCCCATCACGTGCGCGCCCGACACAAGGCCTCGGCGAGCAAGCGAAAGTCAACCTTCTTCTCCCGAGGCAGAACTCAACTGACTTTTTCATCTGCCCCCCCCCTCCCACACACACATGTGTGGCACCCGCCACAAGGTCTCAGTGAGCGAGCAAAAGGCAACCTTCTTCCTCCGAGGCAGAACTCAACTCTGACTTTTCTCAAATCTCCCCAAATCCTCCGCGCACGCTTCTGGTGCATGACGTCATTCACATCCCCAAGTCATATTTTTTATCTGGGATTTTTATTTTGACATCTCTGAATGACACATCCTCCCGCCGCGCGTGCGGGAACACCAGCACTCATGTTTGCACCTAACTAACCCATGCACTGAGCCGAAAGGTTCTCAGCCAAACTAAACCCAAAGGCAAGATATATAAAACGAAATCCCTCGGCCATTATATTACATTAATACATTGACCCCTAAGATATCGGTTGGGGCTATAGAATACATCGACTACATCTTTGCGGAGGGGTAAGATTCCCCCATGAGTGCTTTGGATATGTCATTAAACAATCAGATTGTGAGGCTCCAGTAATCCTGGAAATTTGGGGAATGCGGAGTACTCCTTCGTTGGCATTGCTCCTAACTCCAACCTGGCCCAAAGTGATATGGCCCTATCATTGGGTCAAATAAGAGCACTTTGACATTTAAACTGGCAGCAACGAAATGACATGCTAAACTGAATAGTTAGAAATAAAACTGTTTGATCATTAACTGTTTGATAGCAAATAATTGATGTTTAATTGTATTGTTAGCGATTCAAAGCAATATTTGGAACTATTTAACTTTGTTGACTTACGTTTACAAACTATGTATATCTAATATATATGTGTATAAACTGGATTTGGCATTGAATAACCTACAATGGTTGCTATGCCATAAAACCAAACCAGACCGAACCGCAGACATTTACATTGGAACTAAGTATAAAATGTTTACCCGTTTAAAATGATTGTGAACGTCTTCTTAATTATACACTGGTTCTTAAAGTGTTGATGTTTCATTTAAGTGTTTATTTATTAAAATGATTGTGAACTTTATTAATACACAGATTCTTAAAGCATTGATACTGCAACGAAATATAAAGTCTTTAACTGTTTAAAATGATTGTAAACTTTATTAATACATTGATTCCTAAAACATTTCTTTCTTTCTTTCTTTAATGCCGTAAGAACGGCCGTGGTTTATTCAATGCAAAACTCTTCCTTGCAGAAGAACAGTAGCGGTATCATTCAATCCATAGTTGGGAGGGATAAGAGAGTTCATATCTTTCCTAAAGTCTCAGTTGCACGACTGGAGATCGAATTCGCTTACAGAAATGTCGTTGCGCATCCCGTTTGTGAGACTCTCCTTTAAAACATTTAAAGTAAAAAGTGTTTATTTTTTTTAGATGATTGTGAACTGTACAAATACATTGGCTCTAAACACATTGCAGGGTTTATCTTATATTTTAAACAGATAAAAAATTTATAATATGATTGGTTTGGTTTGGTTTGTTGGGTTTTATGGCATATCAACCTTTGTAGGTTATTTAACGCCAAATCCATTTTTATATCCATAAACAGTTCTATTTCAAACAATTCAGTTTAGCATAAGCCCACAGTTTAATTGTCAAAAACATTTCTACCTCAAACTATTCAAGCAGTTATAGGTAACAATTCAGTTAAGTGTAAATACAGTTTTAATGTCAAAAAGCAGTTCTATTTCAAATAATTCAGTTAAGCATAAGCACGCAGTTTAAATGCAAGTACGGTTTAATTATAAAAAAACACTTCTATCTCAAGCCATTCAGCTTAATCAAACAATTCAGTTTAGCATAAGTATGCTATTAGTTCTATTTAACCCATAGGTGCTACCACTCCGGGCCTGAGTGAACATTGGAGCAATGGCAATGAAGGGGTACTCTGCATTCCCCAAAGCTCCTGCACAACTGGAACCTCACCATTAGATTGTTTAGTGTCATACCAGGACACTCATTGGAGGGGGGGGTCTTACACCTCTGCAGAGGTGCAGTCAGTGTATTCTTCAGCCCCAGCCGACGGGGCAATCATAATTTGAAGATCAATATATTACGAACCAATGTATAAAACAGTTCCCAATCATTTTAAGCAGGTAAACAATTCTGAATATACATTTTTTCATTGTTAAGACACATTTTTCTCTCATACAATCGTTGAAACAAAGCAGCGGCCTCTCAGATCTTCCCCCGTTGACTTAAATCTCTTTCTCTTTTCAGATTATGACAAGGAAATTGTTAACATTTTCATTTATTTAATTGTCCAGTAGGCTGGGACTGTAGAATACCCCCCCATGAGTGTCCTGATATGACACTAAACAATCTGATGGTGAGGTTCCAGTAATGCTGGGGCTTTGGAGAATACGGAGCACCCTTCATTGCTCCCAGGTCCACTCTGAAAGGGCCCTATCTATGGGTTAAATAGAACTAACAGCATACTTATGCTAAACTGAATTGTTTGAAATAGAAATGTTTTTTGACATTGAAACTCTACTTATACTAAACTGATTTGTTTAACATAGAACTGTTTTGACATTTAACTGCGTGTAAACCAAATCTGTACTTATACTAAACTGAATTAGCTGAATTAGAACTGTTTGAATAAACTGAATAGTTTGAAATAGAAATAAACTGTGTTCTCATGCTAAACTGAATTGTTTGAAATAGAACTGATTATTACATAAAAATGGATTTGGCGTTAAATAATCTACAAAGGTTGATATGCCATAAAATCCAACCAACTAACCAAACAACCAACCATTTATTTAACCAAATTTCGCGAAATCGTGTCTTGGACAATGTGATGGCATTACGAAACTAAGTCTTTCAATATTATTCAAGCAACACACAGAAGGAAGTTCAATTTCAACACATTTCCAAACAGGAGACAAATTTTCAAGTTAGTCCAGAATCTTGAAGTTCCTGGCTCTTGTGAAGATCGAAGGACAATGGGTTCCTCATCATCTGGGCCTCTGAGCACCCAGGGAGAAATTTGAACGCGATATCAACAACATTGCACGCCGCCTTCATCAGTGCCTTCACATGAACGGCGGACATCAGGAACATGCACCATAGGGTTTCTTTTAACCCTTTTGGTACATATTTGAGATTAAATGGTTGCAGATCCTAAAATGCTATCATATTTACCAACCCCTCCACTCGGGCAGGATATGACACAAGGTCAATGTTTTTAAGCGGAATTTTATCAGGTTTGAATTCAGAGTTTTCCTTCTCCTAGACTAGTTGCCTCACCAAGGCTGAAGAACCTAGTCTGTCCTACTATTTACCCATAGCTGGAGGGAAAATAATTGGATTCATACCTTTCCCAAAGCTATTAATGCTATGTGAAATGCAATCAGTCTCGTCCAGGGTTTGAACTCGTGTCGCCGTGTCTGATTCCTGCGACGATAACCATTACACCACGGGCACCTCCTAAAATGTTATCCTTTTAGCTTTCCGTAATTGTAATTTTAATTGCTCTATTACGAGTGGTCCTTGATTGTGCCCAATGATTTTGTTTCAAAAATTGTGAAACAACTCAGTATATTATTGGAGTTCAAGATTTTTAATGGAACCCAGCATAAAATAATCCATCTAGAGTTTATATGCCGTAAAAAAAAAGAACACCCCCGCAACAAACACCCCCCCCGCCAAAAAAAAAAAAATAAGCAAGCAAACAAACCAACATCCATCGAAGTGATTATAATTTTCAGAGTTCTGCTTCTGAATAAGACGCTGTCGCAGCCTTGATTCTTATTCTTGATATGCTCGCCCAGTTACTTGTATTCTTTACACTCTAGCTGGGCATTTGAAAAATATTTGTTTGAAAAAAGAAACAGTTGTGTCCGCCTGAGACAGGTGTTCATTTCCTACTTTGCACATGTTGATATTGTTAAATGTTCGTGTACGTTAAAAATAAATGGCGCTGGATGGTGAAAAAGGAAGAGGAAAAGTGCGGTTTTGTTTGAAGCCATTTTAACTTTTTAATGAAATTTTCTCGTTTTATTTGTCTCTTACTTTTGAACACATTTAGTTGTGTGTGTGTGTGTGTGTGTGAGAGAGAGAGAGAGAGAAAGAGAGAGAGAGAGAGAGAGAGAGAGAGAGTAATGATAGAATAAAATGTTAACACTATAGATGAAAGAATGTACCAATTTTTACCTGTGTACTGCATGTGCATGGGGTTTTAGTACTATTTATACACTGTTTCTTTAGAAACTAGCGTTCGTATTTAGTACCTGGATGACTAATCTTGAGCAATTTGAAACATTAATTTAAGGGGTTGTGGTTATATTTTCTGGTAATATGTAGGTATCTTCATTTTTCCTTTTTTTTTTACTTGCATATCGTTCTTCATTCAGTCCAGTTCCTCTTCTTTCTTTCTTTCTTTCTTTCTTTCTTTCTTTCTCCAGATTGTCTTTTCTTTTTTTCTTTCTTTCTTTCTTCAGATTGTCTTTTCTTTCTTTCTTTCTTTCTTTCTTTCTTCCTTTCTTTCTTTCTTTCTTTCTTCAGATTATCTTTTCTTTCTTTCTTTCTTTCTTTCTTTCTTTCTTTCTTCATTGCACTTCTACAGTTCCTCTCTCTGTCGATCTTTTTACCTCAATGTCTACCTCTCTCTTTTCTAGAGATTTCTCTCTCTGTCTCTCTTTCTCTCTCGCTGTCACTGTCCCTGTCTCTCTCTTTATATTTCTCCTACTCTTGATACTTTTAATTCCTTCCTTGTTCTTTTTTTTAATTTCTCTCTTTTTTTTGCTCCACAAAAACAAAAAAACTAAACAAAAACAAAAACAAAAACAAAAAACAAAACAAAGAAATAAACAAACCATCAAACACACAAAACAAAACAAAGAACAAAAACACACGTCGTGCGTGCACACACACATATAACATTTGTCACACAATTCTTGCATCTCTCTCTCTCTCTCTCTCAATCTCTCTCGCTCTGTTAGTGAACTTGATAGCAACTATTTGAAATAGCACATGTAAATGGAGGTGGCGGGAAGAGGTGTTAGATGTGAATATATAGGTCATTTAATTGAATGCCTAGAGTAAAAGATCTGATAAGTATTTAGGTCATATTTGGGAAGTATGTGAAATTAATTCCGTTCACAAAACCAGGCCGATACAAATAAAATAAAATAAAATAAAATGAAACAAAAAGAAATCAAATATCAACAAAGTAAATAACGAGAGAGAGAGAGAGGGGGGGCGTGAAAAAGGGAGAGACAAATACAGGGAGAGAAAGAGGACGATATATATATATATATATATATATATATATATATATATATATATATATATATATAAGGTATGTACAAAAACGAGCACTTGCTATATGCACCGTTT